>CM075977.1:149478187-149964819 GCA_038087875.1 Malacoraja senta
AGAGGATGCAGAGGTAGAATGGATCACAACCAAAGTGCAAGACACTACCATCGTCAACATTTACAAGCCGCCTCTGAGCAGGTTGGTCCCAACATCTCTGCCAGATGTCCCAGCCCCTGCCGTGTATGCTGGTGACTTCAACAGCCATCATACAGACTGGGCATATAGCAGCTCCAACGCTGACGGCGACTTCCTGGCAGAATGGACCTCGACCGCCGATGCAACACTCCTATATGACCAAAAGGAGCCACGCACTTTCTACTCTGCACGCTGGATCTGGCCTTCGCAAAATGTCGCAACAACGAACCGCTCCCAGTAAGACACATCCTGGACAGGATTCCCCGGTCACACCGTCGACCATCGCTCATAACCATTCCATCTCTGGTCCAGCCCGTGGAAGGGAAAGACGTCAAGAGGTGGAACTTCCGGAAAGCAAACTGGGTAGGCTTCACACAACAAGTGAATAAGGCAGCTGCTGGCCTCCCACACCCACGCCCCACCAACCTGAACAATGCCTATAACTCATACTGCAAGATGCTGCTGGCCGCCGCCAAGAAGAACATCCCCCGCGGTGTACGTAAAGCCTATGTTACCTGCTGTTATGACGAATGTGAAGACCTACTTCACGCCCACACAGAATCCCAAACCAGCAAACACAGGGACAAAGCAGCGAATGACCTAATCTGCAGACTAAATGAGAAACGCAGGCAAAGATGGACGGAGACAGTGGAATCAATTGATTTCACACAGTCCAGCCGTCAGGCGTGGCAAACCATGATCAAGCTGATGGGCAGGTGGACAACCCCAGCACAGTGTCCCATCACTGCAAATTCCATCGCGTCGCTACTGCTGAGCAACGGCCGCTTCCCAACGCAGACAAGGACTTCACCAGAACAACATTAGCGAGAGTCCACGAGCTACACAGGGCCCCGAGCTGCGACTCCAACCTATCCCACGATTTCACAACACAAGAAATCGAGCAGGCCATCCGACGGCTGAAATGCACCAGGCACCGACGGCAAGAAGGCAACTGACTGGCTGTGCTCCTTCTTCTCCACGTGTTTCCGCTGCCTGAAGCAGCCAATGATCTGGCGCCGTGCCAAGGTGATCGCTCTGCCGAAGCCAAACAAGCCTAGCGATGATCCCAAGGGATACCGACCCATCTCACTGCTGTGTGTTCCATACAAGCTCCTGGAACGTCTCACCCACACACGTCTCAATCCAGTGATAGACCCCCAGCTGCCTACAGAACAGGCTGGCTTCCGAAGCGGTAGGTCGACGGCGGACCAGGTGACCCTCCTGTGCCAAGACATAGAGGACAGCTTCCAGGCAGGGGAGAAGGCTGGCGCTGTCTTCTTGGACCTCACAGCTGCATATGATGCTGTCTGGCTGCGTGGACTACACATGAAGCTTCTGGAAACCATACCAGACAAGCACATGGTGAGCTTCATCATGGAGATGCTGAGCAACCGCAGCTTCAGGCTACACACCAGCAACGGGCAATGCAGCAGGGTGGGGAAACGTAAGAACGGCGTCCCTCAGGGCTCAGTGCTGGCACCAATGCTGTTCAACATCTACATCCATGACCTGCCTGCAACCCAGTCAAAGAAGTATGGCTATGCTGATGACCTGGCCATCCTACTCAGTAAGCCATCCTGGGAAGCAGCAGAAGAGGGCCTCTCTGAAGACATGAACATCCTGTCTTCATACCTGAGGAACTGGCGCCTCAAGCTCAGCATGGGTAAGACAACATCTTCAATGTTCCACCTCAACAGCAGGGAAGCGACCCGCGAGATGATCATCATGGTGGAGAACGCCCGGTTATGGTCCCAGCCTGTCCCCACGTACCTCGGTGTGAAGCTCGACAGAACGTTGTCATTCAAACAACACCTGGAAGGTGCCAAGGCAGACAAGCGCCCATGCCGCACTCATATGCCGCGTACCCGGCACCACATGGGGAGCCACGACGAAGACACTGCGCATGTCCACAGTGGCCCTGGTGTTCTCAGCCGCCGAGTACTGCGCGTCTGGTGCCGTAGCCCTCACGCCAAGAAGCTGGATGCTGCCCTCAACAGCACCCTGCGGACTGTCTCCGGATGCCTACGAGCCACCCCAGTAAACCAGCTGCCTGTCCTCGCTGGCATCGCCCCAGCCAACATCAGACGAGAAGCACCACGCTGGCCCTCTCTTGAAAGGCGCAGACCAGTGAATCCCACCTCCTCCATCAGATCGTCACAGAGACACCACAACGAGTGCGCCTCAAGTCACGGCACCCCTTTGCCATGCAAGCCCAAGAGCTGCTCGGCACAACACCGGCTGACGCTTCTAAGGCCGCCTGGGTCAAGACCAGATGGAGAGACCAGTGGAAGTCAGCGGAACCATCTAGGCTACACCATTACATCAATGACCCCATGGACGTCCCTGGCCAGGACCTGCCCCGAAAGCAGTGGACAATCCTCAACCGCTTGAGGACAGGCGTCGGACGCTATGGAGTAGCGATGAAGAGGTGGGGCCTCGTGGACAGCGCCTCCTGCGAGTGTGGGGACCCAACACAGACAGTGGAGCACATCGTCACCAGTTGCCCCAAACACCGGCCACCGAATGGTGAACGAGGTCTGATTGACCTGGACGATGACACGTTGGCCTGGCTCGCCTCAACGGAGCTGCAGGTCTAAAAGACATACGACAGAAGAAGAAGACACAAGCCTGTGATGGACAGGGTTGTGTTTACCACTCTTTGCAAGTTTCAGCAGTCAAGAGCAGAGCAATTATCGTCATAGATTCTTACAGTGTGGAAACAGGCCCCTCAGCACAACTTGCCCACAGAGACCAACATGTCCCATCTACACCAATGATGCTTTGTACAGAAAATATGCAAACAATACCAATTGTAGAACTAATAACACTGCAAATACATAAACTGAACAATACTACGAATGCAAAGTGATCCATGCAGTGTGTTCTTGATGCATGTATATAATGAATAAAGTTTATTTTTGAAATTAAATCAGTGACACTTGGGAGCTCACGTTGCCTAAGTGTTTGCACTGTTTAGAAAACATAGACATCGAAAACATAGAAAATAGGTGCAGGAGAAGGCCATTTGGCCTTTTGAGCCAGCACCGCCATTAATTGTGATCAAGGCTGATCATCCACAATCAGTAACCCGTGCCCGCCTTCTCCCCATATCCCTTGATTCCGCTAGCCCCTAGAGTTCTTTCTAACTCTCTTTTAAATTCATCCAGTGAATTGGCCTCCACTGCCTTCTGTGGCAGAGAATTCCACAAATTCACAACTCTCTGGGTGAAAAAGATTTTTCTCATCTCAGCCTCCTCTTTATTCTTAGACTGTGGCCCCTGCTTCTGGACTCCCCCAACATTGGGAACATTATTCCTGCATCTAGCTTGTCCAGTCCTTTTAGAATTTTATACGTTTCTATAAGATTCCCTCTCATCCTTCTAAGTTCCAGTGAATACAAGCCCAGTCTTTCCAATCTTTCCTCATATGACAGCCCCGCCATCCCGGGATTAACCTCGTAAACCTACGCTGCACTGCCTCAATAGCAAGGATGTCCTTCCTCAAATTAGGAGACCAAAACTGCACACAATACTCCAGATGTGGTCTCACCAGGGCCCTGTACAACTGCAGAAGGACTTTGTTACTCCTTTACTCAAATCCTCTCGTTATGAAGGCCAACATGCCATTAGCTTTCTTCACTGCATGCTGTATGTACCTGCCTGTTTACTTTCAGTGACTGGTGTACAAGGACACCCAGGTCTCGTTGCACTTCCCTTTTTCCTAATCTGACACCATTGAGATAATAATCTGCCTCCTTGTTCTTGCCCCCAAAGTGCATAACCTCACATTTATGTACATTATACTGCATCTGCCCACTCACTCAACTTGTCCAAGTCACCCTGCAACCTCCTAGCATCCTCTTCGCAGTTCACACTGCCAACCAGCTTTGTGCCATCTGCAAATTTGCTAGTGTTACTTTTAGTGCTTGATGCAGCTATGCAGGTATCTGGATAAAGACTACACTGTGTAGGTTTTGCTCTTTCCCTGAAGATTCATGCATTATATCACTGGGTACACGATCCAGGTTTGATCTCCAGAGAAAATGAAAGATGACGCCAATATGGGCCACACAAAGACGACCTCGCCCGAATAAACCAGGTTCTTTCCTGAACTCTGTTTAAGAAGGAACTGCAGATGCTGGAAAATCTGAAGAAGGATTTCGGCCCGAAACATTGCCTATTTCCTTTGCTCCATAGATGCTGCCTCACCCGCTGAGTTTCTCCAGCATTTTTGTCTACCTCTTTCCTGAACTCAATGGGTGAGCAACTCACAATCCCACGTTTTGCTTCAACTTGGCTGTACACTCCATCTGTGTGCCATAGCTTCTCCAACCCAAATTTCATCGTATAATCCAACCTATTACGGGAGAGGCCATGTGCATGAAATAAATAGTTTAGCGAGCATTGCCACTCAAATCCCCAGATTGAGTCCAAGGCCAGAAACTCTCAATGCCACTGCTCTGGATGACATCCCGGGCTGGTACAGGCACCGCCCCCGCTCGGTCCCCATTGGACGGCTAACCCGTCACTCAAGCGCCCGCGGGCACGTTCCGGGAGCGCTGCGCTGTCATTGGTTGTTTCTGCCACGGTCGCCGCCATTTCCGGAACATCCTAGTCGCGAATGGAATCAATAGTTCAGCGACCAACTGCCTCCGACGTCCCGCAGCCGGTCTGCTAACAGCGTGACCACGGCTACTTATCATCAACAACCTGACTCACACGCTTTTTACGGAATCGGGCGATTATTTTGTGCGGTTAGTTTTATCTTACCTCATAAAAGGCCTGGACCATTTCTACCAACACCCACTGTTGACCCGCCGCCATCTTGCTGTGCCATCCAGTTGCCAGCGCCAAAGATGGCGGCGCGCATGTGCGGTTGCAGCCTTGTGACAGAGGTGGCCGGCATCTTTGATGCGGGCGTCGTATGCCCAGGGAGGAGTCAATAGTTTCATTGTCAAGAGAGTTTTATTGTCATGTGTCCCAGATAGGACAATGAAATTCTTACTTGCTGCAGCACAGCAGAATATGTAAACATAATACAAAACGGTAGATAAAAGTTCAGTGTGTCTATAGACCACAGACCATATACACACAATAAATAAACAGATAAAGTGCGATAATAATAATAGACTGTTATTGTTCAGAGCTTATTTGATGTCGTGTTTAATAGCCTGATGGCTGTGGGGAAGTAGCTGTTCCTGAACCTGGATGTTACAGATTTCAGGCTCCTGTACCTTCTTCCCGATGGCAACGGTGAAATGAGTGTGTGACCAAGATCGTGTGGGTCTTTGATGATGTTGGCAGCCTTTTTGAGGCAGCGACTGCGATAAATCCCTTCGATGGTAGGGAGGTCAGAGCCGGTGATGGACTGGGCAGTGGTCACAACTTTCTACAGTCTTTTCCGCTCCTGGACGCTCAAGTTGCCGAACCAAGCCACGATGCAGCCAGTCAGTATGCTCTCCAAGTCAAGTCAAGTCAAGTGAGTTTATTGTCATGTGTCCCTGGTAGGACAATTAAATTCTTGCTTTGCTTGAGCACAACAGAACATAGTAGGCATTTACTACAAGGCATTCTATAAATATATACACAATGGTCAATATACTGATAAAGTAGATTTTGTGCATTGTGCACCTGTAGAAGTTTGAGAGAATCTTCCTTGACATACCGACTCCATCATTTTCTCAGGAAGTAGAGGTGCTGATGTGCCTTCTTTATAATTGCATCAGTGTGCTGGGACCAGGAAAGATATTCGGAAATATGCACGCCCAGGAATTTGAAGTTTTTGTCCCTTTCCACCATATAAACGGGATTGTGGGTCCCTATCCTTCCCTTTCCAAAGTCCACAATCAGTTCCTTGGTTTTACTGGTGTTGTGCTGGCACCATTTGGTCAATCGGTCGATCTTACTTCTATACTCTGACTCATCACCATCTGTGATTCATCCCATAACAGTGGTGTCATCGGCGAACTTGATGATGATGTTTGCACAATGTCCGGCTACACAGTCATGAGTATAGAGTGAGTTCAGCAGGGGGCTGAGCACGCAGCCTTGAGGTGCTCCCGTGCTGATTGTTATCGAGGATTACATATTTCCACCAATACGGAAGTCGAGGATCCAATTGCAGAGGATGCGCAGAGACCCAGATCCAGATAGCAGAATGAGATCCTTACTTGCAGCAGCACAACAGAGCATGTAACCATTGTACTCTAAACAATCTAACAAACGAGAAAAAATGTTCAGCGTGTGTGTGTATATATATATATATATATATATATATATATATATAAACATATATAAACATATATATATATATATATATATATAAACATATATATATATAAACATATATATATATATAAACATATATATATAAACATATAAGCTAAAAACATATATATATATATATATAAACATATATATATATATATAAACATACATATATATATAAACATATACACACACACACATCAGTCTGAAGAAGGGTCTCGACCCGAAATGTTACCCATTCCTTCTCTCCAGTAACCTGTCCCGCTGAGTTACTCCAGCTTTTTGTGTCTATCTCACACACACACACACACACACACATATATATATGACTTGACTTGATACTTATATATATATATATATATATATATATATATATATATATATATACAGTGGCTTGCAAAAGTATTCATACCCCTTGAACTTTTCCACATTTTGTCACGTTACAACCACAAACGTAAATGTAATTAATTGGAATTTTATGTGATAGACCAACACAAAGTGGCGCATAATTGTGAAGTGGAAGAAAATGACTGTGAAGTGGAAGGTCGACCTCATCCGCGGGTATAACCAAATTCCGGTCCACCCTGACGACATCCCTAAGACGGCCACCATTACCCCGTTCGGCCTTTTGACTGGCTCAGAATGCCTTTTGGCCTGAAGAACGCAGCCCAGGCGTTCCAAAGATTAATGGATCAGGTCGGCTGGGGTTTGCCGTTCGTTTTCATCTACCTGGATGACATCCTGGTGGCCAGCCGCTCGGAGGCAGAACATACCAAACACCTCCGCTTACTTTTCGAACGGCTGCACGAACACGGGTTGGTAATCAATCCCGAGAAGTGCCAGTTCGGGCTGCGCTCTATCTCGTTCTTGGGGCATAGTATCACTTCCCAGGGAGCGCAATCCCTGCCCGAGAAAGTTGACGCCATTCGGCAATTCCCCAGGCCATTGTCGATTAAGGGTCTCCAGGAGTTTATCGGGATGGTTAACTTCTATCACCGTTTCGTCCCGTCGGCGGCCGCCATCATGCTGCCGCTATTCCAATGCCTGGCCGGTAAGCCAAGGACCTAGTTTGGTCTAAGGAGGCACAGAAAGCTTTTGAAGGGGCCAAGACGGCATTGGCCAACACCACTATGCTAGTACACCCCAGGGCTTCGGCCCAAACGGCACTAACCGTAGACGCCTCCGATGTCGCGGTGGAGGCCGTCCTTGAGCAACGGGTAGGCAGTCGCTGGGTGCCGCTGGCATTTTTCAGCAGGCAACTGCGAGCCCCGGAAATTAAATACACGCTTTCGACAGGGAGCTCCTTGCGCTTTACCTAGCAATCCACCATTTCCGCTATTTCCTAGAATGGCGAGCTTTCACCGCGTTCACAGATCACAAGCCACTAACGTTCGCTTTGACCAAGGTTTCTGACTCGTGGTCTGCTAGGCAGCAACAGCACCTTGCCTACATTTCAGAATTCATGTCTGACATTCGACATGTGGCAGGAAAGCTGAATGTCGTGGCCGACACATTATCTCGTACTGCGCTGCCCGAGGTCTCTGCGCTCAGACTGGGTATCGATTGGTCGCCGCCCAACGGGCAGACACCGGTATGAGGATTTACCACAACACTGAATCTGGACTGAAGCTGGTTGAAGTTATATGGTTATGTATGGTTATATGAAGTGCCTTGCGGCACCTCCGGCGCGCGGGTCCTTTGTGATGTTTCCACCGGTAAAGCCCGACCAATTGTCCCGGTCGCTTGGCGACGCCGGATCTTCGACACCATCCATAGTTTAGCGCACCCGTCAATTCGCGCTACCTCTGCCCTAGTCGCTGTGAAGTTCGTCTGGCACGGCTTGAGGAAGCTAGTCGCACCATGGGCTCGTTCCTGTATTCCATGTCAGACCTCCAAAGTGCAGAGACATGTACACCAGCCAGGATTTCGATGTCCCGGACGGCCGGTTCCTGCACATCCATGTAGACCTGGTAGGTCCCTTACCTTGTTCGCGCGGGGCTACCCACTTACTGACTATCGTGGACAGGTTTACCAGGTGTGCGGAGGCCATCCCGTTAGCGGATATCTCCGCCGAGGCATGCGCGAGGGCCATTGTCTCAAATTGGGTCGCTCGTTTCGGGGTCCCCTCAGATATAACGACGGACCGCGGGGCCCAGTTCACATCTTCCCTATGGGGCGGTATGGCGCAGATGTACGGCGCCAAGTTACATCAAATTACTGCTTACCACCCCGAGTCTAACGGGCTGGTCGAGCGATTCCACAGACATCTTAAGTCGGCGTTAAAGGCACGACTCACCGGCCCTGATTGGGTCGACCAGTTACCTTGGGTCCTCCTGGGCATCAGGACAACGCCCAAGGAAGACCTCAAAGCCTCCTCGGCCGAGTTAGTTTCTGGCTCAGTTTTGCGGGTTCCCGGGGATTTCTTGCCTGCCCCCCGGGATCAGGAGAATTCTACCTCGCAGGTGTTGGAGGACCTTCGCGAGTGGGCGCGCGCTTTGGTCCCAGTTCCAACTTCCCGGCATGGTTCGTCTTCGGTTCATGTGCCTTCTGTGTTACGGGATTGTGCTTATGTTTTTCTCCGTAGAGACGCTCATCGCTCGCCGTTACAGCGGGTGTATGAGCGTCCGTACAAGATGCTCAATGCGGGGGTTTCAACATTCACTTTGGACATGGGTGGCAGAGAGGAGTTTGTTTCTGTGAGCCGCCTCAAGCCCGCACATGTCGACAAGGATAGCCCAGTGACAGTGGCTACCCCACGGCGTAGAGGACATCCACCTGCCGTTTTGACACCCTCTACACCTGTTCTCTCCGGTCGCGTTTCTCCGGTCCCCTTTGTTACGCCCATCCCTCGTTTGCGTTTTTCGCGTCCCTCCGGTCCTGTTGTGCCGGTCCCAAATGTTACGCTCGTCCCGCGACTGCAGACTACACGTTCCGGTCGCACCGTCCGTTTACCCGCGTGTTTCCGTACCGCGGATTCTGGGGGGGGCCATGTAGCGGCGCCACCTAGCGCACGCAGATGTCGAACCCGCCGTTCGGACGCCGCGGTCACGTGATCCGGTAGGGGCTGTTGTTTTCGCGCGGTTTTCCCTTGGCGCGAGTTAGTTCAGTGCTGACCACTGATGTGGTCAGACGTGTTTGACAAACCTGTGTACTGCAACTTACTTTCGAATAAAGTTTTTGGTTGAAACTCCAGTAGTCGTTTCGCAAACCGCTAAAATATCATATATATATATATGATAGTATTATATATAAACATACATATATACATAAACAAATATATATATATATATATGTATAATATATATATATTACTTTTAATATGATATATATTTGATTGAAAAATTGTAGCAGCGCGGCTGCCATTGTGAGGATTTATCTGGTGCAGAGGTACTTCAATTACTAGCCAAGGAGCTAGTAATTGCTAGGAGCTAGGAGCTAGGAGCAGTTTGTTCAGCAAATCAATGGCCTTGATTTGCAATTTATATCTCCATTGCCGATCACAACTTTCGAATTGCAAAGTATTTCTCACTTTAAGTCCTCACCAAAATGTGAAGTTTGTTGCATTAACAGTGTTGAGCACAACCTTTCAGTGATGCAATACCCACGTCTCAACATTACTTATTTTACTGAGAACCCAGACCCTATTGGTTATCAGCGGCGCCTCATTTACATACGCCGGCTCCCATAATGTGCTGCAATAGTTTCCAGTAAAGTATTTGACCAAAGAAAATGAATTCGCAGACATTCAGCAAGATATACGTTTTCTAACGTAAATTATGGAGTTGAAAATGTGTACCAGAAAGACAAAATTTTATAAGTCACCATAGACTGAAAGTTATGCGACATTTGAGACCTTAAATAGCGTCCAACCGCCCTCTGTAGTCGTGCTCGCTTCGGCAGCACATATACTAAAATTGGAACGATACAGAGAAGATTAGCATGGCCCCTGCGCAAGGATGACACGCAAATTCGTGAAGCGTTCCATATTTTGCAATTTTAAACACTGGTTGCTTAATTTTACAATCTTCTTGATATAATGACTAGCTTTGCAATTTTATTCTTACTCCAGTCTCCACTCCCTTTATTAAATAGCCCCGTTCCTGCGAGTATATCATCTTGGTTTAACAATGTATCACTGGTCCCGCTGAGTTACTCCAGCTTTTTGTGTCTATCTTTCGTTTTAAACCAGCATCTGCAGTTCCTTCCAACACAATGCATCCCTGGTCCTTTATTGTGGAAACAAACAAGGAAACAAAGTGCTGGAGTAACTCAATTAGTCAGGCAACACATGTATAGAACATGGATACGTGATGTTTTGTGTCTTCAGACTAATTGTAAGGGGGGAGGGGAAGAAAGCGGAGACAAAATGTGTAGGAGGGAACTGCAGATGCTGGTTTAAACCGAAGATAGACCCCAAATGCTGGAATAACTCATCAGGTCAGCCAGCATCTCTGGAAAACAGGAATAGGTGACATTTCAATAGGGCAAAACCTGGCAGGTGATTGGGTATTTAGATAGGCAGATGGTGGACAAATGCCAGAGATGAAAATACAGAAGATGCGAGATAAAAGGTTTGAAGAGTTGTGATTTGCAAAGCTGCAGAAAGCAATATGGGTGGAAAGGGGGGGGGGGGGGCGGGGGGAATAGGTGCAAGTCCAGGCGGGGCATAGAGGAAAGTGGAGGGAGGTGTAGTAGGGGTTTATATGGGGGAAGAAGAAAGTGCGGGATGGTTATGTAGTTATCTAAAATTGGAGAATTCAATGTTCATACCATTGGGTTGTGAGCTACTCAAGCAGAATATGTAGTGCTGTCCTCCAGGTTGTGAGCGGTCAGTATGGGAATGGGAAGTGGAGTTAAAATAATTTGCTACCCAAGCTGACCTAACATTGGAGAATTCAATGCTCATACCAGATGATACTAAGTGCTGGGGTAACTCAGCAGGTCAGGCAGCATCAATGGAAATGCTGACATTGCGGGTCCAGTCCTTTCTTAAGACTGATTAGGTTATAACATACTATTGGATGAAAGCTACAAAACCCTCTCCCTTTCTCTTCTTTCCTCCCCCACCCCCCACCCCCACCCCACCCCCACATCCCACTCCCTCCACTGTGCCGCACCTGGAGTCGCACCTATTTATTCCCTTCCACCTACATTTCTTCTCTAGCTTCAGAATTCATAGCTCTTTAATCCTTGATTTACAAGTGTTATTCCACTGTTCAAGAAGGGGTCAAAACAAATGAAGGGAAACTTCATTCTAAAAACCATAGCCTGACTTCAGTGGTTGGTAAGATTATACGATCATCCATTATAAAAGATGAGGTTTCTGAGTACTTAGAAGCACATGATAAAATAGGCCAAAGTCAGCATAGTTTTGTGAAGGGGAGATCTTGCCTGTTAAATCTGTTGGAATTCTTTGAGGACGTAATATAGCAGGATAGACAAAGGAGTCTGTGGATGTTGTTTACCTGGATTTTCAGGTCTTTGAAAAGGTGCCGCACATGAGGATGAGAGCCCATGGTATCAAAGGACTGATACTAGCATGGACAGCAGGTTGGCTGAATGACAAAGAGTGGGAATAAAGGGGACTTTATTCTGGTTGGCTGCCAGAGACCAGCGTGGTCCTCAGGGGTCGGTGCTGGGGCCGCTACTCTTCACCTTGTATATTCATGATTTGCATGAGTGAATTGAAGGCTTTGTGGCCAAGTTTGCAGATGATACGAAGATAGGTGGAGGGGCAAGTAGTGTGGAGAAAGCAGGGACTCTGCAGAAGGACTTGGACAGGTTGTGAGAGAGCTAAAAAGTGGCAGATGAAATACAGTGTAACAAAGTGTGGGGTCATGCCTTTTGGTAGTAGGAATAAAGGTGTTGACTATTTTCTAAATGGGAAGAAGATTCAGAAATCAGAGATGCAAAGGAACTTGCAGGATTCCCAAAAGGTTAAGGTGAAAGTCGAATCGATGGTAAGGAAGGCAAATGCAATGTTAGCATTTATTTTGAGGGGACAAGTATGAAAACAAGGATGTAATGCTGTGATAGACACAAAAAGCTGAACCCGAAACGTCACCCATTCCTTCTCTCCAGAGATGCTGCCTGTCCCACTGAGTTACTCCAATTTTTTGTGTCAATCTTCAATTTAAACCAACATCTGCAGTTCCTTCTTACATGTTGTAATGCTGAGACTCTATAAGGCTCTGGTCAGGCCACATTTGGAGTATTGCGAACAGTTTTGGGCCCCATAGCCAAGGAAGGATGCGCTGGCATAGGAGAGGGTCTAGAGGAGGTTTACAAGAATGATCCCAGGGATGATTGATTTAACGTATGATGAACATTTGATGGCACTGGTCCTATACTCACTGGAGTTTAGAAGAATGAGGAGGGAACCTCATTGAAACTTATTGTATAGTGAAAGGCCTGGATAGAGTGGATACGGAGAGGATGTTTCCACGAGTGGGAGTCTCGGACCATTAGGGTCCCAATCTGAAACGTCACCTATCCATGTTCTCGAGAAATGCTGCCTGACCTGCTGAGTTGCTCCAGCACTTTGTGTCTTTTTTTGTAGATCAGCATCTGCAGTTCCTTGTATCCAATCTTTAAAGGTTGAAATCCTTAAATGAAGTTGTATGGGGGAACTTCTGTTCAGAATTTCAATCATTAAAGGATCTCAAGTGTGTCCAATTCATTTTCCATACATATACTTGCACTCATCCCCTTTCCTCCCTCTCAGAAGGACAATGGAGCTCTCAAGTTCCCTGCCACCATACCACTGGATATGGTCAAAATACATTGATATCCAGCGAAGGCAATGACAGTCTCAGTTACGACAATTTCAAATCCCACTGTGGCAGCAATTAAATTTGTAACAACCAGTCTTAGTTACGAACACAAAGATTACTGATGCTCTGGTTCACGACTACCCTTCAAGAGAGGAAATCTGCCATCTTTACCTGAGATATATATGACCCCAGTGCTACAACATGTGGTTGATGCTTAAAAATGGTCAGGACCAACTTCTCAAAAAACTAGTGGCATGAGCTAACCTGATGGCCTAATTCTGAAAAATAAATGTTTAAAGAACACTTCCAGTAAACAAAAAATGAATGGTTAAAACTATCAGCTCTAATTATAACTAGAGATTTTTGTGCTAGTGGATTCCAGATTTTCATTTCACATTGTGCGTGAAAATGTCTCCTGACTTAACTACAAATATCTTACCTATAACTTTAAGATTATTCTTTCCTGTTCCAGATTGAAAATATTTATTTACAAGCACAGGACTGAATACTTCAGTCATCTTTGCCTCTTGCTCCACCACCTCGGATCAAAGGGCGGTGATATACTTCAGAACATCCTAGTCTCTGTGTAGACACAAATTGCTGGAGTAACAGCGGGACAAGCAGCATCTCTGGAGAGAAGGAATGGGTGATGTTTCAGGTTGAGACCCTTCTTCAAACTGAGAGTCAGGGGAGAGGGAGACATAGATATATGAAAGGACAAGGTGTGAAAACACAGATCAAAAGGGACAATGTTCAAGGAAAATATAGAATGATTCATTGTTAGCTGAGAGGAAGGTGACAACAATGCATACAATCAGTAAAAATTAATCAGGAAGACAGTGAAACTAGTCGGAGAACTAGATTGGGGGAGGGACAGAGAGGGAGGGAAAACAACGGTTACTTCAACCATCTAATCTCTATAGTTTGGTAGCCACTAGCAACATCTTACTGTTTTTTTAATAAAGAATCCATTCTATTGTCAGCTTTCAATGAGACTTGGTCTTATTTTGATCCATAAGGTTTCTCCATGACCACATTAGTTGAATATTTAGGCTTAACCTAAAGAGCACCTGATGGATTTGTTCCAGAGCATAGAATGGCATGACTGTCTCCTGTTGTTTGTCAGGCACAGAAACGCAGCTCTGGGGCAAGTAATTTGAGTTAGCTGCTTTAATTTACAAAAAATGTAGAGACATGCTTGGAATTAGCACTAAAGTACAGTGTACAAGGATGAAATTTGTGAAGTTAGTCCAATTTTGTAGCTTTTCTAGCTATTGAATGCAGTCTGATGTGTTCCTCAAGACACACGACAACTCATGGATAGCCCGAACATTTCAAGTCACAAGATTTGCCTGGAACAATAAATGTATTAAAGCGGCAAGACAAAAATGCAACAATAACATAGAGGTTTTTGATTGATTGAAAGATACAGCATGGAAACAGGCCCTTCGGCCCACCGAGTCACGCAGACCATTGATGACCTGTTTAGGCTAGTTCATGTTATCTTAATTTTGCACCCAATTCCACTAGCGGCAATTTACAGCAGCCAATTAATCTACACCCAACGTGTCTTTGGGATCTGGCAGGAAACCAGTGTGCCGGGAGGAAACTCACATTGTTACAGGGAGAACGAGCAAACACCACACAGACAACACCCGAGGTCAGGATTGAACCTGGGTCTCTGCGAGGCAGCATCTCTACCAGCTGTGTCAATGTGCCGCCTGCATTGCAGATTGATGAGTCCTTTAGAGAGGTTTTCCAATGTTTAATTCGTTTGTGAGGATGCAACTGTGTGCAATGTCCAAGTGCTCCTATCACTGTTTATTAGCAACAGCTGCTCCACCTGGAATGAAGCCTTGTTCTGGCAGCGCTGGTTGACAAATGAAAGATTAATGATTTTCCACTGCTCAGCATGAGGCTCACCTGCAAACAATAGCTGGCACCACAGAAAAAAATACATTGTGTTGATCAGGCGTGACACCACGAGTAAAAATAGATTCAACAAATTGGATTTACAGCCTTGCGGAATTTGTTTCTCTGTGATCTCAGCATCTGGGGATCGTGCGGAATTCAATTTATATTCATATCCTGTAAAAATGCTGCTCTACTGACATACAACTGCTTGACACGAGTCCTGTGGCTCACCTTGCCTTTGAAATATTTCAAAAGATTATACTATTTCAAACAGGAGCTGGAAATCTTATTACATTTGTTGCCGACAAATTTACTTGTATTGTGTCAAATTACTTGACAGCAACTTGGATATTTCAATTTCAATTGGCTCTGAAAGGACCAATTCATTTTAGCTTCTGTTGGCAATGATTTGCAATATTACAAAGAGTATAAACAGCATAGAACCCAAGGCAGATTTATTCCAACACATTACTGTATATTCATGCTTTAACACCAACAGCTCCGATACATAGTGTGGGAGCCATTTTTGCTTAAGTTAGTTACTTTTAGTATTATAGCCATGTCTAGATATTTCTCGTTTTATCTTTTTTGTATGTTTGTGGGTGGGATTATATACGTAGATGGGTGTGTCTACATCTGAGGAGGTTAGCATAGCCACATATATTGGGAGTAATTTTAGACACGAGTGATGGTTGAGACAACAGTTTTTACCACTCTCACTCTCACACAACTCTAGAAGACATGACACGGATGAAAGTTAGTAAGAATGAAAGTAACAATTTGTATTGGAATAAGAAATACTTGATATGAATCATTGTTTGTACTACTTCAATAAAAGAGTAATTAATCAAGAAACAATGACTAGAAGATTCATTCTTACTATCGGCTTGTGCGTAAGCTATATCTCTTCTACGCCCCCAAGTAGTAATGGCAATCAAATGTTGGACATTGGAAAGTGAAGAAATTGCCATTACACATATCATGATAGATTTTGATTTTGATAGATATCATGTAGAGTCTTACAGTGTGGAAACAGGCCTTTCGGCCCAACTTGTGCACACCAGCCAACATGACCCAGCTACACTAGTCCCACCTGCCTGTGTTTGGCCCATATTCCTCTAAATTTGTCCTATCCATGTACCCATCCAAATGTTTCTTAACGTTGTGATAATACCTGCCTCAACTACCTCCTCCGGCAGCTCGTTCCCTACACCAACCACCCTTTGCGTGAAAAAGTTACCTGGTTCCTATTAAATCTTTCCCCCTTAACCTTAAACTTATGTCCTCTGGTTCTTGATTCTACCTACTCTGGGCAAGAGACTTTGTCCGTCTACCAATTTTTCCTCTCATGATTTTGTACACCTTTATAATATCACCCCTCATCCTCCTGAGCACCAAGGAATAGAGTCCTAGCCTGCTCTACCTCTCCCTACAGCTCAGGCGCTCGAGTCCTGGCAACATCCTTGTCAATATTCTCTGCACCCTCTCCAGCTTGAAATGGGTGCATGGAAGAAGACTTTTCCAACTGACACATAGTCACATTTATATAGCAACTTCAAGACTTCATACCCACAGTATATGAATTGGGTTGTGTCAGCCAGTATCACGGTTCTGGTGTTCAGCTCTGATTAAGTAGAGGATGCAGTTCATGGTTCTCACCCCCCGCTGTTAAAATTCTTTACTGTAGAAATTCCCAAATGTAAGGGTTACGTGGCAGAGTTCGTACAATGGTCGATTGTGAGGCCTTTGGTATTTACTGTGTGGGCGAAGTAGTTGGGCAGATGATTGGGGTGGGAACAGTTGAGAACATTATTGGTACAAAGAGTTTGAACGGTAACAAGTGTAATAGTACAAAAGACCCAGGTTTGATCCTGACTACGGTGCAATCTCTACAGAGTTTGTATGTCCTCCCTGTGACCGCATGGGTTTTCTCTGGGTGCTTCGGTTTCCTCGCACATTCCGAAAATGTGCGAGTTTGTAGGTTAATTGGCTTCTGTCAATTTTCCCTGGTGTGTGGAAAAGAAATAGGTGACCACTGGTTGGCACGGACTCAGTGGGCCGAAGGGCCTGTTTCCACGCTGTATCTCGAAACTAAACTGAGTGCCAGCAGGGGTACTTGAGGTTTTGTAAATCTGGAAGGACTTTTCAATAAATGGAATTTTAGGAATCTTGACGTTAATGTTTTTAGTGTGCAGATTGGGTGCTCAACACCAACTGAACATGGTAAACAGTGGTGTTCATCAGGAGTTGGTATTTAAGTTTATAAACAAGTATGGAGACGTACAGATACATTGAAAAAACTTGCTTGCAGCAGCATCACAGGCATATAGACACAAACACACAAAAGTAAATGTTACATTAATTAAACGTAAATTACATAACATTCTAAACAAAAGAGGTTAAAAAAACAAGTCTTGTGTACTGTTTGCTCTATCAGCTTCATGCAAACGAGAAATTTCATTGCAGCCGTGACAGTATGTCACATTCATATGTGACAGGAAAAGAAACTGGCAAAGAGAAAACTAGCTACCTGAGGAGATATATTTAAATTACTTATATTCTTTCAAAATATATTTTTTTACTTAATTTACTTCCTTACGTTTTTTTATTTTCATTTATAAAGTAATATTTAAAATTTATTTTAACGGCACAGGACAGAAATGTGATTATGGGACTGGGAAGGGGAGTTAATGAGTTTAGCACTTCTGGGCGTCCTCTACTGTCAGAGTGAGGCCAAATGCAAATTGGAGGAACAGCACCTCCAGCTTACAACCCAGCATTATGAATATTAATTTCTCTAATTTTAAGTAACTCTTGTATCCCCTCTCTCTCCAATCCTGCCCTCCCCCTCCCCTCATCCTCCTCATTGTACTAGTTTCACTGTTGTCCTGCATAGTTTCACTGTTCATACCCCCTCATTATCACCTCTTCCACAGCCAACAAGGGACCATTGTGGACCCTACCTTTCCTTGATCATTTTTGCTAGCCTTGATTTGCTCTTTTCATGTCTATTAATTCTTTTGTTCTTTGTACCCTTTAGTTTCCCTCTCCCCCGACTCTCAGTCTGAAGAAGGGTTTTGACCCAAAACATCACCTATTCCTTTTCTCCAGAGATGCTGCCTGACACGCTGAGTTACTCCAGCATTTTGTGTCTATCTACTGTGTAAACCAGCATCTGCAGTTCCTTCCTACACAAAACCTGTAGCCTCATTGGTTCCATGTCCTTCCTTGCTTCTTTATCTAAGCAACATATCAATCTCTCCACATGCTCATTTGCTGCAAATAATTTGCTGACCTTGCAGTCAGCTGGAGCACACTCCAGTTCCAGCTTTTCCCTTGGCCACTCAGTGGTGCTGTTGCATAACAAGCATGAGTATTATTCACTTTTTGCCATAGACCGCTTATAATTTAACAGCAACAATGAAAGGACAAATGAGATCTTTGAAACATCTTGTTTAATGTAAATTTATTAACTGCACCAAAAATCCCAAATGCCCTATTATTATGACGAATATCTCCCAAAGAACTAATAACACCAATAGGTTTTGCAAATGGTTATGACACCAAATTCATTTCACCAGAGGTGCAGTAGGCACCACAATCTCATAGCAATTCTAGTATTCATTAGTCGACACACAAACAACTCCAAGGAATTATTTGCCTTCGTCAAAACTCCCACCTGAAATGTCAACTCTGTTTCTCTTCTGAAGATAGACACAAATGCTGGAGTAATCCAACGGGTCAGGCAACGTCTCCAGAGATAAGGAATAGGTGACGTTTCAGGTTGAGACCCTTCTTCAGACTCTTCCAATCTCTTCTCTTCCAATGGATGGGGCATGTCGTGCTTTTGTTTTAGATTTTGAGTATCTGCAGTTTTTAATTTTCACAGGTGTCCCACATCTGTGGGATCTGTATCCCAGGCCACTCCATTGCCCACACCAACACACTCCTTGGCAATACTCTGCTCTCCCACAAAGAAGAGGAACAGTTCACAAAGTCCACTTCACTGTTTAATACCGATGATGAAAATATCACAGAATTATCGGCCAAGATGAATATGTTTGCTTGTGCCACTGAGTGGCCTTGATTTAGTTTGTAGGATAATGCAGTAATGTCCCATCGTGATAAAAATAAATCTGAGCACTGTGTACAAAAATGTATTTTCTAATACATTTTATAACCTTGAAAGAGGAAATTGTTCGTCATCGCTGGACCAAAGTTTGAATTTCTGATTCTAATATGTGATGTAATTGAATATTGTTTAGTTGCCAAGACCCTAATCAATAAAAGTAAATACTTGCCTTGTGTTGCACCCTGTTATATTTTTATCCTCATACTCCCATACAAAAGGGAGGTCTGGTGTCAGGCAGTACATGTGAACTTGAACAATCAGTTTTAGTGGGTGTCCTCAGCACAAGCAAGGGTCAGTCCAGTAACTGCACATAGGCCAGTGAGATCAGTGCATTGCAGGATTCACCAGAGGGAGGGATTGCTGACTGGCAAAATGTGGCCTTGACACCCTGTTGGAAGGCTAATGAATAGTGGTTTGGTATAAGTAGTAACTGCAGATGCTGGTTTAAACCGAAGATAGACACAAAAAGCTGGACAGAGTCGAGGGAGGAGGTATAGCGACAGGTGTTACATCTTCTGTGGTTGCAGGAGAAGGTACCTGGGGAGGGGGTGGTTTGGGTGGGAAGGGATGAGTTAACCAGGGAGTTACAAAGGGAACGGTTTATGTGGAAGGGGAAAGAGGTGGAGATGGTAAAATGTGACTAGTGTTGGGATCCCGCTGGGGGTGGCGGAAATTGTGGAGGATTATGTGTGGTTTGGTATTGCACATTCTGCAGGCATGTAGGGAAAGCAATGATGCTGGGTGAGAGACATATCAGAGTGTAGGTGAAAAATATATTGGTTCTGCTTTTTCACTTCCTTCTGTCATTAAACCATTTTTGTTTTATCTATAGCTCCTGCTGCTGATCTCTCCATCAACTCCAACCACGACTTTTTGCCCTTTACAAAAGGCTTATTCTTCCCTCTGGGCCCTTCCCAACCATGTGTTGCTACTTTAGTGACATTTCTGGGCTGAGCATTTGACTGTTGACTTTCTATTGCAAGAGTTCTCTCTCTTTACCCGACTCCAAGTGTTTCACCTGTTTCAACACCAATCCGCATGTTGGATTGTCCTCTCTTGTACTGGAGTGTGGATCACATCCTAGGGGTCTGTCTATGCCCACTGCCATGAATTGGTAGAAACTCACAAATAAAATGTCAATGAATTGGCTGCATTAAAACCTTTACCTTCTGAAAGGAGATGAGGGATTTCTTTAGTCAGAGGGTGGTGAATACGTGAAATTCATTGCCACGGAAGGCTGTGGAGGCCGTCAAAGGATATTTTTAAGCTGGAGATTAATAGATTCTTGATTAGTATGGGTGTGAGGGGTGATGAGGAGAAGGCAGGAGAATGGGGTTGAGAGGGAACGATATTTCAGCCACGATTGAATGGTGTAGACGTGATGGGTCGAATGGCCTGATTCTGCTCCTATAAGTTATGAACTTATGAAAACGCCACTGGCAAATACACTCACCATAGGTCTTTCTTTTATCCACTATCACTTGTTGTACACCCCAAGTCCAGAATGACAGCCCATTAAAGTTTTGCTGAAAGTATCTGGCATAGGTCATTGAGCACCTCCTCCCCCGTCAAGCCTCCTGCTCTATTACATTCAATCATCTTATCAGTACTTCACTTACTCACATCTGTTCTGTCCCTTGGTACCCTGCAATCATATCTCCGTTTTGAATGTTCCCATCACAGTTTCCTTGGCTTCCATAATTACCTATGAGAGAAAAATCCACCTTGTGGAAAACTATGCTTTTTGATTGTTCCCTTAGCTCGAATTTTTAAAAAAATGTCCCACTTGTATTCCCCACCAGATTCAGTAAAAAAAATGCTTTAAAGATTTGAAACACCTTAATCAGATCAATGTTCAAACTTATCGCTTCTTGGATATAAGCCATGTTTCTTCAGCTTGCACTAATATTTAACCCTTTAAGGCTTCCTCTGTGTACATCACAGTCCAAAGTATATTTTACTAGACTAAGTGGGACCCGTTGGGACCCTGTCACACGGGAGGCCTGATTCCCCAACGCAACCCGTTCCCCAACGCAATATTCCACCACTCACCTGTTCCCCCAATGCAACCTGTCCCCCCAACGCAATATTGCACTGCTCACGCATAGCCCCCAACTGCGCAGGCACGGCTCATTTCCCCTCTTCTCCCCCCTCCCTCTTCTTTCCCCTCTCCTCCTCCCCTCCCCCAATCCCTCCCTCATCTCTCCCTCCCTCTTAATTTCCCCTACCCTCCGTCACTCCCTCCCTTCCTCCCTCCCTTCCTCCTCTCCCCTCCCTACCCCTATCCCCCACTCCTCACCTCCCCCTATCCCCCCCACTATCCCTCCTGACCTCCCCCACTGTCCTCCTCTCCCTCTATTCCCCACTCCCTACTTCCCCCCCACTCTCCTCATCTCCCCCACTTTCCTTCTCTCCCTCCCTCTTCCTCTCCCTCAATCCCCTCACACTCCCTCCTTACCTTCCCAGGATCTTTCCCCTCTCCTCCTCTCCTCCCCCAATCCCTCCCTCCTCTTTCCCCTACCCTCAGTCACTCCCCCCTCCCTCCATCCATAAAAAGCAGCATCTGCAGTTACTTCCTCCACAGGTCATTCATTGCTAGCTGTGGTTTAGATCCCGTTGACTTGACGATTGGACCAGTTTGCATCGTGTGTGTGTGTATGGGAGTTACTCAAACTCCGCGCAAACAGCTCGGCCACCCTGCAACCCGACTCTGCCTCCCTCCCTCCCTCTGCCCACTCCGGCTCAGCCACCGCTCGGCCCGTCTCCGTCCGCCCGCTGCTGCCGCTCGGCCCATCCCCGCCCTGCCCACCCGCCTACCTGCCCGCCTGCTCGCTGGCGCCGCCGGTCTGGGCCGCGGTGCTCGTCACGGTGGGTACCACAAGTTTCGATGAGCTGGTGGAGACGATCTCCTCCAAGAAGGCTGTGACGGTGAGTTACCGCAACGGCGGCGGAGGAGACGGACCCGGGGGGACGGGTAGACAGGACCACGATTGCCGCTGAGGGCGGGCGGGGGAGAGTGGTGAGTGATTAGGGAGAGAGAAACGGGACCAGGGCCACAACTGGGCCTCCACTGAACCACCCCCGTGGCCTTCGCCGGTTGTGGGGGAGACGATAGACAAGTTACTGTGAGGAGGGGAGAGAGGAGTTTGTGAGTGAGATGGGGCAGGAAGGGGCATCGCCATCCCGGCCGTGGCATTGACTGACACGAGAAGAGACCTATCTGCGTTGCGCTGACTGAAGGAATCTGTGCACGTGCGTTTTTAAAGATTTTTATACCTCAATAACTTTTACAATACACCACGGATCGGAACGAAACTTGTTGCACTCGCAGCACAGGAGAACGGTGAGTAGCGCTATCACGTGCCGTTTTTGCGCAAATAGAAAAAACCCTCAAACTGGAAGAACACAAGATGAGAGATGGATGGATGGATGGACGGATGGATGGATGGATGGATGGATGGATGGACGGACGGATGGATGGATGGACGCCATACATTGTCCAGACTGAAAATGGTGCTCCAGGTATTCTGTAAGACTACCTTTGGTCACTTCATGATCTTTTTATAATAAAGGCGACTGAGCTGAAAACATCAAAAATACATTAGGTCTCAGTGCTAGTCACTGAAGTGTCATTAGCTACATCCTGGCAAACATTTTATTCCATCTTTTCCTCTTATCCCTCTCTTCTCTTTTATCATGCAGGTAGACTGAGTAAATCAGGTTGGTACTGGACCCCAAGAAAGGGAGTTTGTGGAGTGCCTCCGTGATGAATTCTTAGAGCAGCTTGTACTGGAGCCTACCAGGGAGAAGGCAATTCAGGATTTAGTGTTGTGTAATGAACCGGATTTGATGAGGGAACTTGAGGTGAAGCAGCCATTAGGAGGTAGTGACCATAATATGATAAGTTTTAATCTACAAATTGAGAGGGAGAATGGTAAATCAGAGGTGTCAGTATTACAATTGAACAAAGTGGACTATGGAGCCATGAGGGAGGAGCTGGACAAAGTTGACTGGTAAGATACACTAGCAGGGATGACAGTGGACAACAATGGCAGGTATTTCAGAAAATAATACAGAAGGTTCAGGGTCAGTTCATTCCAAAGAGGAAGAAAGATTCCAAGGGAAGTAAAGGGCGACCATGGCTGATGAGGGAAGTCAGGGATGGTATAAAAATAAAAGAGAAAAAGTACAACGTAGCAAAGATGAGCGGGAAGCAAGAGGATTGGGTAATGTTTAAAGAGCAACAGAAGATAACTAAAAAGGCAATACGGGGAGAAAAGATGAGGTAGTAAAAGCTTCTTTAGATATGTGAAGAGGAAAAAATTAATTAAGACCAAAGTTGGACCCTTGAAGACTGAAAAGGGTGAATTTATTATGGAGAACAAGGATATGGCAGATGAGTTGAACAGGTACTTTGGATCCGTCTTCACTAAGGAGGACACAAACAATCTTCCTGATGTACTAGTGGCCAGAGGATCTGGGGTAATGGAGGAACTGAAGGAAATCCACATTGGTCAGGAAATTGTATTGGGTAGACTGATGGGACTGAAGGCTGATAAATCCCAAGGGCCTGATGGTCTGCATCCCAGGGTAAGTGGCTCTAGAAATCGTGGACGCAATGGTGATAATTTTCCAATGTTCTATAGATTCAGGATCAGTTCCTGTGGATTGGAGGGTAGCTAATGTTATCCCACTTTTTAAGAAAGGCGGGAGAGATAAAACAGGGAATTATAGACCAGTTAGCCTGACATCGTTGGTGGGGAATATGCTGGAGTCAATCATAAAAGATGAAATAGCAGCACATTTGGATAGCAGTAACAGGATCGGTCCGTGTCAGCATGGTTTTACGAAGGCAAAATCATAGAAACAGAAACATAGAAAATAGGTGCAGGATGAGGCTATTCGGCCCTTCGAGCCAGCACCACCATTCATCGTGATCATGGCTGATCATCCCCAATCAATAACCCGTGCCTGCCTTCTCCCCATATCCCTCGATTCCACTAGGCCCTAGAGCTCTAACTCTCTCTTAAATCCATCCAGTGATTTGGCCTCCACTGCCCTCTGTGGCAGGGAATTCCACAAATTCACAACTCTCTGGGTGAAAACGTTTTTTCTCACCTCAGTCTTAAATGGCCTCCCCTTTATTCTAAGACTGTGTGGGCCCTGGTTCTGGACTCGCCCAACATTGGGAACATTTTTCCTGCAACTAGCTTGTCCAGTCCTTTTATAATTGTATATGTTTCTATAAGATTCCCCCTCATCCTTCTAAACTCCAGTGAATACAAGCCTAGTCTTTTCAATCTTTCCTCATATGACAGTCCCGCCATCCCAGGGATCAATCTCGTGAACCTACGCTGCACTGCCTCAATCACAAGGATATCCTTTCTCAAATTAGGAGACCAAAACTTTACACAATACTCCAGATGTGGTCTTACCAGAGCCCTAAACAACTGCAGAAGAACCTCTTTACTCCTATACTGAAATCCTCTTGTTATGAAGGCTTGACTAATGCTTGACTAATCTTCTGGACTTTTTTGAGGATGTAACTAGGAAAATGGACAAGGGAGAGCCAGTGGATGTAGTGTACCTGGACTTTCAGAAAGCATTTGATAAGGTCCCACATAGGAGATTAGTGGGCAAAATTAGGGTACATGGTATTGGGGGTAGAGTGCCGACATGGATAGAAAATGGTTGGCAGACAGGAAACAAAGAGTAGGGATTAACGGGTCACTTTCATAATGGCAGGCTGTGACTAGTGGGGTACCGCAACGCTCGGTGCTGGGACCGCAGCTATTTACAATATGTATTAATCATTTAGATGAAGGGATTACAAGTAACATTAGCAAATTTGCACATGTCACAAAGCTGGGTGGCAGTGTGAACTGTGAGGAGGATGCTATAAGAATGCAGGGCGACTTGGACAGGTTGGGTGAGTGGGCAGATGCAGTTTAATGTGGATAAATGCGAGGTTATCCACTTTGGTGGCAAAAACAGGAAGGCAGATTATTATCTAAATGGTGTCAAGTTGGGAAAAGGGGAAGTACAATGGGATCTGGGGGTCCTTGTTGATCAGTCAATGAAAGTAAGCATGCAGGTACAGCAGGCAGTGAAGAAAGCGAATGGTATGTTCGCCTTCATAACAAGAGGAGTTGAGTATAGGAGCAAAGAGGTCCTTCTGCAGTTGTACAGAGCCCTAGTGAAACCACATCTGGAATATTGTGTGCAGTTTCGGTCTCCAAATTTGAGGAAGGACATTCTTGCTATTGAGGGAGTGCAGCGTAGGTTCACAAGGTTAATTCCCGGGATGGCGGGACTGTCATATGATGAGAGAATGGAGCGGCTGGGCTTGTATACTCTGGAATTTAGAAGGATGAGAGGGTATCTTATTGAAACACATAAGATTATTAAGGGTTTGGATGCGCTAGAGGCAGGAAACATATTCCCGATGTTGGGGGAGTCCAGAACCAGGGGCCACAGTTTAAGAATAAGGGGTAAGCCATTTAGAATGGAGATGAGGAAATGCTTTTTCACACAGAGAGTTGTGAGTCTGTTGAATTCTCTGCCTCAGAGGGCGGTGGAGGCCGGTTCTCTGGATACTTTCAAGAGAGAGCTAGATAGGGCTCTTAATGATAGCGGAGTCAGGGGATATGGAGATAAGGCAGGAACAGGGTACCGATTGTGGATGATCAGCCATGATCACATTGAATGGCGGTGCTGGCTCGAAGGGCCGAATGGCCACTCCTGCACCTATTGTCTATTGTCTATTATCGCTCAACAGATTACTGACCTCTGTATTATCAGCATCCTTCAAAGTCGGCTGCGGGAGGCACTCCCTGAGGCACGAAGGCTGAAGGATAGGAGAGGAGCTGGACAGCTCGCTGGTGAACAGTATGAAGGGGAGAGGCGGCCAGGCCGAGGAGAACAAAAAGGAACCCTGCGGGGAGGCCAGGACCCGGCAGGGGGGCCGATAAGAACAAAGAGATACCCAGATACCCAATGGGGCGGGGACTGAGAACAAGGATGGACCATCGGGACTTTAATGAATACTTTTGTAACTTTGTTGTTACCAGACTCTTTGCGTACCAACTCTTTGCGTACTTTGTGTTGTGTGCAAAAGCAAAGAATTTCTCCATACCTCGGTGCATGCGACAATAAAGTATAATTCTTCATTGAATCATCTATAAACATTCCTTTATCATTCATTTTAATGATTTTGAACAATGTAAATATGTGTTAGATTCTTTGTTGTCAGAGTCTTTGATGTCAGAATCCAGTGACATATCCATAACTGATGTTTGTGGTTTCCTGGTTTCCTGTTTTCTTTGGTTGACACAGAATTCCTTCTCTCCAGAGATGCTGCCTGTCCCGCTGAGTTACTCCAGCATTTTGTGTCTACCGTTGATTTAAACCAGCATCTGCAGTTTTTTCCTACACTTCCTGCTCTCATTGCTCAGTTCTTATGTCTAAGTCAGCAAATTGTAGGTTCAAGTTGCATTTCAGAGATTTGATCAGGATATCAAAACATCTATTCTGACAATCCAGTGCAGCAATGCTGTAGGAGGTGTTGCTGTTTGGAAGAGACATTAAACCGCAAGTCCATTTTCTCTCCCAGGGGGATATGGAGTATCTGATGGTGCTATTTTAGAAACATAGAAACACCGAAAATAGGTGCAGGAGGAGGGCATTCAGCCCTTCGAACCAGCACCGCTATTCATTGAGATCATGGCTGATCATCCACAATCAGTAACCCGTGCCTGCCTTCTCCCCATATCCTTGATTCCGCTAGCCCCTAGAGCTCTATCTAACTCTCTTTTAAATTCATCCAGTTAATTGGCCTCTACTGCCTTCTGAATTCCACAAATTCACAACTCTCTGGGTGAAAATATTTGTTCTCATTTCAGTTTTAAATGACCTCCCCTTTATTTTTAAATTGTGGACCCTGCTTCTAGACTCCCCCAACAATGGGAAACATTTTCCTGCACCTAGCTTGTCCAGTCCTTTTAGAATTTTATATGTTTCTATAACATACCCTCTCATCCTTCTAAATTCCAATGAATACCGTCTTTCCAATCTTTCCTCATATGACAGTCCCGCCATCCCGGGGATTAACCTTGTGAACCTACGCTGCACTCCCTCAATAGCAAGAATGTCCTTCCACAAATTAGGAGACCAAAACGGCACACAATACTCAAGATATGGTCTCACCAGGGCCCTGTCCAACTGCTCTTTACTCCTATAATCAAATCCTCTCGTTATGAAGGCCAACATGCCATTAGCCATGCCATTTTGACGAAGAGCAGGGTATATTTCCTGAAGATAGACACAAAATCTGGCGTAACTCAGCGGGACAGGCAGCATCGTCGAGACACTTCTTCAGAATGACATATTTCCTGACGTACTAACCAATATCACTGTAAAAAATTAACAAGTAATTTTCAAATTGTTCTTCATTGAAATTAGTTGCAAACAATTTGGCTGTTAGCACTAGGCTATTGTTACATGTTAGGTCTAGTCCATATAATGCTTTCTAGCTTTGGTTTAGCTACCTTCCCCACCCTAGTCTTACAAAGACGCATCCACTTTCCTGAACTATTTATCATAAAGTGAATTATTATTGGCTAAACTGGTGGTTTTAGAGATCAGCAAGGACTTGGGCCTGCTGCATACTGTTATTTTCTGAACCTACTTCAAATTTTTTCATGTTGCTTGTTCCTATTCCTTTCTTTCCAGTGCTCCAAAACACCACACACAGTGCACTAATTGAGAAAATATGTAGTTATTCCTAGTATGTCCATCAGAGATATTGGAATATAATTGTTTGTTCAAGTTGATTAAACACTGATGTGTTTACGCATCATTGATGTGTATGACTGTACCACTTTATCAGGGTTAAATAAGGCCAATGACTATTTGAAGCGATTCAGACATTGAACCAACTGTACTAACCAACTACTACTCTGTTTGTTCTGCAAATGTTTCAGTGCAGACCAGGGAGGACTTAGTCTGTCGACGTGAAGTAAAGCACAGCAAGAAGACTGCACTGCACTGTACTATACCTCACTCTAGACTTTTCTCTGATTTAATTTAATCAACTTGAACAAACAATTTTTAGTTTGGTTAAACTAAACTAAAAATTGTATGTTCAAGTTGATTGAAAAACGGGTGCTTTATTAAATCAGAGAAAAGCCTAGAGTGAGGTATAGTACAGTGCAGTCTTCTTGCTGTGCTTTACTTCCACATCGGCAGACCAAGTCCTCCCTGGTCTGCACTGAAACACTTACAGCAACAAACAGAGAGTAGTAGTTGGTTACGACAGTTGGTTCAATGTCTGAATCACTTCAAATAGTCATTGGCCTTATTTAACTCGGATAAAGTGGTACAGTCTTACACATCAATGATTGTTAATGGCCAATGTTATGTATCACATATCCACCTGGGAGTTGCTCAGTGACAACACTGCAGCACTTCAACAATAACTTTCCTCTCATTGCTCACTGTAGCATCGCCTGATTACTTTTCCAATATTTACCCGTTAGTAAGGATGCTCTGCTAACTCCTCTCAGCATCTTCAGTTTATGGCACGGTGCAAAACCAAGCTGCCTCCACATGGCCTGTGCAACAATCTTCTGAGGCTTCCTTCTGCGAGTGTTTACTTCACTGTCATTGAGTCATTATGTCCTCAGTAATTTAGTCGGGATTTCTGCCTTTTCAGTTCTACCTGCAGAAAATATGCTTAATCCCCCAAGTGTGCGTAACTCTAATTGCTTCAGCCTCTCTAAGTCCTTCCACCTTCCACTGGGCCCCCTTAAAAATCCACCATTCACTGTGAATGGTAAGGCTCTGGAGAGTATTGTAGAGCAGAGGGATCTAGGAGTCATAGTTAGATCATAGTTCCTTGAAAATTGCATCACTGGTAGATTGAGTGGCCACGAAGGCTCTCAGCACATTGGTCTTCATCAGTCAGGGTATTGAGTATAGTTGGGATGTTATGTTACAAGATGTTGCTAAGGCCATATTCAGAGTATTGTGTTTGGTCTTGGTCATCCTGATATAGGAAAGATGTTGTGAAGCTGAAAATAGTGCACAGAAGATTTGCAAGTATGTTGCCAGGACGAGGGCCTGAGCTACAGGGAGAGGTTGAACAGACTAGAGCTTTATACTTATTGCACAGGAGGACGAGGGTTGATTTAATAGATGTGTATAAGATCATGAGGGGAATAGATAGGGTAGGTGCACAGAGTCTTTTACCTAGAGTAAAAGAATCAAGAACCTGAGGACATAGGTTTAAGGTGAGCGGAGAAAGATTTAAAAGGAATCTGTGGGGTAGCTTTGACCACACGGAGGGTGGTCGGCATATGGAATGAGTGGCCAGAGGAGCAGATGAGGCAGGTACTATAACAACATTTAAAAGACATTTGGACAGGAAAGTTTCGAGGGATGTGGGACAAATGCGGGCAGGTGGGCCGAATGCAGATGGGCAGCTTGGTTGGCATGGGCAAGTTGGGCCGACGGGCCTGTTTCCCAGCTGAATGACTGAGACCTTCTCCCCCACACCACCAGTCCTCATTCTGCCTTGGGTTGCCTGGGTTAATGTTCTGGGCATTACCATATTTCAGCCTTTTCCTACATTCAGCAATCACATCACATCTTTTAGACAGAACCAGCTTCTGTGGCAAAAAAACAAACAAATTGCTGGAGGAAGTCAGCAGATCAGGAAGCATTTGTGGAGAGATGTGGACAGATGACATTTTGGCTGGGGACCCTTCATTAGTCTCTGTCCATTGGTCTATCTCCACTAGATTCCCCCCTTGCTACTGACCAGAGAGTCCCACTGGCTTTGTCCCTGATCTCTGCCTCTCCACATGATTTAATCACATTCTTGGATAAACTGCTCAGATATTCCTCCTCCTCCATCATCTGCTGAATGTTTCAAACTTGCATTCCAATTCACTGGTACAATTTGTGTGCTCTCTCTCTCTTTGCCTCTTGATATTTCTCTCATTTACAGGATTCCCCCATGGGATTTTTTAAATACTCCCTTTATTTCCTTCTGTTATCTTCTGCACACGGAAACCTTTTCAACAAACTATCGGCATGGACAAGATGGGCCGAAGGTCCCGTTTCCATCCTGTACAGCTGTACACAAACTGAAGAGATTGTACTAAATGAAAGGAAGCTTCAAATATGTATTCCCTATTCTTTGTATTTAATCTAATAACATGTTGATGATATTATATAAGGTGACAAATTGGACATGTTGTGGCAGCAAGGACGTGGAAAACCTTGCTAGGGTGATGAGAGTTACTCAAAGAAAGCTATATCCAGAGTAAGGTCTGCAGACTAGGCATGAGCCACCAGTATTGGTGAAGCAATAAGTTAGAAGTTTTCATTCTACGCAAGAAATAATAACACAAAATTGCAACATCTAAGTTCCTGACATGCACTCAACAACATTTAAACCAACTGTTCTGCTTAAACTTGCAAAATTGACAACTGCAGTTTGTATTTCTGTTTTGCATGGCTGACGGCTTGCAGGCATCAAGGAAGATCATTGAGACAGTGCAGTCAACCACTACCTGTCTCACTGAGGTGAAAGTCGCACACACCCAAACTGCTGCAAGGTCCAATTATTTCCAATAGGAGCAGAAAATCTAGCTGGGCAGGCAGCAAGAGTTTTACACTGATGCTGAATTTGCCAGAAGTCAACTGTACTTGGCTGCACCCATATAGGCACGTGAAACTAATCAAATTGAACAAAAGAGCTCTCAGTCCCTCAACATTCAATTGTTGTGAAATGTTCAAAATAAACCTTCATTATTTGCATGTTACATCCTTCTCCAAAAGTGAAAGATGCATCTGGGGCCCAGTCAACTGCTCAAAACTTTATACAATAATTTCCATTTCAAAGTTTCCCATTATGTAATGATTTAACTTAAAGTAAATATAAAGAAGTCGAACAGATGGAAATCCAGAGAGCGGTTTGCAAAGGAAGTGAAATCATCTTACACATTTCAAAACTCATTGACTTTATAAGGTTGGACCACTTGGCAATGGGAGGATAGGGGACCATGTGGATATCATTGGGCCACATTGTAAAGGCACTACAAGGAGGAAGATTGCAGCATCAGACTGGGGGCTGTTGGCGAATAATTTCTTCAGAAACACGGTGGAGTGGCGGCAGAGTTGCTGCCTTACAGCGCCAGAGACCCGGGTTTGATCCTGACTATGGCTGCTGTCTGTACGGAGTTTGTATGTTTTCCCTGTAACCGCATTGGTTTTCACCCATTTCTCCGGTTTCCTCCCACACTCCAAAGATGTACAGGTTTGTAGGTTAATTGGCTTTGGTAAGTTGTAAAATTGTCCCTAGTGGGTAGGATAGTGTTAGTGTACGAGGTGATCACTGGTCGGCATGTACTCGGTGGGCCAAAGGGCCTGTTTCCGCGCTGTATCTCTAAAGTCTAAAGACTTATTCCTTGGAGCGGCAGAGGCTGATGGGTGATATTATAAGGTCATGAGGACACTTCCAGGGTCAGGGGAATGAAGAACTTGAGGGCATTGATTTAAGGTGAGAAGGGGAAAGATTTAATTGCAAGCCGAGGGGCAACTTTTTCCACACACGAGGGTGGTGTGTACATGGAACAAAGTAGTTGAGGCTGGTACAATAGCAGCATCTAAAAACATTTGGATAGGAATGATTTAGATGGATATTGGCCAAATGTGGTCAAATGGAGCTAGTTTAGATGGTCAGCATCTTGGTCGGCATTGGCCAAAGGGCCTGGTTCCGCAATGTATTAATGTATGACTGTATGAAAAAGTTCATATGAGTTTTTGTTGCCTTTTTGAAACAAGTCTCCAAGATGAGAACAGCAGAGATACTCAAAAGGAATAGAGCACAGAATATTACTGAGACAAACTACTTCTAATTACACACAATAAACACATAAATGTCAAGGGAAGGAAAGTGCTGCCTGTATCATGTGGAAGCCAGTGGTTTTGGCTTTTGGATATTAGTCTCCAAGCATCTCCTGGAATGTTTTGAGGCAGGTAAGGTTAGAAAGTGTTGTTGCTGACGAGTTCTTATCAGGGCATTCTGACTGATGGGGAAATATCAGAACAGATGTCCAGAGAATAAAAAGCATGTTATTGTTGGGGGGGTTGAGATTATGCCGCAGTTTAGCCCTCCCTCCAGCAGCTCCCATGGATAGATTTCTCATTGTACTCTCCCGAAACGGATTGTTATGTTATTTATCTTATTTTCTGATCAGGTCCTTGGGATGTCCAAGTTGACATCCACACTTATTCCCAAAGAAGCAGCGACCATGCACAAAAAGCACTATATAAAAAGCAAAGGTAGACAAAAGTGCTGGAGAAATTCAGCAGGTGCAGCAGCATCCATGGAGCGAAGGAAATAGGCAACGTATCGGGCCGAAACCCTTCTTCACACTCAATAGACTTCGCTCCATAGATGCTGCCGCACCCGCTGAGTTTCTCCAGCACTTTTGTCTACCTTTGATTTTCCAACATCTGCAGTTCCTTATTAAATATAAAAAGCAAGCTTTTCTTAAAAATATCAACTAATGCCTTTGAAAATACTAGTTTGTAGATCCGATTGAGAATAGTGTAATAACATTTTAACTTTATGCAGTTACCTATTAGTAGAGTATAACTAACCAAATGAAATACATTAATTCAACCATCAAATCTACACCTCAATGTGATGTTGATTCACACTCAATGTACCTATTATACAATACATGGTTGCAAAACAATATATTAAAATCAAAGGTGGACAGAAGGGAGTATGTTTAGAGCTGTGTGATTACATAAACAAAGTGAGTCAGCTGTCCAGTTTCCTTCTTTAATGATATTTAGTTCCATTAAAGCAGATTGCAATTTCCTTATCACCAGTTTTATACTATCACAGAAACAAAATCTATCCATATATCATGCCACAATTCGCACTCTGCATCTGCTCTTGTATCCAATGATCTTGTATAATAACTCTTACATTAAGAACATCTCTGTTACAGAGCAAAGTATAATTTTATGAGGGCGATGAAGCGATCGATAATGTATATGCTGCAGGTGGCAAAACAAATCCCAGAGTTTAGTTTACTTCAGAGAGACAGAGGGAAACAGACCCTTCGGCCGCCGAGTCCGTGCCAACCAGCGATCCCCGTACACAAGCACCATTCGACACACTAGGGACAATTTACAACCAAAGCCAATTAACCTACAGACCTGTACATCTGTGGAATGTGGGAAGAAACCGGGGCACTCGGGGAAAACCCACACGGTCACGGGGAAAACATACCAGCTCCATACAGATAGCACCTGTAGTCAGAATTAAACCCGGGTCTCTGGTGTTGTAAGGCAGCAACTCTATCGTTGTGCCACCGTGCTGCCCATTTGTTTTTCCTAAACTCAGAGATGTTAACTAGTGTTGTTTATCTGAAAACTTATGAATCTATAGCAACTGCAACCTTATATCCTTTAATGAAAGCATTAGTGCTGTCTGCCAGCCAACACACATAGTGCTTCCTTCATCACTTTCCGCTCATAAAGCTGCTTGCACAATGGATATTGCAGCCAGTGTATAATAATTGGGATCATTTCACATGCCTGCCTACCACTTAGAGCGTCACAAACTGCAAACACAAGTGTAAATTATCCTGTGAGGTTCAGGAAAACCCCCCATAATGAATAGCCATTTAATGACTCAACATATTCTGCCATTCGTAGAAACCAAGGCTTTCTCTGCCTGCGCCCTCCCTCCATTGATAATCACTTTGGTTAATAATAAAAAACTATCAATCTCAGGATTTAAACTAGCAATTTACCCGTCATCATTTGCTATTTGTGGAAGTGTCCTAAACTTCTACTACTATTTGCATGCTGAATTTTTACTTAATTTTATCCCTAAAAGAATAGGCTTTTAATTCTATTGGTTCTAATTTCCAACCAGACAGAATGAGTTATTTTTCCCTCTCTTATCAGTTCCCCTTAAAATCTTAAAACTTTCAATCAAATCGCCCCGTACATCTCCATATTTCCAGAATACAATATACTTTGTGTAATCACTCCTTAAAATATCCCTTAATTGGTGGAACCATTCAGCTGAATTCTTGCAGTACTTTCTCCAAAGCCTAAAGATTATCGCACTTAAAGTACTACAGATATGTCCTAAATAAGGTTTTGCATAGTTGTAGCATAACTCCACCCTTTGTAGGTTAGTTCTTTGGAGACATCCCAAAAGGCATGACATTTCTATCATCAATTTGCAAGTTTCTTTGGACCTTAACACAATTTCTGTTTTTTCATCATTTAGAAGATATTCTGTTCTAGGTTTTCAAGCCCAAATATGGCCTTGCATTTGTTTATGCAGGTTCATTTCTCTGTTCGCTTAATCTATTAATATCTCTTCATAAATTTATCTTCTCATCACTGTTGTTTAAAACTCTTAACTTTGCATTATCAGCAAACTTGTATACTCGGCCTAGCACCATCTAAATCGTTAAGAAATATGTCCAGTAGTTGTGCCCTCATCAAATTCTGCCATTGAGTATCTGACTATTTTCTTCCTCTCTCTCTCTCTCTCGTCATTCACACGCTGGTGCCCCGCAAGGGTGCATTCTCAGTCCCTTCTATACTCCCTATATACTCACGACTGTGCAGCCAAATTCAGCTCTAACTATCTATAAGTTTGCTGATGACTCCACTCTGGTGGGGCAGACCACAAGCAATGATGAGACGGACCACAGGAAGGAGATAGAGAACTTGGTAATATTGGGTCAGGACAACAACCTCTTCCTCAATGTCAACAAGACAAAGGTGCTAGTTGTTGACTTTAGGAACTATGGTGATGTAATTGCCGAAAACAGCATCAATGGTGCCATGGTGGAAATAGTTGAAAGCATCTGGTCCTTGGCATAAATATTACCATCAATCTGTTGTAGACCAACCACATTGAGGTGACAACCAAGAAGGCACACCAATGCCTCACCAGTCTCAGGGCACCGAGGAAATGTCTCCAATGATCCCGACATGCCATCGTGAACAAAGATGGACCCGGCGGGCTGCTGCGAATGAAAGTGGACCCAGTGGGCTACCTGCAGCCACATGCGGCGGCATGCTTGGCTCGCCACTGCAATGTAGGACCCAGCCAAGGAGAGGGACGTCAGTTTGCGGGCTGTGCCAGTCGGGGGCGACGGAGGAGGCCCTGCAGCTGCCTGGGGCATACCTGGACTTATCTGAATCAGAAGCACTCAGTACATCCAACATGTGGTCTGGACTTTGGACGTTTTCTTTGTGTAAATGGCACCAAGATATGACAACTTGTGCATGTGTAAGCTATGCACAAATAATTTCACTGTGCAGTACATACGTTACAGTAAAGAACGTAGACACAATATACTGGAGTAACTCAGTGGGACAGGCAGCATCTCTGGAGCAAAGGAATGGGTGATGTTTTGGGTCGAGACCCTTCTTCAGACTTACAGAAAAGAACCATTGAACTCTTAAAACTTGTACAGGTGCACCACAAAGATACAGTTCCTGCTTGGTTTGTGAACAGCATTGTCCAAGACATCAAGAAATGGCAGAGAGTAGGCCAGTCCATCACACAAACAAGATTCTCCATCATTGACTCCATCGACACTTCAAGCTAGCTAGGGAAAGAAGCCAATATAATCAAAGATATTTCCCAACTTGTCATTCCTTCTTCTCCCCGCTCCTGTCAGGCAGAAGATACAGAAGCTTGAAAGTGTGCACTACCAGACTCAGGATCAGCTTCTTCCCCTCTGAAATCAGGCTTCTGAATGGTCCATCTACAGGAAATCTCCAGGACCTGACAATTGTTTCCCCCTCTACTCTTAAGCTCTGTGCCAAACAGCTGGCACCGGTCTATACGGACATTTTTAACCAGTCCCTGCAAACATGTACTGTCCCTGCCTGCTTCAAAGTCTCCACTATTGTCCCTGTACCCAAAAAGGCAAGGATTACTTGTCTCAATGACTACAGGCCTGTCGCACTGACCTCTGTAATCATGAAGACACTCGAAAGGCTTGTGCTGGCTAAGCTGAAAAATATCACAATCTCCCTGCTGGACCCTCTGCAGTTTGCATATCGGGCCAATAGATCTGTGGATGATGTGGGCCTGCACATCATCCTACAGTACCTAGACTGCCAGGGGACCTATGCGAGGTCAACCTGTTTGTTGATTTTAGCTCTGCATTCAACACCATTGTGCCAGAGCTACTACACTCCAAACTTTCCGAGTTGACTGTGCCTGAACTCCTCTGTCAGTGGATCACCAACATCCTGACAGACAGGAAGCAGTATGTGAGGCTGGGAAAGCACATCTCGGACCCGCAAACGCTCAGCATAGGAGCACCGCAAGGCTGCGTACTCTCTCCTCTACTCTCTCTACACCAACGACTGCACCTCCACAGACACCTCTGTCAAGCTTCTCAAGTTTGCGGACGACACAACCCTGATTGGACTGATCCAGGATGGGGAGGAATCTGCCTACAGACAGGAAGTGTCACAGCTGGCGTCCTGGTGCCGTAGCAACATCCTAGAGCTCAATGCTCTTAAGACAGTGGAATTAATTGTAGACTTTAGGAGAGCTCCCCCTCCTCTCACCATCAACAACATCACAGTCACATCTGTGGAGTATTTTAAGTTACACAAAAATGCTGAAGAAACTAAGCGGGTGCAGCAGCATCTATGGAGCGAAGGAGATGGGCAACGTTTCGGGCCGAAACCCTTCTTCAGAGTATTTTAAGTTCCTGGGAACCATCGTCTCCAAGGACCTTAAGTGGGGGGCTACCATCGACTCCACAGTCAAAAAGGCACAACAGAGGATGTACTTCCTGCAGCAGCTGAGGAAGCACAATCTGCCACAGGCAATGATGGTCCAATTCTACACGGCCATCGTAGAGTCTGTCCTCACCTTCTCCATCATGGTCTGGTTTAGCTCAGCCATCAAGCACGACACCTGGAGGCTGCAGCGAATTGTCCGATCAGCAGAGAAGATTATTGGCTGCAACCTTCCCTCCATTAATGAATTGTACACTGCAAGGGCCAGGAAGCTAGCGGGCAAGATCATCTCTGACCCCTCTCACCCTGGCCACAAACTCTTTTGAATCATTTCCCTCTGGAAGGCGACTCCGGATTGTCAAAGCTGCCACAGCCAGACATAAAAACAGTTTTTATCCACGAGTAGTTGCTCTACTCAACAGCCAAAAATCTGTAGCCTCCCTTCGATCTGGTATTTTGTTGGTTCACATGCTTGATCAATGGTGTTGTATCATTAATGTCTTATTATTATTATTATTAATGTTTAGTGTTTTCCGAGTCATTCGTAACTGTCACTGTATGTCATGTTGTTACTTGTGGGCGGAGCACCAAGGCAAATTCCTTGTATGTGAATACTTGGCCAATAAATTTACTTACTTACTTACAAGCATGGGTACTGTATGATTCTTCTCTCCCACATTGTGGACATTGGACTTTGGCACTGGAACTCGTGCATAACAATGCTGAGAACTACATTCTGCACTCTACATCTTACTCTTTGCTCTACCTTTGTACCTGGGTTTGGGTTGGTGGTATATACATAGAGCACTATGTGATTTGATGAGATAGCATGCAAAACAAAGCAATTTACTATACCACAGTACATGTGCGATAATAACCCTAAACTTACACCCAAACAAGTGACATCTGGAAGTCCATGGAAATCATGTCCTTCAACGTTCTCCACCCCTCGGAATGGTAATTCATACTTAAATTTGTGCTTTTTGTGGTGAAGGTTTGCTTTTGTATAATCATTTACACTTTAAATTTGTGAGGAAATTTTGATGCAAAAAATGGTAACAGCATGCTCATAAATAGATAGACATGCAATTTAAATGTAGCATTACTCTGATCAAATTTAATGATCTTAACTAGTCTAGGCAATACCAACCTGGATTTCCATGGGTGCATATTCATAGGAAGAAGATGTCCAGAACTTGGCTCTGATTAACTACAATTGAGCAATTTTGTACATGTAAACCATACGGGATTTTAATCTATTTACATCAAGATATGTTATCCATAAATCACTGTAGTTTGCTTCATTATTATAGTGCAGTAAATGTGTACTTCAGTACAAGCCCCATGTAAATCAGGTTGAATTAAATCAGACATAAATTTTACTTCGGAGTCACGTGAGTGATTCCGTGAAGAAGCCCCGCCAGTCCGCATACGTGTCATTATGTCATTCGCATGGTGAAGCACTGGACTGGCAGGCTGGTCAGCGCAACGGGTTCAGCGCTCCTGCCAGCGGTAAGTTTAAATCTACAGGTAAGTTTTTATTTCTTACCAGGTTGTGTTTTCTTGCAGGAGCCTCTTCTTACAGAGGTTTCCTGCTGGATGTTGTAGCGCAGTCCGGACGAGCCGCGAGGAAACCGGCTTTGAGCTGTGAAGAGACTCCGGTCCAGACCGCGGAACGCGGGTAGCTGGCGGACATCGGGTGCGTTACTCCAGCCGCTGACAAGGCGGTCAGCGGCTTCCAGACCGCTGATGTTCCCATGGAAGGGTAAGTCCATGAGGAAGGCAATATCAGGGTGCCGACTGTGAGCACCATGGCTAATCCTGTGGGGAAGAAAAGCCATTTAAAAGTAAGCCCGTGGACTCCGATGAGTCGGGCCAGGAGGATTCTCCTCCCACTATCAGCAACGTCTCTGGACGTCTAGTAAAGGTGGAGCACCTAATAGAAAGGTTGCTCCATCGTGATATGTTCCAAGAGGAACTTTATTTCCCGTGGGTCACCCCATGGGCCCGTGGCAGCAGCTTCTACTACAGGGCTGTATAGGGAAGATCTGCTCCGGGAAGAGGAGCCTTATATCCGCGGGTCGTCTTGGGGGCCCATGGCAGCAGCACCTCTCGAAGGGCTGCATAATGTCTCCCTCAGTGAAGAGGTGAGCTTACCAGGGCAGTTTTATTCTGACCCTGAGGTTGGAGGTATTGCGGAGCATACCCCAAGGCATGAAAGCCAAGATGGGCTGGTGAGCCAATAAAGAGAGCTCCACCATGATATGCTCCAGCAAAAGGAGCTTTATATCCGCAGGTCTCTTCGGGGGCCCGTGGCAGCAGCACCTGTTGAAGGACTGTCTGGAAAGAGCTCCTGATGGAAAGGATGTTCCAGCACGATATGCTCCAGCAAGAGGAGCTTCATATCCGGGGTTCTCCTCGGGAGCCTCTGGCAGCAACACCTATAGAAAGGCTGCATGATGTCTCCCTCTTGGAGGAAGTGAACACATGTCTGACTCCGAGATCGGAGGTATAGCTGGTGAGCATACTACAAGGCAGGGGCCTGCGGCAACACCTGTTCATGGCTGTCTACGAACCCCCCTCTCTGTGGAGGGAAGTGCAAGTGGTCAGTGTAACTGACTTCAAAAATCTAAAGTATGTCTGTGGAACGTACTGGAATTCATGCGTTGGATTCAAGGGAGTCCTCGCAAACGAAGGTGGCAGAATACCCGGAAGGGGCTAGAGTTCCCCTCATGCTATAAATGCCGGGAATGAACAACGCTTCAGGGGTGACATTAAAGACAAGCCGCCGAACCTTCTCTTGAGGTAAGACCTATTCAACAGGTAAAACCTGGATATGGAAGCAAAAGCTGTCGGACCAATCGAGGTACCAACAACGAGCAAAGCTTCATCATTGTGGCAACAACACAACCCACACCTTCATTGGCAGTAAGCAGTTCACTGAAGTTGGTGGCAGCATGAAGGCTGGACAGAGATCTTAAATCCGAGGCCCAAGTCGGGCTCAGGAAAAATATGGGACCATCTACAAGTTGGTAATATTTACACTTGTTTTGTACTAATGATAATGATAACATGTGTTTAGTTTATGTGTTATATGAAAATAGCATTCCCCTTGATAAGGATGAAAGGGGTCCTAGTGGCCTTACAACACACAAATGGTTGGCATCTAAACATGTAAAACTGTGCAATACCAAGGTTCCAAGCAGAGAATTGGGCCAGATTTGTCTTAACAGGCAAGCTCAGAATTATGTCCAGAGTTGTCTTTCGAGGCAGGCTCAGTATTATGGCCAGGAATGGATTTTGGGACTGGCTCGGAAAAAAGGCCAGAGATTGTTGCTCGAGCAGGTACGGATTTCACAGGCGTGGCCTGTTCATTGTGGAAAAGATGCAGAATGTCGTTTAACTCGCATGTGCAGTTTAAATTTTCCCAAAAAAGGAAACTGCGCATCTGATTTCCTTAGGATGCTCCCATTTACAGAGATCAATGGAGACATTTTGAAATTTATCTGGATAAGGCAATAATAAAACATTGCAAAATGGGTTAACTTCAGTTCCCTGGTTATTTACCAGATTACTAAAACCGATGCTTGGACTGCTCAAAAACATTTGTTATGTCTTGTCTGAGGATATTCTAACGCTGTATGTTGTTAAAATCAACTTTCAGCCTCAAACTATGTTTAAGTAAATGAAGGTGATACCAACTAGATTTGTTCATCATTGGGATTTACCTTTAACTATTAATTAGCCTGTGACTCTGCCCTGGGGGTAAGAGATTGGAATTAATAGGAGCCTCGAACAATCTTGTTGTGATAAAACAGCCTTCTCTTCATTAAGTATAATTGGCAATATAGTGGCTGTAATTCAGCTGTGCAAGTGGGGGAACTTACATCGTGCAAAGTAGTAATCTCTCAAATGCCATGTAGGTCTTGTGACAGACATTATGCTATTACCAGCTGAAGCTACCAAGGTCATTATGGTAGACGAACAGTATTCAGCATTGCTCCAGTAATCTGGTCAGTGAAAATTCACTTATATTATAAACTGATGGGGCTCTAAGGGGGAAAATTATGAATGCCATTTAGTTTAGAGGCAGAGGTGATTTGCATTAATTAACAATTATTCAGTTATTGGTATGAACTACCTATACACACTAGGTGCATTCTATCGGTTAAAGGGTTATTGAGTGAATATGCATAATCTGCATGCTCAACGTTAAGTTGATACACTATGGTGGTGGCGTATATTAGTCACATGGGTGCGAGCAAGACAGAATATCCTGTAATAATTTACCTAGTCTCAATTTACGTTGGAATATCATCACATATAATCAATGACAACACAAAATGGGTGTTGGATCACAAAGCATTTAATGAAATTTTGGCTCGGTGGAATACCAAATTGATATGTTTGTTTCCAGGCTCATTTACCGGTTGCAAAAATATGTGGCATACAGTGGCAAAAAATACACTCTCGCTACAAGGAGAAAGAAGTTATGTTTGTCTCCCTTCATTTTGCCTCATTAGTCGGGTCTTGCAATAAAGTCAGCAAGATCCCGCTCTAGGCGGTCGTTCTGTCTGACTGGTCTATGCAGCTATGCTTCCCGCTTTGTCGGGAATAATAATACAACCTTTTACGGTTATTCTAAACATTAAACTTGCTGGTTCAGCCTGTGGCTCGGGAAACCAGCCTCTGCATGATAAATCAATTATTGACATAGATTCTGAGTAGACCGCTTCTGCGGCTCGGATTGTCAGACCGATCCGTGTATGTGCTCGCTGCAAAATACAGGGATAGTACCAAGTAAGGAAAGCATTACATTTCCTCTTCAGGAGATGGGAAGCGTTTGTTTAAATACTGAAGTTACATCTAATACGGTACACATAACTGACGTCTTGGAGTTCGTTTCAAATGGGTCTTTGACAATAAATTAAGTTATAGGACCATTAACTGTGCCCAACGTATCTTCCCATCATATTTGCTGCAGCAAAAGGGACCCACACTTTCGGGTTTCACCCTCTGATACCGAGTTATTAAGGATATCTTTCACACAAGTTCTCCCAGGACAAGCACAGCGCAGTATGGGATATTGATGTGGTATTAACACTATTTCACCAGGGGGTTCCAGCTACATCCTTAGCTTGGCTCGGCTCTCATAAGGCAGTTATACTCATGGCGCTGGTCTCAGCGCAACGGGTTCAGTCACTACATATTGTGACTGGATAGGATGGTTACATCTGCAAATAATATTATTTCGTAATCTTTAGTTAAGCAGAGCAGACGTGAAGTCTCAAACTAGTTTCATGGCATACCTCATGAACCTTCGGTTGTGTATGGTCACATATATACAACAATACGTCTAGGTCACGAAGAGCCTTAGAGGCTCTGAACTAGCAATGTTTGTAAATTACAAAAAACTTTATAAAAAGGTATTGGTTTGGACCATCTCCAGGTGATTGAAACAGGGCTTGGCTCATACAGGAGTAGATACTGATATTTTTCGAGTCTCACTCCACCAGGGCTGCTACAACATCAGCAGCAAAGGTTTTGTACGTTCCGCTGGACCACATCCTGGCAACTGCAGGATGGGCGAACAAACTTCTGAACATTTCATAATAACCTATTGCCAGACCAGGGGTATTTGCCAACTCTATTTTAGATTCAGTGGTTAGTTTACTCCTGAATGAGAGGAGTTACTATTATTTATTCATTATGAATGTTTCCCTCATCTGTCAATGAAGCAGTTGTGGTTGTGGAGACTCGTTTCGCACGGCATGAAATCACAAAGCTTTGAAATCTTCACGGAATCACTCACGTGACTCCGAAGTAAAATAGTAAGATTAAACGAGAACTTACCAGTTTGAAGTTTGATCTTTATTTTATGAGGAGTTACGGTGAGCGATTACGTGCCCACCGCTCCCTGCCCTCTCTCATAAAGATCACTCGGTAGTTCTAGTCATCTCCAAGTCTTACTATGTTACTTCTACTGCTGTTATCTGTGATTTCACACCGCTGCTTTGAAGATCGACACGCATGCGGACTGGCGGGGCTTCTTCACGTAATCGCTCACCGTAACTCCTCATAAAATAAAGATCAAACTTCAAACTGGTAAGTTCTCGTTTAATCTTACTATTATATTTGATTAGTACGATTGTTGTAACTCAAAATCATGGTTAAACTATTCTACAGTGTCAACAAATTTTAAGTAGCGGAATATGAAGGAGGATCCTTTTTTTTAAATGGAAAACTCCTTTCTCCTCATCAGATATGAACAGAAAAGGTTTCGAGGAATACGTGCCAAACAAAGGCAAATGGGACTAGATCAGATTGACATCTTGGTCAGCATAGTTGGGATGAAGAACCTGTTTCTATGCCATGGAAATGTCTCAGACATTTATTGATTCATATCCTTGAGTGCCCTCCTTGCCTCTTTTCCCTCACTTTGATCCCTCCTTGTAGTCTGAAGGTGGTACTGGATCTAACACATAGCCTGTCCATTCCCTTCACATATGGTGCCTGACTGCAGAGTTCCTCCAGCACTTTGTGTTTTGCTCAAGATTACAACATCTGCAGTTTCTTGTCAACCTGCTCTTGGTATATCTTCACTTTGGCCTTCTTTCCCACTCCCGTCTCCCAATGCATTTTGTCCTCGGGGATTATAGTAGTGGGGCTTTCTGGAGTTCTAAGGTGGAACTGAACTTTCCTCTGAGAATAAAAGCAACTATTTAGTTTAGTTTGGTTTAGAGATACAATGCGGAAACAGGTCCTTCGGCCCACCGAGTCCGCGCCGACCAGTGATCCCCGCACATTAACACTATCCTACGGGACAATTTTTAAAAAACATTTTCCAAGTCAATTAACCTACAAACCTGTCTTTGGAGTGTGGGAGGGAAACTGAAGATCTCGGAGAAAACCCACGCAGGTCACGGGGAGAACATACAAACTCCATACAGACAGCACCCGTAGTCAGGATCGAACCTGGGTCTCCGGCGCTGCATTTGCTGTAAGGCAGCAACTCTACCGCTGCACCACTGTTTCCTTTTAATCATTTGAAACGGAGGTGGAGCAGATCTTCTAAAGAACTATTGACCCATTGTCTACTCCATCAGCCATGTCATGGTTGTAACCTTTCTCCAAGGCATTATCTGCACATCAGCTAAATATGTCAATCAAACATCACTGGTCTGAGGTTGCTGATTCACTGATCTGTGACAAACTAATTGATTGTTCAATACCTTGTGAATATTTTATGCATGATCAACATCTTCTGAAAATATAATCCAATTTTTTTTAAAAATGCAGTTATCATAACTATATTGGATCAATAGCAATTGATAAAATACTTTAAATCCCAGCAAATAAAATGGAATAATACTATTGGGGATTGTCGATTGACATATTTCCTGCATGCTCCTACTTAGTTGCTGCAGCAACCATCTGACCGCATCACACTTGTGAAAGCATATTTTCAATCAAAAATCTGAATGCTGCAAATATATAGCTGTCCTTTTGAATTGGAGTGTATGCTTATGCTTAAAAGGGAAATATAATAAATAGATGGTATGAGATCTGAGCACATTGTATGCCTGAGGCTCTTTTTCTTATAGTTTCAAAGCAAATCAGGCAATTGTGTGCAGATCCAATGGGATGTAATTTCTATGTGACTTATTTCCCTTATATTTGGTAACATTCTATGTGAAACTGTTAATACAGAATGTTACCAAAAATCCAGCTTAGTTATATTCAGAAGCTTTTAGACTAGAGATAAAGCATGGAAACAGGCCCTCCGGCCCACTGAGTCCGCGCCGACCAGCGATCACCCTTACACTAGCACTATCCTACACACGGGACAATTTACAATGTTACCAAAGCCAATTAACCTACACGACTTTGGAGTGTGGGAGGAAACCAGAGCACCCGGAGAAAACTCAAGCGGTCACAGGGAGAACGTACAAATTCTGTGCTGACAGCACCCGTAATCAGGATCGAACCAGAGTCTCTGGCGCTGTAAGGCAGCGGCTCTATCGCTGCGCCACTGTGTGTCAGCTGTGCCTAATTTTTAGTTCCAGCAGATATTGAATACAGCATGAAAAAAAAAACGTTGTTGGAAATTCTCAGTAGGTCAGCGAGCTGATAGATACCCTTTCTTCAATTCAGTTCTCTAACAACAAACCTTGGGTGGGATAGAGCATGAGGATGAGGGAGCATTTTTATTAAAAGAGTCATAGAATTCAGCAGGAAAACAGGCCCTTAGGCCCACCAAGTCTGTGACAAGTACTTATTTACACTAAATTTATTCTAATCTTATTTTATTCTCTCCGCACTCTATTAATCCTTCCCAGACTCATCTCTGTACAATTGGTAATTTACCATGGCCAATTAACATCAGACCTCAAAGTTCTCCCTGCAAGGTGACGCAGCAGTAAAGCTGCTGTCTTACAGCGCTTTCACCCGGGTTCGATCCCAACTATGGGTGCTGACTGCAAGTAGGTTATATATTCTCCCCGTGACCGCGTGGGTTTTCCCCAGAGATCTTTGGTTTCCTCCCACACTCCAAAGACATAAAAGTTTGTAGGTTAATTGGCTTCATATAAATGTACAATTGCCCCATGTGTGTTATGGATAGTGTTACTATGCGGGGATCACTTATCGGCGCGGACTCGGTGAGCCGAAAGGCCTGTTTCCACGCTGTATCTCTAAACTAAATCTGCATGTCTTTGGTATATGTGTAGGAAAGAACTGCAGATGCTGGTTTAAATTGAAGGTAGACACAAAATGCTGGAGTAACTCAGCGGGACAGGCAGCATCTCTGGAGAAAAGGAATGGGTGACGTTTCGGGTCGAGACCCTTCTTCAGATTGATATCAGGGGAGTGGGCGGGACAGAGATAAAATGTTGTCGGAGACAGTAAGACTGGTGGGAGAACTGGGAAGGGGAGGGGATGGAGAGAGAGGGAAAGCAAATGATATGATAGGAAATCAGAGTAGCTGGAGGAAATTCGCACATTATCAAGGAGAACATGCAGACACTACTTAGACTGCACTGGAGGTCCAGTTTGTATTCAGTTCACTGGAGCTCTGAGATCTAAACTGACTAGCTGTGTCACCATGGAAACCGTGTGACACATAGATGTAATAGTAAAATGGATGGTTGACTTTCCAGAATGTAGGATAAGATGAGAAATGGTCACAATCACATTCCTTTGCCAAAATTAGTATTTTCAGCTATGTGCTGAAAAAAAATGCTAAGCGTCCGAATTAAGGGCGTTTTTCTCTTGCAGTTTGTATCTGAACCAAACGATAACAGTGAGCTGCGTCGAGGTGAAATCATGCCTGTTGGCATTGTAGAGTTAAATATTCCAGCGTTCTGCTAAAGGAATTCCTCATGTTTATTATTCTTATTTTTCTTGGGCATAAGAGATGACCTCATGATTAGTAGGCTAATCAACATTTCAATTCCCTAAAGCCTTGACGATTGCAATATAGACCCTTCCTGGAACTGATCCATGTCTCATTATGAAAATGTATTTTAGTAAGTATAGCATGGAAACAAAATATGTGTTTTGCACATAGTTTGTACGATGCACTCTTGGTTACAACAGTAACATACAGTATATACAACGAGTAGATTTGGTTTCTGGGAAAAATACAATCAGAAGCCACTTCATCTCATGTATTCTTCAATCATGGCCTGAAGCAAAAAGCTATCAGCATGAAAAAGAAAGATCAGCATTTTACACACAATAGAACCCCGATTTATTCCAAACATGTTAAACATTATTTTCATTAGAATGGAGAATCTTGCATGAGCTAACATTGTTCCCACTCAACATCAGTGCCGGGGGTTGACTTGGGTTCAACACAGTGAGTGGGGGCGCAGACAATATCGGGTGAGGGAGACCTAAGGAGCGCAGATAAGTTAAAATAACTGAAGCAGACCTGAAGCAAACAAAAACTTTTCACTATATCTCAGAGCACATGGCAAAAATAAGTCTAAACCTAGCACTGAAATTAAACTGATGCATCAATAGACAATAAACAATAGGTGCAGGAGTAAGCCATACAGCCTTTCAAGCCAACACCACCATTCAATGTGATCATGGCTGATCATCCACAATCAGTACCCCGTTCCTGCCTTCTCCCCATATCCCCTGACTCCGCTATCTTCAAGAGCCCTATCTAGCCCTCTCTTGAAAGTTTCCAGAGAACCAGCCTCCACCACCCTCCGAGGCAGAGAATTCCACAGACTCACAACTCTGTGTGAAAAAGTGTTTCCTCATCTCCGTTCTAAACGGCTTACCGCTTATTCTTAAACTGTGGCCCCCTGATTCTGGACTCCCCCAACATCAGGTACATGTTTCCTGCCTCTAGAGTGTCCAAACCCTTAATAACCTTATGTTTCAATAAGATCCCCTCTCATCCTTCTAAATTCCAGAGTAAACAAGCCCAGCCGCTCCATTCTCTCAGCATCCAAACCTTTAGGCCTTTATTGCAATCTACATCAACCACAGATTGTAATAATTAATGTTCTATTCATCAGCAAAATAACAAATGTAAGGAGATCAAGCTATACAAATGTTCGGCATGCCAGTTGCGGGATCAGCTTTAAAAAAATTCAGCATCCTGTCTGGGATGTGGCATCAATTAATAATTCTTTAAATTTATTGTTCACCAAGATTTTATCTTCTAGGCAAAAAGGACAACATTAATATTTGACATGATTTAGCTTGTCTGCATCTATTTCCTGTAGCTTAATAAAATACCTGCTTCCATTACATGGCACAGAGGGATCTTCACTAGTTATTAAAAGAAAGAGAAAAGGAAACAGTTTCTTGATCTCATGCTGCGTCCATCTACACCAGTTAATAACTAAAGTTTTGTATTCATTTTGTGTCCACTGCGTTGAAAGCAATATGTTTTCTATTATATTTTGAGTTATAGGCATAGAACATGGATTCAAATCACCCGTTATCTAGCTACTTACTGGTTGCTTCCAGCAATGATAGGGTTCCATATATGAAGGAAGGTTGAGCAGGTAGGACCTGCTTATTAGAGTGATAAGAATGGGGGGGGGGGGCTATCTTATTGACATGCATGAGATTCTGAAGGAGGTTGACAGGGTGGATGCCGAGAGAGTGTTTGCCCTGGTGGGGATATCTGGAACTACGAGAAACTGTTTCAGAATAAGAGGTCACTCGCTTAAAATGGAGATGAGGAGGAATTTCTTCTTTCTGCGATTACGAATATTTGGATTTCCCTCTATCGTGGAGTTGGCAATTTTTAGAATTTTTAATTTTGGCAGAGACCAGCAAACATTCAAATTACAACTGGGGTTACAGTGCTTAGGGAAAGAGCTGGCAATTATGTTGAGATCATGCTTGGATCCCTATGAAATGGTGCAGCAAATTGGAACAGGTCGATTGGAATTTCGCTTTATCCTTTCTTTGAAATCTCTGATCCACTTAATTTTGTTCTGTAAATTTGCATATTGGGATCCATAAGAAACCAAGATCACAGAGCTACTGTCCCCGCTTTCCCCCCACTCCCCAATAACTGGTGACAAGCTAATTAAAAGTATCATTCATTAGTCGATGCCCCTCTCCTATCTTTTATAGTTTATACTGTCATTTAGTTAGAAACTATCTACAAACAACCATATATTGATATAAATATGAATATTCTTTCATGATTGTTTTGTAAATAGTAGGTTGAATAGAAAATTAAGTAAATTCATACGGTAGATCTTGTCTGGTAAAGGATGTCTAAGTATTTCCATACTAACGGCTATTGTGGAAGACCCTTTTCTAATGTGTGAAATACTGTCTTAAAGAACAGTTAGTTACCCAAAATACATTCCAATTCCCAAAGACTGTTAGCAAATACTTCATATCACAGGTCACTGATTTCCGACGTTTGAAATCACACTGGGGAAAATGGGCCATAATTTGGACGTAACATTTTGAAATGGTAACATTTTCCTATTACTGCTGAGAATGATACTCAGTTCCTCCAACAGATACACTATCTTTGCAATTGTATTTAGATGGAAATTGTTGATTTGTTGCGGACTTCAACAATTGACGATATATTTTCCTTATAAGAAACAATGATAAAAGTTTATTTTTTTTAACTGCTGGAGGAACTCAGCGGATGAGGCAACAAACCACATTCATTCAGGACCTATTGAGTGCGTTTTGTGCGATTTATATTCATTGATTTTTACTCCAGCATTGCTGTCCAATAGGATTCTTTAATTTGACTCGCTGATCATCTAGCCTCATGCTGGCCTTATACTTGAATGGAAAATGCCAGATTGAATTTGACATTAGAAAAGGGAAACTTGCTCTCAAGAAAATGCCAAGATTTTGCAGATAGACTTTTCCAAGGCCCTTCCTTTGCCATTGACTCCACAATCTGGGTCACTGTTCATCTGTACATATTAAACTCAGCTGCAGTTCAAAATTTCTCCTGCACTAGATTAGACAAAATGTCAAGTGCAATTCTCTGACACAATAGGTGAAATACATTCCCTCTGATGAAAGCACAATTCCTTGGGGTTGAAGGTGTATTTCTGGTATAAGTAAAACTGCAATCCAGTGTTACCTGGGGAAAATCAAATCTGATTCAGATTGACAGGGCACCGTCCCTGTAAGGCAGTCTCCAAGGAGCTCCAAGGCAGTTTGACGTTCTGCTTGCTCTAAACACGACAGTTGCTGTCAGAATGGAAAGCCTGGGGCATGATTTCCAATGGCAGCCATGGTGAAAGATACACACTTCACCAATCAGAGCCGATGGTCTGATCCATTGGTCTCCGAAGTGGCTTCCTAAACACTAGCCATCTACAAACTCTAAAAGTCAGCAAGCAAAAATGTGCACTGCAACTCATTTTCAATTACGTTTCGGATTGCAATCCAAGGCTATAATAAACTTTTATGGTTTTGAAGTACAGTCTTTCAGGGCCAACATAATAATGAGGAGAGTCTAAATGCTTCAAGATGTGTTTGCAAAGTCCTTGCTTTGTATTCTGTAGCACTAGAAAACTATGACTATTGCTTATTTATGGAGAATTGGCATTGATTTAATCACACAACTGGAAATACATTGGAACATGTGGTGTAAATAAACCTGTACTAACAATTCTCATTGTGGGCAAGAAGAAAGAAGATACAGCGTCTTCTGTTTTGATGAATTCATGATTATTGTAATATAATAGTTTTATGAGCTGTATGGGGTGTAGCTACCCGGATCATGGCTGGGCTTTCATGGGTTACTAAATAGAATAAATGGTTGCAGCTTCAATGATATTGCCTGATCAGCAGTTACTGGCAAAGGGCAGATCCAGCATATTTTCCCAACCTGTGTTTACACTTTGTTGTGGATAACCAGCTAATTTTCCAAGGAAAGAGTTACAACTCAAAATTACTACAATCATAATTCACCATAAAAAGTTGACCAGAAATTTGCTACAATGTCATACATTTAGGCATTTGCCGTCAAGCTAATTCAGATGCATTGGTACAGATGTGGATGTAGATCTGTGTACATTTAATTGATTCATCCATTCAATTGACTGCATTTCTATTAGGAAATTGTTTGTTTCCATGAGTCAAAAGTGTGGAATTTTAAATTATCAAGGGATTTAATGGGATGGAAGTACAGGAGAGGTGAGCAATAAATGCCGGCTTTGCCACATCCGGTCGATGAATGAAACAAACTTGATGAAAAGTGCAAAACTCAGAATTATAGAAGCACAAGAAACAAACCCAATACGGAATTCAGGACTAACCACTTTAATCAGAGAACAAAAAAGAATGTGGAACTTGCTGAAACGTAATAATCGAGGGAGTAACATTGAGAGAGGTGTTAGGTGAGAAAGAAATAGAAGGATTTGATAGAGTGAGATGATTAAGGTTTCTGCAAAGCATTATCACTGGTATATGGCTGAATAGCCTATATCTATCTTCAATCAGCTTGTGAAGTTAATGCATTGTATCACCATTGTATATTACCAGCAGCCAGGGTAATTTTGCACAAAGACAGCAAATTCCATGATCTGAAAACAATCTTACTTTCTGAAGATCTAAGCTTAGAACTTCTTTTCCACAATTCTGAAAATACAAATGGTACTGCAGCAACATTGTCTTCATGTGTGGTCATCTTACCTTTCATTGTGAAATTCAAATCTTGCCATTTTGGTGAGATTTTCTGCTTGACATCAACAGGATCACAACACTGTGTCCAAGTGATTTTCACCCCCACTAGTTTATAAAACAACAGTTCTATTTGCTCACAGAACCACCATGTTGTTATTAATATATAGTCCTTCAGTGTAATCATACTTAAAAAATAAATAAAAACAACACCAAGAAGGGTCTTAACCCAAACATCACCTATCCATTTTCTCCAGAGACGCTGCCTGACCGGCTGAGTTACAACTGCATTTGTGTCTATCTTTGGTATAAACCAGCATCTGCAGTTCCTTTTTATTACATTATACCAGGACTGCATTATTTTTTACTGAGATTTTTTACTGAGACCTCCTCAAATATGTCCTAGAACATGCAAGTCCAGGTCTCAGCATCCTTGTCTCAGGCTCAGACTGTTTCTGTCGATCCCGCCACATTCACAGTTTATTCGTCTTTATTGCATTAGCGAGATCATTAATATTTGGAGCACTTCACATGCCTTTTCCTGCCACCCACAGAAACAATCAGATTGGGCACAGGGATTTGTCTGCATTACATCCTTTCCCACACTTTATGCATTCATAGACCACACTCATGTAGTATTAATCCTTTCAGAGATCTCCCTGACAGCACCCGTACCAGGAACACCTAGCTTTAATCATGGAGCGTCTATGGTCCCTTACACAAAGAACATGCCGCATGCAGTGAGGATCTTCATCAGTCTGTGCAAGTCTCTGCTCCTACTGGCAGCACTTTCCCACCTCCCTCCCATGGATCCTTGACCTCCTTATCGGCAGACCTCAATCAGCGTGGATTGATAACAACATCTCGTCCTCAGTGAACATCAATACAGAAACACCTCAAGGTGCGTGCATAACCTCCGTTCTACTCTCTTTACACCTAAAACCATGTTGCTAAGCACAGCTCCAATGCCATCTATAAACTCGCCAAAGACACCACTGTTGTTGGCTGAAACAGCATGCAGGAGAGAGATTTAACACCTGGTTGAGTGGTGCCACAACAACAACCTCTCCCTCAAAACCAAGGACCTGATCGCCGACTTCCGAAAAAAAGAATTTGGGAGATCATGCACCAGTTTTCATTGATGGAGCAGTGGAGAAGAGAGTTAGCAGCTTCAAATTCATGGGCATGAACATCTTGACTGACCTGCCCTGGGCCTAACACACAGAGATAATCATAAAGACAACATGCTTGCACTTCTATTTTCTTAGAGGGTTAAGAGATTGAGCATTTCTGCAAATATTCTAACAAACGTTGGCAGGCGTACTGTAGAAAGTATCAATACTGGCTACAACATGGTCTGGTACGGTAATTCCAACACACATGAGTGCAAGAGGCTGCAGAGAGAGACATGGTGATGCAGCAGTAGAGTTGCACCCTTACAGCACCAGAGACCCAGGTATGATACCGACTACGGGTGCTGCCTGCATGGAGTTTGTACGTTCTTCCCGTGAGCGTGTGGGTTTTCCCTAGGTGTTCCAGTTTCCTCCCAGACTCCAAAGATGTACACGTTTGTAGATTCATTGGCTTCAATAAACATTGTAAATTGCCCCTCGTATGTCAGATAGTGCTAGTGTATGGGGATCGCTGGTCAGCGCAGAATCAGTGAGCCGAAGGGCCAGTTTCTGCGGTGTATCTGGAAACTAAACTAGTGTGGTGGAAAACTAAACTAGATCAACCCACTCCATCAGGGGCACAGCTTTTTCCACCATCTAAAGGATCTACACACGAGGTGTTGCCTCAAGAAGGTGCCATCTATCATCAAGGATTCCCACATCCAAGCCATGCCCTCTTCTTGCTGCTAGCAGGAGGTGGAAAAGTCCCATACCACCAGGCACGGGAGCAGCTAGTTTCCTACAACTACCAGGTTCTTGAACTGACCGGCACAACCCTAATCCTACGTCAGCAATGGAACACCAATCAATGAACTAGCATAGACTTGTTACTTCCTAATTGTGTTTTTCACTCTTGCTTTCTCCTCCACCCCCCCAGTCTTTTTTCTTTTAGAAATTGCAAGCAAGATTTTCATTGTACCTGTACCTCATCGTACTTGTGCAACTGACAACAAACTCAGCTTGACTTGACTTAAGGCTCTCCGCAATGGTGTTCTAACATCATTAAAAGATAGGGACTTGGATCCCCTCTCATCCATCTAAATTCCAGAGTGTACAAGCCCAGCCGCTCCATTCTCTCAGCATATGCCAGTCCCGCCATCCCGGGAATTAACCTTGTGAACCTTTGCTGTACTCCCACAATACCAAGAATGTCCTTCCTCAAATTAGGGGACCAAAACTACCAAAGTTTTTGCTACCAAAGTGGATAAACACACATTTATCCACGTTAAACTGCATTTGCCATGCATCTGCCCAATCACCCAACTTGTCCAAGTCACCCTGCAGTCTGATAGCATCCTCCTCACAGTTCACACTGCCACCCAGCTTTGTGTCATCTATAAATTTGCTAATGTTACTTTGAATCCCTTCATCTAAATCATTGATGTATATTGTAAATGGCTGCGGTCCCAGCCCCGAGCCTTGCGGTACCCCACTAGTCACTGCCTGCCATTCTGAAAGAGACCCGTTAATCCCTACTCTTTGTTTCCTGTCTGCCAACCAATTTTCTATCTATGTCAGCACTCTACCCCCAATACCATGTGCCCTAATTTTGCCCACTAATCTCCTATGTGGGACCTTATCAAATGTTTTCTGAAAGTCCAGGTACACTACATCCACTGGCTCTCCCTTGACAATTTTCCTAGTTACTACCTCAAAAAATTCCAGAAGATTAGTCAAGCTTGATTTCCCCTTCGTAAATCCATGCTGACTTGGACCGATCCTGTTACTGCTATCCAAATGAGCCGCTATTTCATCTTTTATGATTGACTCCAGCATCTTCCCCACCACCGATGTCAGGCTAACTGGTCTATAATTCCCTGTTTTATCTCTCCCGCCTTTCTTAAAAAGTGGGATAACATTAGCTACCCTCCAATCCACAGGTACTGATCCTGAATATATAGAACTTTGGAAAATTATCACCAATGCAACCACAATTTCTAGAGCCACTTCCTTAAGTACCCTGGGATGCAGACCATCAGGCCCTGGGGATTTATCAGCCTTCAGTCCCATCAGTCTACCCAACACCATTTCCTGCCTAATGTGGCTTTCCTTCAGTTCTTCCGTCACCCCAGATCCTCTGGCCATTAGTATATCAGGAAGATTGTTTGTATCCTCCTTAGTGGAGAGGGATCCTAAGTACCTGTTCAACTCATCTGCCAGTTCCTTGTTCCCCATAACTAATTCACCTTTTTCAATCTTCAAGCGTCCAACTTTGGTCTTAACTAATTTTTTCCTCTTCACATACCTAAAGAAGCGTTTACTATCCTCCTTTATATTCTTGGCTAGGTTACCTTCGTACCTCATCTTTTCTCCCCGTATTGCCTTTTTAGTTATCTTCTGTTGCTCTTTAAACATTACCCTTGCTTCCCGCTCATCTTTGCTACGTTATACTTCTCTTTTATTTTTATATTGTCCATGACGTCCCTTGTCAGCCACGGTCGCCCCTTACTCTCCTTGGAATCTTTCTTCCTCTTTGGAATGAACTGATCCTGCACCTTCTGTATTATTCCCAGAAATACCTGCCATTGTTGTTCCACTGTCATCCCTGGTAGGTTATCTTTCCAGTCAACTTTGGCCAACTCCTCCCTCGTGGCTCCATTGTCCCTTTTATTCAACTGTAACACTGACACCTCTGATTTACCCTTCTCCCTCTGCAATTATATATTAAACTTGACCATATATGGTCACTACCTCCTAATGGCTTCTTAACCTCAAGTTCCTTTATCAAAACCGGTTCATTACATAACATTAAATCCAGAATTGCCTTCTGCTTGGTAGGCTCCAATACAAGCTGTTCTAAGAGCACTCCACAAACTCCCTTTCTTGGGGTCCAGTACCAACCTCATTTTCCCAGTCTACCTGCATGTTGAAATCTCCCATAACAACCGTAGCATTACCTTTACGACATGCCAATTTTAACTCCTGACTCAACCTGCACCATATATCCAGGCTACTGTTTGAGGGCCTGTAGATAAGTCCCATTAGGGTCTCTTTACCCTTACAATTCCTTAGTTCTATCCATACTGACTCCACATCTCCCGTTTCAATGTCACCCCTTGCAAGGGACTGAATTTCATTCCTCACTAACTGAGCTACCCCACCCCCTCTGCCCACATGTCTGTCTTTTCGATAGGAGGTATACCCTTGAATATTCAGTTCCCAGCCCTGGCCCTCTTGCAGCCATGTCTCTGTAATTCCCACAACATCATACTTGTCAATTTCTAACTGAGCCTCAAGCTCATCCACTTTATTTCTTATATTTCGCGCTTTCATATACAACACTTTGACCTCGGTATTCACCTTCCCTCTTGCACTGCTCGCAATTGCCCTGACCTTACTTTCTTATCACTTCTCGAACTTTCCTTCCCATTAATTCGAGTGTCTTTTGTAACTTCTCCTGTACTCACTTCCCCTTCAACTCCATCTTTAATGTCCCAATTTGTCAATCCCTCCACCCCACTATTTAGTTTAAACCCACACGTGTAGCCCTAGCAAACCTGCCTGCCAGAACGTCGGTCCCCCTCCAGTTAAGGTGTAACCCGTCCCTTTTGTACAGGTCACCCCTACCCCAGAAGAGATCCCAGTGGTCTATAAATCTAAATCCTTGCTCCCTGCACCAGCCCCTCAGCCACACATTCAGATCCCCTATCTCCCTGTTCCTGTCCTCACTAGCACGAGGTACTGGAAGTAATCCAGAGATAACCACCCTAGAAGTCCAGCATTTCAGTCTTCTTCCCAACTCTCTGAACTCACGTTGCATAAACTCCTTCCTCTTCTTCCTGAAGTCGTTAGTGCCCACGTGCACAACTACTGCCGGCTGTTCACCTTCCCTCTCGAGCATGTTCTGAATTTGGCTCGTGACATCCTGAACCCTGGCACCAGGGAGACAACAGACCATCCTCGCGTCTCATCTGCCGCCACAGAATCGCCTGTCCGCTCCTCAGATTTCTAGGATTGGAGCCACCGACATGTCCGCCGCTCGGACTGGAAGCGTCGTCTCCCCCGACAGTTCCCAAGAGGGCGTACCTGTTTTCTTTAGGCACAGCCACCTGGGTCTCCTGCACTCCACAGTTACCACCCTTTCTCTCAGTCACAAACCTTCGTTCTGCCCGTATCCTCGGCATGAAAACCTCACTGTAGCTCCTGTCCATGAAACACTCATTTCCCGGATGGCCCCGAGGTCATCCAGCTGCTTCTCCAGTGCCCCAACACGGTCCTTCAGGAGCTGAACCTGGACGCACTTGCCACAGTTGTAGCAGCCAGAGGCTCCATCCGCGTCCCTGGCCTCCCACATCCTGCAAGCACCACACTTTCTCATCTTACCCATCATGTGTTCACCGCGTCCCGTCCTCTCCAGCTTTTTGCATAGTCTCCTCACCAAAGACTCACACTTTACTCACAAGGCAGCTCCCTCACTGCTGCTCCCCTAGAGCAGCCTTGCTTATAATGGCTGATAAATTGCCTAAATTGACAATTTACTAATCAAATTCCTCAGTTTTAAACTCTTTTTCCCCTCTAACATGGGTTTCAGCCAATCTACCTCTTCTGGCAGCAAATATGTTGGAATATTTCTTATCCTTCTTACTTTGCAAAGGCTACTGGGGAGACTTTAAACTAGAACGGTTGGGGGGAGGGACTCAAATAGAGAAAGCTAGTAGACAGTGTGTGAGGCAGGAGGCAGAGAAGGGAAGCATTCAGACCCAACGTGTAGGGGGGAAAGAAGAAAATGATAATAAACAGAGAATAAGAGGTGGTGGGCTTTTTAAATGTGTGAGCAGAGAGACAGAGGGGTGTAAAATGAGGGTAGAAGCAATAGGTAGCAAGGTGAAAAGTAAAAGTGGTAGGCAGACAAATCCAGGGCAAAAATCAAAAAGGGCCATTTTTCAACATAATTGTATAAGGGGTAAGGGTGTCTCAATGCAAGGAGCATTCGTAATAAGGTGGATGAGTTGAATGTGCAGATAGCTATTAATGATTATGATATAGTTGGGATCACGGAGACATGGCTCCAGGGTGACCAAGGCTGGGAGCTGAACATCCAGGGATATTCAATATTCAGGAGGGATAGACAGAAAGGAAAAGGAGGTGGGGTAGCGTTGCTGGTTAGAGAGGAGATTAACACAATAGAAAGGAAGGACATTAGCTTGGAGGATGTGGAATCGGTATGGGTAGAGCTGCGAAACACTAAGGGGCAGAAAACGCTAGTGGGAGTTGTGTACAGGCCACCTAACAATAGTAGTGGAGTTGGGGATGGCATCAAATAGGAAATTAGAAATGCATGCAACAAAGGTAAAACAGTTATAATGGGTGACTTCAATCTACATATAGATTGGGTGAATCAAATTAGCAGGGGTGCTGAGGAAGAGGATTTCTTGGAATGTATGCGGGATAGTTTTCTAAATCAACATGTAGAGGAACCAACGAGAGAGCAGGCTATTCTAGACTGGGTATTGAGTAATGAGGAAGGGTTAGTTAGCAGTCTTGTTGTGCGTGGCCCCTTGGGCAAGAGTGACCATAATATGGTTGAGTTCTTCATTAGGATGGAGAGTGACATAATTAATTCAGAACAAGGGTTCTGAACTTAAAGAAAGGTGACTTTGAGGGTATGAGACGTGAATTGGCCAAGATTGACTGGCAATTGATTCTTAAAGGGTTGACGGTGTGTAGGGGTTCTGGTTCCCTTTACTCAACTTCGGGCCCAACTGCCTGAAAAAGGGGTTCCCCTAGGTTCTAGACCTCAGAATTATGGTGGGATATGATAAAAGGTTTACTTGACCAGAATGTGCTGATGAGAGAAAACCGAAACCAAGACAGACTCAAAGCAAGTCTAAAATTTACAGGCTTTATTAAACAAATGAGAGATCGAATCTCACCAACACTACATAATACGTGACTAAACTTATGCTTTAAACTAAGACTGTGGGAGAAAATTATCGGGCACGTCGTAAAACTTATTTTACACAATTTTACTTGCAAGTACAGTACACCCCCTTTCCCCTTCTTCTCTCAACCTTTATCCTATTTCCGGGAACTTCACCAGGTCGTCTGGGGTACTTACAGCTAGGTTGATGCAGGCTCATGAGCCGTCCAGCAGAGCAGAAAGAGAGCGAGTTCTGACTTGACTCCTGCTTTTTATACCGGAGTTTCTCCCTTGAAACCCCCCCCCCCCCCCCCCCAGGTGGTCCTCTGGACAAAAGGGTCTTTTGATGATTCCCAGTTTCGATCTGGTATGAGCAATAGGCTTCCGATGATAAGGGGTTGCTGATGTCATGATCCCTCAGCCTGATCGTTATCCCATCGTCTGGATGGGCTCCTGTTGTCCTGATGGATGAGCCATTCACGATGGTGATAGAGGTTGCTGGGCTGTTTACCCCGTCTGCTGGGCTCTTTTCCTTCCTTTGTGTATTCCAAGATAATGTCATTATCTCCGTCTCAGCCTTTCCTGCTCACACCATTAGCATAGTGGTGTAATGCCCAGGCCCACAGACAGGTTCGAAACTGGTTCTTCCTTTGTGGATTGGTTTTTTTTCCGTTGCAGTCAGCATGTCTGTTTTAAAATGTCCATGGTCCTCATCCCCGAGTTCTTCCATAATCTGAGGATTTGCCACAATAACTTACATGCCCCTACGATACGTCCAGGCTTGCACGGACCGTATCGATTGACAGAGTTAGTGGGCAATCCTCCAGCCTCAAGAGCTGTAAACACTCCTGGCAAGATGGTGAAATTATGTACCCCGAAAGACCCCTTAATTGCTAAACTAGGCCCTCGAAGCACATTAACTTACACTATACCTCATTTTCTTTAAATCAATCCTACAAACCATACAATACCATCATGACCATTCCCTGAAAATGCAGGGATCACAACATATGTACAAAACTATTGCAATGGAGTACAGACATTTTACAGTGACGAGGTGTCGTTACAGCGACGTCGGGCGGCTTAATTTACCAGCTGTTGTAATTTGGCCATCCTCCTCCGCCTTTTAAATTTGCAATTAATGCATAGCAAATAAACCACAATTATCATCTGGCAGATGATCAGAACATGGGACACGATGCGGACCCATGCTGGAACTATGATCCAGGACTCCAGGTCCCACCAACTTGGAGACTTGATCTCTTCGATCTCCCTGGCGATATCCAGTGTCTTTTGTTCCAGGGAGAAGAAGTGTTTGTGCGACAACTCGACCGCCACCAGCAACTCTTTTAATTTTTCATTCACTGGTGGAATATCATACCCAAAATGGGCCACATAATTAAATAAGTCAGTTACATTTTCTCTTACCGAGAGGTGAACCGAAGCATGTTCCGGGATGGGTAATATTCGCTGCTGTGCCACATGGACCACAGCTGTGATCCGTGCTGATACCGCTGGGCACTTGTGGTGACACAGTACTTCCCACTGCCTATATACGCCACCTGTGGAGGGACATGGTCTGCCGCCATCGCCTCCATGGTACAGTTTATAGGCTGTGCCCCAACAGTCCTGAACCCACACTGAGGCCTAACCTCGGCGCCCATGAGCCCCCCAGCTCCGACAACCCAAAAGGTCAATGCCTGTCACAGCTTGCTCCCTCACTATGACATAAGGCGGGACCATCCCGTAGCGAATATGCACCCCCCCACAAACAACTCCCACGTTCTCCACTCGGTACAGAGGAGCTGGTCGTGCCGAGGTTCCCATCACCGGGATTCTTACGACCACTCCCAGTATGGTATGATTGGACTGTCCGCAATCCACCGGAACCGGGTAGGCCTCGGAGGCCACACGAAGCTGACAAGGACTCAAAGTGCTGTTATAAGGGTGTAGCGCTGCTAGGTGCTGCTTGCTTATCCAGGAGGGGACCCGACCTTGCCTCAGGTCTTCCAGGTTGCTCCTCCCCTCCCCCAACAACCACGCACCATACAGCCCACACACCTCATTCTGTGCAGCCTGATCGGACGCATTACGGTCCTCTTTAATCAAAGCGTTTATCGTTTTTGCATGTGTCTCCAATTGTGCTATGATTTCTTTTAGATGTAGAGTCATTGCCACCTCTTCATGCAGTCCCGATCCTACCACCGCATTTTCCTCCCCCAGAACCTTTCGTAACTGGCCCTTCAACTGATTCATCTGCAGGGCCAGTTCTACGTTGTCCATGCTATTAATAATCGACGTCCCTGTGTTAAATGCTGTAAACCCGTCGTTAACCACCCCTCGTCTTTGCCTACCAGACCCCATAGTGAAATCCCCTCCCCCGCGGTACATCTCTTCTATGTCTATGTCCCCGAAATCCAGTTTGTGGAATTTCTGGAACATGTCTTTTAACAGGGCCTGATATAATAATTCCGTCTCGCGGGGGCACCATGCAGGTAACCGCACTTCAGTCAAATTTAATACTACTGAGGCCACAGCGTAATGCACTCCCTGGTACAGCACCTTCTTGATTGGGACAAGCGCGAACCCATTCTCCGGCCCTTTGGTGGTGGTTGGACAATTGTGAGGGTCGATCGGTTGGGCTGTGGGTAGGGGCTTCTTCACCTGAACCAGCAGTTCGGTGGCTTTTACCGTCATCCCAGTTCTGGGGGCCACACATGCCTGCCCACTGCGGTCCCAATCTATCCCGTTCCCGGGGTCCTGCGACCACTTGACGAAGGTGATTGATGCCCCTACCGGACACACCTTGGCTGATCCCCATAGACATAAATAAAGCCCCTGGTCATAGGCCCACCATTTGTCCCAACATACAGTGATCCCTCCCGGTGACCCCGTGATGGGTATCATTGTCCAGTCTTTCCCAGTCCGAGGATCGATCCCTCATGTCCGAGCTCAGCTTCCTGAGCCACCACCATCTCCCCAAAGGAACGTCCCCCTTACAGGTTAAACACACCCGCCTGCCCTCACTCACCCTAACCCGGTCGGTAGCCATCTGTATCTCGGCACAAGGTACGGATACTTTCCCATAGGCGAAGCTCCTGTGGCTGGAGAACCTGGTCGAGTTCGACCTCAGCCACCCAGGCCATCTCCCCTCATGGGAGTATCCGGCCTGGCTATCCGCTACCAGGTTTCCTTGCCCAGTAGACACGAGGGGTGCTCTGTCCCCTGAGCACCCATATACGATGGACTCCTCCGTGTCCCCGTGACGCGCCATGCACATCCGGAGGCACATCGTTGCCATCATCCATATGGCGGGGCTACACATCTGGAAAACAAAGCAAAACACCTCCTTGCCTCCACATCGCCGTCCGCCTCCCTGCACTCCATCACACCCATGGAAGAGTGGCCATCCAGCCGACGGTAGTGGCTACCGTCCTAATGATGGCATTCGGGGTTTTGTCTTTGTCTGTTGTGGTCTACTCTTCCACAGCCCATCCCTTCGATGCAGCCGACGTTCCCGTACTGTCCGTCCCTGTACTCCCCTGTATCTATACAAAACCCTATATCTTATTACTAAACGCTAACTACATCTACTCACACAAAAATCAATGCTATATACAACGCCACCCGTCTCCGGGTGGCCAACTCATAACTGGTCCCCGTCACGCTGGGGCCACCCCTCTGGTGGGCCCACCCGTGCAGGCCAGAACTCCTCCTGTTGATAGGCCTGACTGCCCCTCACCTCCCTTTGCACTACGGGGTTTCGAGATACCCCCATGTTCCCTGCGGAGACTGGGCTCCCTCCAGCCGCACTCCGTAGTGCCCTGTTTCGGCCACTCTCCTTCCCGGCCCTCCTGTGGCCGGCCCTAGTCCTAGGTTTAATTAGGGATGGAGACCACCTTACTGGGGGTTTAGTGACCCTGTTACTCCTACGTCTGACCGGGGGCTCCCACACCAGAGGTGATACCTCCATCTCCTCTGCTTCTGCTAGTTCTGCCTCTCTTAGGCAGTCTATGGTGCCTGCCTGCGGAGGGCTGGAATCAGCATCCTTCCCCGCTGCTTCCAGTCCTCGCCCTGGGACACAGCAGGCTACTTCAGGTTGACCACCTGTGGGCTCGCCTGGCTCCCCTACGGTTTCCACATCAACCCGGGTCTGTTCTTGATCCTGTTCTCTGACATGTACCCCTTTCTTACATTTCCCTGCCCTTGTGGGGTCGAACAATTTACACTGGTTGATGTGGAACCATTTGACTCTACGGGGAAGCTGAATGGCATACACCATGGGACTGGCCTTGTCCACTGTGTTGTATGGGCCAGCATACAAGGGTTCGAACACCCCTACCCCAGCATATCTCCTGACCATTACCTGGTCCCCCACTGCCCACTCGCAATGCCTGCGAGGCTCCAGCAGTAGCTTGTTTCTTTGGTGCTGGGCCCCCATGTTTCTGGCTGCCTGCCAGTGAACCTGCCTAAGTTGTTCAAATAGCTTCTTGGCAAACTTGTCCCGGTTCACTTCCCTGAGCTGTCCCTCCGTTAGGGCTGGGACCATAACGTGCATGGGCGTTTTCATGACCCGGCCCATCATAAGCTCACGGGGAGAGTACCCCGTACTCCTGGACTGGCTGGCCCGAATCCCCATAAGGACCAGGGGTAAAACCTCCACCCACCGGTTGGGTGAGTCCCCTGTTTCCTTCCTTATCCTTTCCTTTATTGTCCAGTTCAACCGCTCTACCGGACCTGAGGACTGGGGGTGGTAGGCCACATGCCACTTGGCCTTGATGCCCAGTATTCTAAGGGTGGACTGCATGACCTGTCCCGTGAAATGGCTCCCCTGATCTGACTCCACGAACTGTGGGAGTCCCCACCTGGTGAACACCTCCCTAACCAGGATTTTTGCCGTACCCATAGCCGTGGCTGCTCTGCAAGGGAAGGCCTCTACCCATTTTGAGAACACATCCACAAGGACTAAGCAGTACTTGTAACCCCCTTGAGCGGTTGGAAGGGGTCCGATGTAGTCGATTTGAATCGACTGCCATGGCCCCTCCACCCTCCTGATGTGTCCCATAGAAACCTTCCTTTTCTAGGGATCTGGGTTGTTTGCTGCGCAAACCAGACAGCTTGCGCAAAAGTTGCGAACGTCTTCCCTGAGCCCTGGCCACCATCCCGCCATCTCTACTCGCTGCCATGTGGTCTCTGGCCCGGGGTGACCTGACCCTGGACCCTCATGGGCTAGTTTTAAAAATTCCCTTCTGTACAGGGAAGGCACTACCCACTTATCTCCCTTGAATAACATGCCTTCCTTTACTGACATGTCTTTACCCCCATAAGGTCCCTCTATCTTCTCCTGCCTGCAAATGGCTGCTGAGGCAGCCTTTAAAATGGGGTCTTGTGTCTGGACCGTGGTCAGGTCTGGGGCCAAAACCACTCCCGCACTCCCCTTTTCTCGAGGCTGCTCCCTGGCTGCAGCTACCTGTCCTTCCTCATAGGGGTCCCATGCTTTCCCACTCCTGGCTCCTTCCCTGGCCAAGCAATCCGCCCTCTGATTTCCCTCGCCCCGTGGCCTATAGGGCACCCCACTAGATAGAGGGGATGTACGGGGATTGTCCGTGTGGACAATGCTACTGGAAGCACCTGTGTCCAGCAGATAACTCCCGACCACATCCTGGACCTCCATCTTGACGCAGGGTCTCCCACATGGGCCATACTCTAACAGGCATAGGAATGTGGGCTGTTTCGCTGGCAGTCATAAAGGTGCCGGGGGAGCGGATACGGGCGCGCCCTGGCCTGTTGCCATGGCTACCTGTCCGGACCCTCCCGCCTTTGACTGCAAATAGGTCAATAGATCTCTTACAGTTATTGTTACCGGCACTGCCGCTCCCTCCTCCGGGGCTGGGTAGGCTGTTACCGGGGTCCTATCCTCCACTGCTCTACTTAGGTTTCTGCACTCCCTCTTCTAGTGCCCGGGCTTCCCACACCCGTAGCACACAGGCCTCATCTCGGAAGAGGTCCGGCTGCCTTCCTGTTTCCACTCCCTCCTTTTGGGGGGTGCCGGTGCTATATTGTGCACCTTGCCCTTAGAGGGCTTCTCCTAACTTCTCTCCCCGTTGCGATACGCAAGGGTGAGCTTCCTTATTACCTCTGCCTCGTTAAGGTTTGGGTCCGCTGGGTCGAACCAGTGCTCGGCCTTTGCCCTAACTCGCGGGAGGCAATTCGCTACCAGAGTCTTCAGCCAGTGGGCTGTTCTCTCATCTAAATTCCGCCTATCTAAAGGCGTCCCACATGCTCCCTCATACACTGCCCACAGTCTGTCTGCGAACATGTCCGGGGACTCAGCTACCTGCTGCTTCGTCTCCCCCACCCTGGCGAAAGGACTACCCTGATTCAACCCCATGGCCTCCAGAACCGCTGTGTGTGCCGCTACCCATGTTTCAGGTCTTCCCCCTTCCCTGGAGGTCACTGCCTTGCATAGGTATGAATCCAGGGTCATCAGTAGTAGCTTTATCCGTTCTACCTCATCGCAATCGTTTATATCGGCTGCCTGCTGCACCTCCATAAAATGCAATGACGGGTCTCCCGCCCTGGTTAACCTGGGAACGTGAGCCACCATCCCCCTCAGCACGTGTGCCCCATGGGGAATGATGATATCACTCTCTATGGGCCCCCTATCTGCCTGCCCTACCGGGGGACCATAATTCCTTTGCCGTACCGGGCACATCTGCCCTACCCGGGGCTGTTGCCCCTTTACCCCCTGCTCTCCCACCATGATCGGTAACCCCACCACCTCGTGGTGTGCTACACATGGCGCAGACGCCGCTAACTGAGGGTGCTCTCCCGCCCCTCCTCGGGCCTGTCCCTCCCCGGACAACCCGAACCCCACCTCCTGACCCGGACCTATTCCCGGCGCCTCAGGAGGCGGTCTATTCCCCTTTGCCCCTGGGGAATCACATGCTGAGGGAAGCCCTCTGCCCCTGGGGGACCCCCCTGGTCCTACCAGGTGAACCCGTCCCCTAGTCTTGGACAGAGTCTCCTCCAGCTGCGCTATCCTTGCCTGGCAAGGCCCGTGATCACAATCCCCTAGCTCACTACGGGCCACCCGGTATGCTGCTTGGATATCTTGGAACTTTCCCTCCAGCTCCCTGTACCTCTGTGTACTCTGAGCCAGGAGTTCCTGGGCGTTCCGTTCCCTCTCCTTTGCCTCTACCGCCTGGCATTGGAGGAATTCCTGGGCATTTCTGTGGGGCTCCCTAGCCTGCAAGATACACTGCCTGGCTTCACTGAGTTCCTCGTTTAGCCCTTCCCCTTCTCTAACGCTTTCCTCAGCGCTGGCCCTAGCTTTTCTCAGCTGCTCTTCTAGACTCTCTACCTGTCTCTCCATTTTGGCTACCTGCTGTGATAGGCACGCTAGCCAAACTGCCTTTTCCTGCCCTTTATTATACCCTTTGCTTTCCGTCCATTCTGCTGCAGCTGCTGCAGGCTGCTGTGCTGCCAAAAGTGCTATCACCCATTGTTTGGTGAAATTGATCTTTTTAAACAGATAAGAGGAGATTCTCTCCTCCATCTTGCAACGTTCTCTCACCCCCTCTAGCAAATCACATATCCCAAACCACCGAGGTCCTGCCATGGTCGCCATTGTGTAGGGGTTCTGGTCCCCTTTACTCAACTTCGGGCCCAACTGCCTGAAAAAGGGGTTCCCCTAGGTTCTAGACCTCGGAATTATGGTGGGATATGATAAAAGGTTGACTTGACCAGAGCGTGCTGATGAGAGAAAACAGAAACCAAGACGGACTCAAAGCAAGTCTAAAATTTACAGGCTTTATTAAACAAATGAGAGATCGAATCTCACCAACACTACATAATACGTGACTAAACTTATGCTTTAAACTAAGACTATGGGAGAAAATTATCGGGCACGTCGTAAAATTTATTTTACACAATTTTACTTGCAAGTATAGTACACCCCCTTTCCCCTCCTTCTCTCAACCTTTATCCTATTTCCGGGAACTTCACCAGGTCGTCTGGGGTACATACAGCTAGGTTGATGCAGGCTCACGAGCCGTCCAGCAGAGCAGAAAGAGAGCGAGTTCTGGCTTGACTCCTGCTATTTATACCGGAGTTTCTCCCTTGAACCCCCCCCCCCCCCAGGTGGTCCTCTGGACAAAAGGGTCTTTTGATGATTCCCAGTTTCGATCTGGTATGAGCAATAGGCTTCCGATGATAAGGGGTTTGCTGATGTCATGATCCCTCAGCCTGATCATTATCCCATCGTCTGGATGGGCTCCTGTTGTCCTGATGGATGAGCCATTCAAGATGGTGATAGAGGTTGCTGGGCTGTTTACCCCCGTCTGCTGGGCTCTTTTCCTTCCTTTGTGTATTCCAAGATAATGTCATTATCTCCATCTCAGCCTTTCCTGCTCACACCATTAGCATAGTGGTGTAATGCCCAGGCCCACAGACAGGTTTGAAACTGGTTCTTCCTTTGTGGATTGGGGGGTTTCCGTTGCAGTCAGCATGTCTGTTTTAAAAATGTCCATGGTCCTCATCCCCGAGTTTCTTCCATAATCTGAGGATTTGCCACAATAACTTACAGGTGGATATGAACTACAACAATTGTTCATCCCAGTTTGGCAAAAGAATAAATCAGGGAAGGTAGTGCATCCGTGGATAACAAGGGAAATCAGGGATAGTATCAAAACAAAAGACGAAGCATACAAATCAGCCAGAAAAAGCAGCCTACCAGAGGACTGGGAGAAATTCAGTCCAGCAGAGGAGGACAAAGGGTTTAATTAGGAAAGGGAAAATAGATTATGAAAGAAAACTGGCAGGGAACATAAAAACTGACTGCAAACGTTTTTATAGATATGTGAAGAGAAAAAGGTTAGTTAAAGCAAATGTAGGTCCCTTGCAGTCAGAAACAGATTAATTGATCATGGGGAACAAGGACATGGCAGACCAATTGAATAACTACTTTGGTTCTGTCTTCACTAAGGAAGACTTAATTAATCTGCTGGAAATAGCAGGGGACTAGGGGTCAAATGAGATGGAGGAACTGAGTGAAATCCTGGTTAGCCGGGAAGTGGTGTTAGGTAAATTGAATGGATTAAAGGCCGATAAATCCCCAGGGCCAGATAGGCTGCATCCCAGAGTACTTAAGGAAGTAGCCCCAGAAATAGTGGATGCATTTGTGATAATTTTTCAAAACTCTTTAGATTCTGGAGTAGTTCCTGAGGATTGGAGGGTAGCTAATGTAACCCCACTTTTTAAAAAGGGAGGGAGAGAGAAAACGGGGAATTACAGACCAGTTAGTCTAACATCGGTAGTGGGGAAAACTGCTAGAGTCAGTTATTAAAGATGGGATAGCAGCACATTTGGAAAATCGTGAAATCATTGGACAAAGTCAGCATGGATTTATGAAAGGTAAATCATGTCTGACGAATCTTATAGAATTTTTCGAGGATGTAACTAGTAGAGTGCATAAGGGAGAACCAGTGGATGTGTTATATCTGGACTTTCAGAAGGCTTTCGACAAGGTCCCACATAAGAGATTAATATACAAACTTAAAGCACATGGTCTTGGGGGTTCAGTATTGATGTGGATAGAGAACTGGCTGGCAGACAGGAAGCAAAGAGTAGGAGTAAACGGGTCCTTTTCAGAATGGCAGGCAGTGACTAGTGGGGTACCGCAAGGCTCAGTGCTGGGACCCCAGCTATTTACAATATATATTAATGATTTGGACGAGGGAGTTGAATGCAACATCTCCAAGTTTGCGGATGACACGAAGCTGGGGGGCAGTGTTAGCTGTGAGGAGGGTGCTAGGAGGCTGCAAGATGACTTGGATAGGCTGGGTGAGTGGGCAAATGCATGGCAGATGCAGTATAATGTGGATAAATGTGAGGTTATCCACTTTGGTGGCAAAAACAGGAAAGTAGACTATTATCTAAATGGTGGCCGATTAGGAAAAGGGGAGATGCAACGAGACCTGGGTGTCATGGTACACCAGTCATTGAAAGTAGGCATGCAGGTGCAGCAGGCAGTGAAGAAAGCGAATGGTATGTTAGCATTCATAGCAAAAGGATTTGAGTATAAGAGCAGGGAGGTTCTACTGCAGTTGTACAGGGTCTTGGTGAGACCACACCTGGAGTATTGCGTACAGTGTTGGTCTCCTAATCTGAGGAAGGACATTCTTGCCATAGAGGGAGTGCAGAGAAGGTTCACCAGACTGAAGAAAGACTGGATAGACTCGGCTTGTACTCGCTAGAATTTAAAAGATTGGGACACCGCACAGCTTGAGGAAATGCGATTCCTCCTAATAGATAAATCTGACCAATTCATAACGAGTTGGTCTCCATTTGTCGTCTTTTTGGAATCATATGGTGCAACACAATTGTAAAAGCTAACTGTCTCGGGACTGGGCGAGGGATGGTCAAGATTATAAATAATGTTCTCCTTACTTCTTTTTTTATTTGTTTACTCTCTTTTTCGTATTTTCTACTCTTTAACTTTCTTCTTTCATTCTCTTTTCTTCTACTTCTTCACACACTATATATCTCACGTTTTGCTATACTTTATTATCTAATTTCTTTTTCTTATTCTTCTTTACTATAATAAAAAAATAAGAAGTTGTACATAAAATGTATTATGAAAATATGATTGTATACAATTGTACTTACTTCTAATAAAATAAAAATATTTAAAAAAAAAAAAAAATTTAATAGATTGAGGGGGGATCTGATAGAAACTTACAAAATTCTTAAGGGGTTGGACAGGCTAGATGCAGGAAGATTGTTCACGATGTTGGGGAAGTCCAGGACAAGGGGTCACAGTTTAAGGATAAGGGGAAGTCTTTTAGGACTGAGATGAGAAAAAAAAAATTTACACAGAGAGTGGTGAATCTGTGGAATTCTCTGCCACAGAAGGTAGTTGAGGCCAGTTCATTGGCTATATTTAAGAGGGAGTTAGATGTGGCCCTTGTGGCTAAAGGGATCAGGGGATATGGAGAGAAAGCAGGTACAGGATACTGAGTTGGATGATCAGCCATGATCATATTGAATGGCAGTGCAGGCTCGAAGGGCCGAATGGACTACTCCTGCACCTATTTTCTATGTTTCTATGTTTCTATGATATCAAAATTGTAAGCTTGTTCCAGCAACCTGTTCCTATGTTTATAACGCTGCAAGAACACTGTTTGACGCAAGCTTACCTAACCTTACATCCATATTTAAACATAGATATATGAACAGACGTTGCTCTGGCTGAACTATACTCTTTCACCTATTGGGGATGTTCCTAGCCATTGGAACAGCAATTCAGCTGCAAGGCTTTCAGAAAATAAATGGACTTCGAATCTTTTAACAAGGTGTGTAGAGGATGGGCAAGATAATTACAAGCTGGAAGAGTATTTGTCAGCCATAGAGTTGCTGACAGATGCATTGATGTGCTGACCTAGATTACAGTAACGGCAGAATGTATTGCTTAATACAATTCTGCACTGAATATTGGGCACACTTCCAGTTAAATTTGCCAAACACATTTCCCACATGCTTAATAAGCTCTCGCAAAGTGGCACTGGGGCATATACAAAGGGCCAGTATGTGTTTCAGGAAGCCTGGCTCCCTATTCCATGATACAAAACTAATGGTCTCTCCTCACCTCCACACTACTCACCCAGTTACCCTCACCCACAGGCAGCAACGAACCTCTCCAAGGCGCCGAGTCATCTCTCCCAGGCACTGATTGCTTGCAATTTCTGTCCAGTGTGGTCAGCACTTCAGTTCTGATTCATTTGTAGCTATGGAAAAGAATAAGGTACATTCTGGCTCCAGAATTACACCCACATGCTCCACCCAGGAGTGTTACAGCATTTTGAGGCCAATATTTGAATCCTCTGCTTCTTTCTTTACTCTTGAAGCAATCTAACAGCAGGCTGCAATTGTTTATTGTACTTGAACCTTTCATACAGCCAGCAGCCCATCAAGGGCCATGTAAGGTAAAACTTGAAATGAACCGCTGTCTAATTGTAGGGAAGTCTATTTGGTCCAGCCTCGGGCTCACCTAATGCCGATTCCCACACTCTCTTTAACACATTGAAACCACCGTCTACACACTGCATTTAAAACCAAGGGCCAAGGTTTCTGCTCTTCCTTCAATATACATGGGCCCCAGTCCCTGTGCTCCTTTAAACTCACCAGAGCACTGCTTCCAATGCTCCTTTTAAAGTCACTGGGGCTATTGTTCTCGGTCTCCCTGTAAACTCACAGGACCTCATTCTCATACTGCCTTGAAACTCATCATGTTCTCTTTCCTGAGCTCCTTTTAAACTAACTGGATTCCCAAGGAAATATATTATAACATTTTGCAAAATATAAAACAAGTAAACTGTGCTAGAGTATCAAGTAGAATAAAATCCAACAGCTTGGAAACTAGGAATGGATGAAGTTTCGGCTTGAGACACTTCTTCAGACCCTCGACCTGAAATATCACCCATTCCTTCTCTCCAGGGATGCTGCATGTCCCACTGAGTTACTCCAGCAACTTGTGTCTATTTTTGGTTTAAACCAGCATCTACAGTTCCGTCCTACACAGCTTGGAAACTTTGCCAGTCCAACAGCCAATGTTCTGAGCATGCTGCTTTAAAGTAGTCTTAGTTTAGTTATAGTTTAGAGAAACAGCTGGCCCTTCAGCCCACCAGGCCCGCTCTGACCAGCGATCACCCGGATTATGTGTACACACATAGATAGTGTGCATTCAATTCTACACACTAGGGACAATTTACAGAAGAAAATTAACCTACAACCTCATATGTCTTTACGATGTGGGAGGATACTGAAGCACCCGGAGGAAACCTACCCGGTCATAGCAAAAGGTAGCAAGGAGACTTCCTCCCACACTCCAAAGATATACAGGTTTGAGGTTAATTGGCTTCGGTAAAGATTGTAAATTCTCCCAAGTGTGTAGGATGGTGCTTGTATAAGGGGATCGTTGGTCAGCGCGGACTCTGTGGGCCGAAGGACCTGTTTCCGTGCTGTATCTCTAAACTATACTAAATTCAACAGGTCAGGCAGTAAGGATTGGACAGATAACATTTGAGGTCCAGACCTTTCTTCACACTGTTATCTTTGATTGGCTGAAGGTTTCATCCTGCTTCCAACAGTCCCACCCCAAATCCACCTCTTTGATCAACATATGTCTCTCCGAATGGTATTTCAACTGTCTGCGCCAATTGGAAAGTGAAAAGAGTCTTTATTAACCAATTAGATTACAATTGGTTAATAAATTGGAGGGTTATGGTCTGAGTGCAGGTAGATGGGACTAGGAAGAAGAAAGAAGGGGAAAAAAAAAAAGGAAACAAAAAAGTGTTCGGCACGGACTTGAAGGGCCGAGATGGCCTGTTTCCATGCTGTAATGGTTATATGGTTATATGGTTATATGGTTAATTGTCAGTAACAGTCTTTTATCCCATATCCAACATTCTCATAAAATGACAAGAGAATTAACATTTCGGATCAGAACTCAGAAAGCGCCTTCTATCTGAAACAGTACCTTCTTTCTCTTTCCATGGAAGCTGTGATTCCGACTGCCAAGCATTTCAACTTCCCTCCCCATTCCCAAACTGATCTTTCTGTCTTGGGCTACATCCATTGCCAGAGTGATGCCACATGCATATTGATACCCATCATATTTCGCATGGGTAGCTCCCAACGCCCAATGCGAATGTTGAATTCTCTAATTTTAAGTAACACTAGACCAAGGGGGACCCGTTGGGTCCCGTCCGGTCAACGCGCGGTTGCGGGAGGGGGTCTTCGGCGTCACACACACTAACCACCTCCCTCCCCCTCCTTGATATTATATTAATATTATTCATTCGCTCCTTTTACCCCATCCCCCGCCCTATCCACTCACACATAACCCCCACCTGCGCAGGCGCGACTAGAGAGGCGGGGATGGAGAGCGAGGGGAGGGGGTAGAGAGGGAGGGTGGGCAGAGAGGGAGGGTCCCACCCCCGCTCTCCTTTCCCCCTTCTCCTCCTCCCTCTCCCCCTTCTCCCCTCCCCCCTCCTCCCCCCTCTCCTCCCCCTCTCCATTCCCCCCTCCATCCCCCTCTCCACCCCCTCTCCCCCCTCCCTCCACCCCCCTGTCTCCACCCCCCTCTCTCCCCCCTCCCTCTCTCACCCCCCTCTACCCCCCCTCTCTCTCTCTTTCTCTGCCCCGGGGAGTGGGTAGAGAGGGAGGGGAGGGGGTAGAGGCAGCACCTACCCAGGTCATAGAGCAGAAGCCTCCCCACCAGGCGCCGGGCCCGAGCTAGGCTGCGGCCAGCATGGACCACAGCGAGGCCCGGAGCGATCTGAGGACGGTGAAAAGCAGCGGAGGGCCGGCCGATCATGGCTTACGCGAGGGTAAGCCCACCCACCAGAGTGACAGACGATCGGGCGGGGGAGATGGAGAGGAGGTCGTCCCCTGTGATGGCCGCCATGGCCACTTTTCTACTGCGCTTGTCCGCAACCACGCTGCGATCACAGCCGCCATGTTGTAGAACTTCAGGGAGCGGAGCGAGCAGCACGACCTGAGCACGTGTTTAGCGGCTTCAATCCAGAGCCCTGGGGGGGGGGGGGGGAGGGCGGGTGGGCCACGTAACTCGCAGCTCATGGAAAACAGTGCCCCTGCGCGTTGAAAATTCTGCGCAGCTTGCCGCGAGGAGCAGAGGCATTGTGTCATCATCCAGCTCGCTTCAGCACGTTAGATTTTAAAAAGATGTCAGATTGGTGAACAATTTTAGTAAAAAAACTCGGGAAATAATGAATCAAATTTTCAGATGAGGGGATTTTTGAAATCATGAGGTAAATCTCTACCGGAATATGTAAAAATGTCACCATTATGCGTCGGGTTTTGGAGAAGATGTGATTCACAAGTGAACAAACAAAAGATCAAATCAGTGTTTTATAAGTAGACAGATTACTTACACTCCGTTCCCCCTTCCCTCCACCCTAGTCGTTTTACCAGTTCCACAGTTCTCCACATAGTTTCCCTCTTGAGATCACCCCTTCCCTAGCCAACAGTGGGCCCACCAGGGCACCTCCCTGCCTGAGGTCATTTGTGGCCGGCCCTGGTCGGTCCTGTTATGTTCTCACCTCCACCCCTTACTTTCAGTCTGAAGAAGTGTCCCGAACCACCCAAAACGCCACCCATCCTTTTTCTGTCTGACCCGTTGAGTTACTACAGCACTGTGTGTCTATCCTAGGCACAAACCTGCATCTGCAGTTCCTTGGTTCCACGTTTTGTGATTTCCGAGGTTTGACGTTAACATTGCATTCGGTTTATATTTAATTCTTGTCCTGGTGTGTGTTCCTCCGTGAACTGTCGCGGATATCAAATTGAAATATTTTCGCGACTCATGTGCCGATGGAAATTGAAGATCCTCGATGTAGGCATTTTGCCCTAAACCATGCCGTCAGAATCATTTCCCTTCACAGCACACACAGTCTCAGCATGATGCTGCAGTTGTCAGTGCCACTGTTAATTACGTAATTCAGGCAACTTCCAAGATGAGATCATACTTAATGTGCATGGTTTCTTTTACACTATCTCCTCAAAAACAGGAACAGGGTCATTTGTGTATCCAAACTGACAATGCGTATTAGCTTTTTTCAACACCTTAATTCTTCCCTTCAGGACCTTCACATACAAATACCTTGCATACTGCAGGAAATACATTAATACATAGCAGATTGTGAAAATATACAAACAGTTCATAACCAAGCCCAGGAGACTGCCTGCACTATGAAATTATTAACCTTTCCTTAGAGGTCCTTTTACTGACATAATGACAGGTTTCAGAGATATTTAATTTCAATATGTTTCAACGCACTAGAAACCTGAGTTATTTATTGGTAACATGTGATATTAAAAAATGAAGTCAAATTAGATCCCTGTAGAGTATTTAACAGAACAAATTAATCCATAATTTTATTTTTATAGCATGAAGCTCAAGTCTGCTTTCAAAAAGTCACATCAAAGACTAAGAATAACTTCAAAAATACACAATGAAATAAAAAATTCTAAATACTGCCAGATTTTTAATAAAACAGCATGCGGTCCCAGTAGTATAAAGAACATTGTAATTCTACGCCTGATTTTAAATCATTTGAGGAACGTCGTAAATCTCAACAGGTTTCACCATCTTAAACATAGTTTTGAAAATGCAAACGCCATATTTGTCAATGGATGGGTGATGGTTATATATATTTTCATCTAAGCTGTTTTGTCTGTGTTGTTATTGATTCCAGTATTTGTGGAGCTAACTCTTCTAAGGAGGAAAAAGGGACTGGAAAAAAACCTGCACATCACTCCTTCAGTCTGTCCCATTCAATAATGTTGCATTCATGGAGCATGAGTGTACACACACACAAAGAGACACAAAGTGCTGGAGTAACTCCAGAGGATGGCACAGTGGCACAGCGTTAGAGTTGCCACCTTACACTGTCAGAGACCCAGGTTCGATCCTGTCGAAGGGTGCTGTTTGTTCAGTGTTTGTATGTTTTCCCTGTGACCGCGTGGGTTTTCTCCGGGTGTTCCCATTTTCTCCCACATTCCAAAGACGTGCAGGTTTGTAGTTGATGTAAATTGTCCCTAGTGTGCAGGATAGAACTAGAGTACAGGTGATCATTGGGCGGCATGGACTCGGTGGGCCGAACGGCCTGTTTCCACGCAGTACCTCTAAACTAAACTAAATCTGCAGTTCCTTGTGTCTACATCGGTGTATATACTCCTCTCACAGTGATGTATACTGGAAATGTTATTCCAAGCAATGGGTGTGCTGACTGAGCATAGCAATGGGGACAAATAAATGCTTGGGTTATTCGTTCTCCACCAACATTTTTATTTCAAAAATCTGCTGCTTGCAACTCCTTGCAGAAGCTTGGATTGCAGTGGAGATTTTGGGGTGCAGCCACAAACCCAGTACAATCTGTACTGTTTCAGGGGATGAGGGTGGGGACAGGGATTGTGAGATTCACACTCTGCAAGCACAATTGTCTCAAGTCTGCTAAATCACAAAGCATTCTGTTGTATGCAAGCAGCAGCGTGCAGGAGAAACACTGTTAAAACAAGTTTGCATTAAAATGTTAAATTATAAAGATGATTTTCAAAGAGCGTGAAATTGTTATCAATTCTGATCAATCCCGCTGAAAGCAATTAATGCATTATTGAGAAGTTTACACATTAAAGGCTCTTCATGATAATGATCCCATGACTGCTACATCATGCTTTCCATATTAGCTCTGATGACTTCACCAACTTTGCAGAGCTATCTAAAAGCTGGCGCAGCGGTAGAGTTGCTGCCTTACAGCGTCAGAGGTTTGGGTTTGTCCTGACTACAGGTACTGTCTTTATGGTGTTTGTACTTTCTCCCTGTGACCGCGTGGCTTTTCTCTGGAAGCTCTGATTTTCTCTCACATTCAAAAGACATACAGGTTAGTAGGTTAATTGGCTTCTGTAAAATTGTACCTAGTGTGTAGGATTGAACTAATATATGGCCGATCATTAGTCAACATGGACTCGGTGGGCTGAGTGGCCTGTTTCCACGCTGTATTCTAAACCCTCTGCAATGTGAGCAGAGTTTTTGCAGCTTTCCCTTTCTGCATTTCCTCACGAATTGTGCGTGTCCCACTTCTACCCTCCCTCATCCTCCTGCAGTGAGGGTAACAATCAGAAACCAAAAAGTCCACCCTTCTGTGCAGGTATCCTTTAAATTAAACCAAACATGCCCTCTGTGGTTTAACACATTTTTCTCATTCAGATTTATGAATGGGCTAAAGTGAGATTTTTTGAAAGTATTTTCCTCCTAAAGAGGGTTAATGTCCCAGGGGCTCTCTCGTTTGGGGTGTGGATCAGGTACTTAGCCCGAGCATGATTTGCAAAATGCAAGAAGCCAATGCCTTAAGCAATTGCTTCATGTGCCAGCATTCTACTCTTAGCTTAGTTTTTAGTTTATAGACGCATCGTGGAAACAGGCCCTTTGGCCCACCAAGTCCGCGCCGACCAACAATTACCCCATACACTAGTTCTATCCTACGCTCCAGGGACAATTTACAGAAGCCAATTAACTTACACACCTGCATGTCTTTGGAATGTAGGAGGAAATCGGAGCACCCGGAGAAAACCAACGCACTCACAGGGAGAATGTTGTACAATAAACTTTGTACAGTCAGGATCAAACCCAGGTCTCTGACGCTCTGGCAACTGTGGCAGGGCTTGAATCCCATCACCTCCTACAAGGCGAAATCAGGAGGCAGCTCAATTGTCAGCGAGGTATCACTCCCTGACGAGCTCAATGCGTTTTACGCACAATTTGATAGGGCCTTCCCGAGCCCCCATTCGCCATGATGATATTTCAGTCAAAGTCACAGAGGCTGACTTCAGAAGATCCTTTAGGGGGGCGAACCCTCGGAAAGCGCCTGGACCTGATGGTTTCCCCGGTCGTGTTCTAAAAACCTGTGCGGACCAACTGGCTGGAGTTTTTACAGACATTTTCAACCTCTCACTTCTGAGGTCTGAGGTTCCCACCTGCTTTAAAGGGCATCAATAATTCCGGTGCCCAAGAAGAGCAAGGTGACGTGCCTCAATGACTATCGACCAGTGGCACTAACGTCTGTGGTGATGAAGTGCATTGAGAGGTTGATTATGGCGCATATCAACTCCTACCTCGACAAGAACCTCGACCCATTGCAGTTCGCTTACCGCCACAACAGATCAACGGTGGATGCGATCTCACTGGCTCTCCACTCCGCTCTGGACCACTTGGACAACAAAAACTCATGTCAGGCAGTTATTCATTGACTACAGTTCGGCGTTTAATACCATCATCCCCTCCAAGCTGGTTACCAAGCTCTCAGATCTGGATCTCTGCGCATCCCTCTGCAATTGGATCCTCGATTTCCTCATCCACAGACCACAGTCTGTCCGTATTGGTGGAAATGTGTCAACCTCGATAACAAACAGCACGGGAGCACCTCAAGGCTGCGTGCTCAGCCCCCAGCTTTACTCACTCTATACTCATGCCAACATCATCAAGGACCCACACCATCCTGGCCACACACTCATCTCTCCGCTGCCATCAGGTAGAAGGTACAGGAGCCTGAAATCTGGTGCATCCAGGTTCAGGAACAGTTCCTTCCCCACAGCCATCAGGCTATTAAACTCGCCATCAAACAAACTCTGAACTATAACAGCCTATTGCACTTTATCTGTTTATTTATGTGCATATATATGGTCTATGCTGTATAGACACACTGAACTGTTCTGTATTTATGCTTACAATACTCTGTTGTGCTGCATCAAACAAGAATTTAATTGTCCTATCTGGGACACATGACAATAAACTCTCTTGACTTGACTTGACTTGTTAGGCGACAACTTTACCGCTGCGCCACTGTGTCAGCCCTACTCTTAGCAGGAAGTAAATTGAAGAAGGGTCTTGCCCAAAACATCACCCATTCATTCTATTCAGAGATGCTACTTGTCCCGCTGAGTTACTCCATCATTTTGTGTCTATCTTCGGTGTAAATCAGCACCTGCAGTTCCTTGCTACACTCTTAGCTGGAGGTAAGATGCTCAGCTATATCAAACCTATTGTTCTTGGATATTAGAATTGAGAGTAGTCCTCAGTAAATTAGGAAGTGTTGTTCACACTTAGTATAGGTGTGGTTGTAATGAGGTTTTGTTTTAAAGCAGGTATAAAAGTACAGCAATAAATTGTGAAAAGAGGAAAACTGCACAATAAGGCAGATACGCTCAGATCTTGTAGGAAGGAACTGCAGATGCTGGTTTACACCGAAGATAGACACAAAATTCTGGAGTAACTCAGTGGGACAGGCAGCATCTCTGGAGAGAAGATGCCGCCTGTTCCGCTGAGTTACTCCAGCACGTGTCTATCTTAAGCTAGGATCTTAATCTACTCATTACTCTTTGCTGTTTTTAACTCTGCATGTAGACCAATCAGAAATTCTCACAGGAGGGAAATGAAAAATGTATGAGGAGGAATCTATCAATCTTTAAGCAACGACAAAAAGAGTAGTGAGGTGATTGGGCATTTAATGCAATCCTTAGTAAATATTTGTGAAAGACGATCAATGTTCTGTAAAACAGATGTTGCTGCAAATGTTATTCAGCTGTAGGATATTCAAATCACTTTAGTATGATGCATACTAAAGTCAAAAAGACTTTGAAATCATTTTAGTGTAGCGTTTTACAATCAGATCTTTCTGAACCACTTGTAAAAATTCCCATTGCAGAGCCCAGGCCAAATTAGCCATCAGTGAACATCTTATTGCCATTGTACCACAGATGCCAGGCGGAAAAGATTTGTGAACGACAGTCTTGCTCGAAGTCTCAGGAACAGTGTCAGCTACAACCCAAAAATACCAGTGACATTTCTCAGCACAGATGGCAGAAGATGAAATCTGAAAATATCACAAATCCATGAAGTTTTTCTCAGTGACGCATTCAACAAATTTAAACATTGCAAAAACTGTGCAACAGTTTTCAGAGGCCGTGAGTGCAATGTTACCGCATGGAGAATGTGAAACACCTGTGTAGAAATTGCATGTTGCTGTAATATTTCTGAGAGAGGGGGGCAAAAGGGGGGAGAGAAGGGGGAGGAGAGGAGGGAGGGGGGGGGAAGAGAGGGGGGGAAGAGAAGGGGGGAAGAGAAGGGGAAGGGGCAGGGCCGTCTTAACAGCATTATAGGCCCCTGGGCAAAGCAGTGCACTGGGTCCCCTACATTTCCAGTTTCTTTATGCCGAATCAAATATGCCGTCATGCACTTGCGATGTTCTTCTCCGTTTTCACGTTCCACAATAACATTCTACAATACATAGTTTAGCATGGGGCCCCTATGCTCGTGGGGCCCCGGGCAACTGCCCAGCGTGCCCGTGCGTTAAGACAGCCCTGGGTGGGGGAGAGAAGGGAGGGTGATGAGATTGGGGGAGGGGGAAGATTTTGGTTATTAGTTGTTCACACACTTTGTTGCTGGAAAACAAGTCAGTGAATTTACAAAAGGGGAGGATGAAATGGTAAAAGTTTATCCCGGTATTTTACACAGCTTCTGTGCAAAAATCCAGTACAATAAGTATGATGCTTGGGATAAGGTCTACTTAGTTCACAGCTTTATATTGGCAAAGGAGCATGATTATGAACTACTTGGGGACTGAATGGGCAATACTGCAGCTTGAACAACAAACAGAATATAAAAATACGAGAATTTAGTTGGAGATGTTTCAAATATATGTTCCTCACAACATCGATTAACATTCAGTAATATTGATAAATCGGAATGAATGGCAGTGACTATTGTTAAGGGGGTTGAAAATGAATGTCTTGCAATCAATTTTGTAATATTGTTAACATTTTATTGTAGATTCATTTTATAAACACGTTAACTGAAATTCCAGGGTTAAATATCCTTCGCTCCTTCTGGAGGCAATGTTGGATGGTTCAGTCACAACAAACAATAGAAAAATGGCACCACCTGGCTTTCAGGAAGTAAAAACTAATTTCCATCCATTAAATTAATAGACATTAAATTGGCCCAGCTCCATAAAGGATACAAGTTCCTCCTTATATACCTTGACTGTATTCTCTGGAGAAAGGCTATTCAGCCGCCTCATGCACAAAACATGAAATCCAAAGATTTAAGATTAGATTATATGCAAAGAGAAAATGTGCTGTTCTGAAAGAACAGAAGAGTACGGCAAGTTGTATAGTTACACAAAAGAGTTGCGGTCACACTGGACAAAATGGCTTTGGGCACATTGCAACAATCCACAATTACAATTAAATGCAAGACATTTTTTGGATAGAAATGTTTACATTTATGGTTTTCCAATCCACTGGGACCTTTCCAGAATGTAGGGAATTGCAATTTAACATGGATGCAGCATACCTTCATGTGAAAATAAACAGGGTCACTTTATATGAAACATAAACCTTGCTGTGAGAAATAAAGAATGACAAAATTAAAGGGTGATCTGCGGCCTCTCTCACTGGTAATCATGACAAAGCCAAAGGTACACAAAAATGCCGGAGAAACTCAGCGGGTGCAGCAGCATCTATGGAGCGAAGGAAATAGGCAACGTTTTGGGCCGAAACCCTTCTTCAGACTCTTCGATTTTCCAGCATCTGCAGTTCCTTCTTAAACACTTTGTCCTCCATAGATGCTGCTGCACCCGCTGAGTTTCTCCAGCATTTTTGTGTACCTTCGATTTTCCAGCATCTGCAGTTCCTTCTTAAACACTTTGTCTACTCCACTGCGAAATCTCCTCAAGGTATGCCTACTTTGAAGAAGTTCTCCTCCTCTCTCCGGACTCCATAGATGCTGCTGCACCCGCTGAGTTTCTCCAGCATTTTTGTGTACCTTCGATTTTCCAGCATCTGCAGTTCCTTCTTAAAAACTAAATGACAAAGCCTTAGTTCCTTTCAGCTGCCGTTTAAAACAGCAGTCATTCTCAATCAATACAAACAACATAATTGCTGAAGGGATTGAACACATGACTAACACAACTGAAATATTACTTCATGTTGAAACTTACAAGACCTCACCTGTATATGTAATGCCATTTACCACCACTTCATATAACATGTTTCTTTCCTTTGGAAAAGTCTTTGTTCTCATAATGTCAAAATTTGAAAAAAAATCGTCTTCATCCCTGTCATTGGGTTATTCCCATCATCGAAGCTCATTACCTCCTTGCATTTTCCTTTCAGCTCTGCAAGTATTCTGGGCTTTTGCTAGGTCATAGCATTTTCTCTTTTACTGTGTGATAGAGTGATACAGTGTGGAAACAGGCCCTTTGGCCCAACTTGCCCACACTGGCCAACAATGTCCCGGCTACACTAGTCCCACTTGCCTGCGCTTGGTCCATATCCCTCCAAACCTGTCCATATCCCTCCAAACCTCTCCTATCCATGTACCTATCTAACTGTTTCTGGGAATAGTCCCAGCCTCAACTACCTTCTCTGGCAGTTTGTTCCATACACCCACCACCCTTTGTTTGAAAAAGTTACCCCTCAGATTCCTATTAAATCTTTTCCCCTTCACCTTGAATCTATGTCCTCTGGTCCTCGACTTCCCTACTGTGGGCAAGAAACGCTGTGCATCTACCCAATCTATTCCTCTCATGATTTTGTACCTCCATAAGATCACCCCTCACCCTCCTGAGCTCCATGGAATAGAGCCCCTCTAGTCCTGGAAACATCCTCGTAAATCTTTTCTGAACCCTTTCAAGCTTGACAATATCTTTCCTATAACATGGTGCCCAGAACTGAATACAATATTCTAAATGCAGTCTCACCAACGTCTTATACAACTGCATACAAATGAATTCCACTGGGTGGTGCTTTGATGGTTTGTCCTTTTCGTCTTTTTTTAAATTTTTTAGTGTGTTTAAAAAGTTTGTGTTAATGTTCTCCGGTTTGCTTTATGTGGGGGGTGGGCAGGGAAACTTTATTTCAATCTCTTACCTTGCCGGAGATGCGATTGTTTTCTGGGTCGTATCTCCGGTCGCTCTGCGGCCTAACATCGTGGAGCTGGAGGCCTTGCTCGGGACTGACTTTGAGCCTCACCATGGGGCGTGGACATGCCATCGGAGCCGATTCCTTGCCTGGGATTCACGCTCCAACCACGGCCTGCGGACTTTAACATCGCGGAGATTGCAGTCTCAGGTTGAGACTGAGTCGGGAGGCTCCAACGACGCAGAAAGTTCGATTAGCTCCTGCATCGGGGGGGGGGGGGGGGAATCTACCTTGGCTCGGGGGAGCTGAGATTCCCCCCCCCCCCGATGCAGGAGGTTGATCGTCCCGACGAGGAGGCCCGCCGCTGGCAACGGGAGTAAGGTTGTCCCGTCAACGGAAGGTTAGAGGCCCCTGACCGCTGGAGGATAAAGAAGGGAAGAGATTGAATTTTTTTTTCGCCTTTCGTGAGGAATGTGGAGCAGCCACTGTGGTGGATGTTCATGTTAAAATGTATTTCGTGTGTTTTGTTGCTTTTTATTAGTATGGCTGTATGGCAAATCAAATTCCTCGTATGTTGTAAAACATACTTGGCTAATAAAGTATGAGTATGACCTCCCAACTTGTATACTCAATACTCTGACTGATGAAGGCCAAAGTGCCAAAAGCCTTTTTGATCACCTTACCCACCTGCGACTCGACCACTGAGATCCGATAATCAATTCGAGTACATGTCTGCACAACTCGTATGTTCTGTTAATGTATGTATATGATGTATTTTTAGGTTGGAGCATAACAAATGCAGATGCAGGGAATCCAAAAACAAAAACAGAGAATCCTGGAAATGTTTAGATCATACTGTATCAGAGGAGAGAGAAAAGGAATTGAGGTGGGAGATCAAGGACCCTGCATTGGACGAGGAAAAGTGAGGACGTGTGTTTTAAGAGGAGCATGGAGAGAACATAGGGAACGCTGTAATGATAATGTTTACTTTCAAAGGTGGCAGTTAGAGAAAGAAGGCACTAAAGAAACAAACTAAAATAGGAATGTTTAAGAAGGAACTGCAGATGCTGGAAAATCGAAGGTAGACAAAAATGCTGGAGAAACTCAGCGGGTGAGGCAGCATCTATGGAGAGAAGGAATAGACGACCCGAAACGTCGCCTATTCCTTCTCTCCATAGATGCTGCCTCACCCGCTGAGTTTCTCCAGCATTTTTGTCTAACTAAAATAGGACGGTAATACCACAGCTGTGGAGAGAGTGAAAGGGTGTGGTTATCTTAAACAACACTCCAGAGGAAATATAGGGTGCTATTCCTCAAGGTACTCCCACTTTGTACCAGAAAACTTGTTTTCGATCCCTGGGCCTCTACTCGCTGGAGTTTAGAAGGTTGAGGGGAGACCTCATTGAAACTAATAGAATAATGAAAGGCATAGATAGAGTGGATGTGGAAAGGATGTTTCCACTGGTGGGAGACTCTAGGACCTGTCATAGCCTCAGAATTAAAGGGCATTCTTTTAGAAAGGAGGTGAGGAGGAACTTATTTAGTCAGAGGGTAGTTAATCTGTGGAGGCCAAGTCAGTGGATATTTTTAAGGCAGAGATAGACAAATTACTGATTAGAATGGGTGTCACGGGTTATGGGGAGAAGGCAGGAAAATGGGATTAGGAGGAAGAGATCAGCCATGGTTGAATGGCGGAGTAGACTCGATGGGCCGAATGACCTAATTCTACTTATGAAATTGTGAAAATGCTGTAAATATTCAGCATGTCAGGCAGCATCTGTGGAAAGAATAGCAGAATGAAAGGCTTCAGATCAGAAACTAATCCTGTTTCTCTCTCCACTTGACACTAGCTGATCTGCACTTTGTTTCCCACGTTTTTTGTTTTCATATCAATTTGCAACATCCTTCGCTCTTTTGATTTGCACCCAATCTGACTTGTTTATCTTCAACATTGACCCAATTGTGTCAAAAGTATATTCTTCCATCTTGGACAGTTGCAGCCACATGATGTATTATTGAATTTAATAGTTTCAGATAATAATCATTTATTTTCTCTCTTCCCTCAGTTTTTGCTGCACCCTTGTTTCAGTTATCATTTCTTTCTCTGACCGCCAGTTCTGAAAGTAAATATTACCGTGACAATTTTGGTCTGCACCCTATCACAAACCTTCCTTCTGATCCCCCCCTTTACGATTGAAAGCATGCGTGCTTTCCCCTTTTTGGTTCAGACTGAGGGTCTTTGACTGAATTGTCGACTCTGCTTCTCTCCCCATGAATGAGTTGTCCAGTTTTGCTCCAATGCACCTGCAGTCTGTCCGACTGTTAAATTCACTGCAGCCGACTTCAGTTTTATAATTTAAAATATTATTCGATCTTCCGGTGTAGTTTATTTTCCTTTAAATGGTACAACTACCACTGGCAAAATCACCAACATTTTCTAAAGTTTAAACATGTTGATGATTGGTCACGTTCCTCATGAGAATAAACCCGTTGCATCCCCCTGCATTTGTTTCTTATTCCACAACCAACTTCACAAAGGTCTGTAATTAGAGGGTTTTTCCCCCAACTGTATAAATGTTGGAATACTGGGAAAGCCTTGATCGAATGGCAGAGCAGAATTGATGGGCCAAATGGACTAATTCAGCTCCTAGTTCTTATGGTCGACACACGACCAGTTTAAGTTATGGCAAGTTCACGTTTATCTCTTTTTCATGCATCACCTGACCTCTCCTGGACCATCAAACATTTTTTGAAGTTGATCAACTTTTGTTTGTGTTGTCAGTTGGAGATGAAGGGTTCTTTTCTGTCTGAGATTGCAGCTTAATCTGTTCAGTTGAACACACTGCAACGATGGAGTCACAGCATCTGCCGCTGGATCAGTTTGCATTCTTACAACAGACTGTGTGTTCCGTGCTAGGACTCCATTGTAAAGGAATTGTGTTGATGTCAATAAGTTAGACAATAAGATGTCAATAACTTCAGTTAGAGAACAACGTACAAAAAAAAATCTGCAAGAGCAAATTACAACTTTTATTTTCATCTTAAGTCACTTTTGAAACTATAAGCCATTGTGGACTAAACCAATTTCACTCAGGAACAAACATGTACAAAATTGTATGCATTATAAAAATAGGCTAAAACAACCTTTTAATTCTTATTCGGCAAAATTATTGCCTGCATGTGAATGATAAATTATATTTCAATTAATGGCCTGCTATGGCAGCACTAAGTGATGACAATTCACACACCCCTTTATATAACATTTACCACAGAGAGTTTAGACGACCAGTACGGGGATGCATTCAGATCATTCATAACAACATAACCCAAAGGCTAGCAAGCCACAATATCCAGCTAATTCGTTCAATTAATTATAATCCTACTCACTCATATTTCAAAAAATACTTTATATCTCGATGTCAGACATTCTGTCACAATTTGTACTGCACTGCTCCACGTAATAGCATTTCCCTATCCTCACGTATTTATAGCATAGATTGCTGCAATTCAGTACCTAGCAAATTATTCTGGTTCCAATGACTGCACTAAAATACTAGCTCTAAAACTACTTAAAATATCACTTAAGTCACATTTCACAGAGTACGTTCTTGAGTTAAGCCAAATGTTTTTGCCGACTGAAAAGATGATCTTGATTCAGCTCCTTGTTTTTTAAACCATTACACCATGCACAATTTACATTTATTAGGAAACAGTGCAATATTTGTACATCACATGTGAGAGGAATGGGAGGGAAACAAAAAATATGCCCTTATAAACCTGAGCAAAGTATTTGCTTTCTTACACTGGAGAGTGAAAGCCACCCTGTTGAACAGAATATTCTCTGGTGTTTGTTCAGACAGCTCCTAACATTGTCCGTGGGCAGCAACCTACTGAATTACACCGACTCCTACTCCCCTGCTCCCTCCAACTCTCCCAGCCACTCCTCCCACGTCCAACTGAGGAAAGTATTTCTTCTAAAAGTTTGATATTCACCCGAAGAGCTGCAGAGAAAAGTCTACAATACTGTACAGCACTTTATAAGGAGTACACTCCCAGCATTGGCAAGTTTGTGAATTCAGGATCCAGGTTTGTTTGAAACAGTTGTTGCCGTACTACGAAAGGTTGACACATGGAGCACCACCAATTCATTGCATCACAGGTGCAATTGTACTGGTTACCTGCTCACGGTCAAACGTATTTTTCTGTAATCTGTACATATAAAATACAGGAGTATGCTGAATTGCACATTTACCACAGGCCATTATACAAAAAAATTACCACTTAATGTATTCGGTTATTTCCAAAAGGAGTTTGACAAACAGAACAAATGTAAAAAGTATGCAGGCAGATAGGCTCAGGGGTAAGGAGGCAGGCATCTGGCAAAACTAACATGCTGGCTAGAAATTTGTCAGCTTCAGTATCATCATTCCTCTGCATCACTTTGCCGTTGGCCGAGCTACATCACATGCAGTCATTTACCATGCTGACTTACTTAGAGAGGGTGATAATGGAATTGTGCTTTCAGGTACCAGACCTTTAGACATCCTTAGTTGCAAACTATCACTGAAAACAAATGAAAATCAAAGCATTCAAAATGAATTAAAAAAGCTGCACAGTTAAAGAAGGATGGGCAAATTGAAATATACACAGCGATGGTTTGCTCTGGCACTTGTAGACCTTGAAGAAATGCTAAAAATCTATTTGTTTTTTTTAAATTGAGAAGCTATGTCCATGACTTCAGCGAAGGCCAAATCCTTTCAAGTCACTGAGGGACCGGCAGGAGCAGTCCCATGAATGATTTCTTCAGAGTAGAACAGGAGATTCCAGCCAAAGAATTGCCACAAGGAACAGGAGATGGGTTGTTGTAATGCCTTTCTCATCATGATGATCTCAGAGAAGCAGTCATCATAGTGAAAATGGGGAACGAGAGGAAGAAATACATGAACTTGGAGAAATCTGTAAGAAATAAATTGCATATACTGTTAGAATACAAGTCATCTGATTACATTTTAACTCTTTAGGCAGGCTACATGCTTCGTTATAAGGTCAGGCCAATAACAACTCTCTCATGTGGAAACATCCCAAATACTGCACAAAGGTGCAATCAGGCAAAAATGTACCTGGCGAGAGGAAATTGAGACTAAAAGGGTGGAGATGCCAGTTTTGTGTCCGTTCTTAAAGGCAGCCAACAGAAGAGTGGAAAATAATGCGCGAGAGACAGATTTCTGGAGAAAGGAGTGGATGTAGATCCAGGGGAGAGAACAGGAATACAGATGAGCCAAGTAATCAATAGATTTAAACGTGAGGCATGGAACTTTAATTTTGAGACAACAAAGTAAATTCACCAGCAATGTTGATTGGAGTACTGTAAACTCCTTTAATTTTACATGTTTGGGAGTTTGGTGGTGGTGCGCCGGCAGATGTTGCAGATGTGCCAAGGCGATACAGCGGTAAAACCCGGGCTTGATCCCGACTACGGGTGCTTGTCTGTCTGGAGTTTGTGGGTTCTCCCCATGGCCACGTGGGGTTTCCTCACATACTCCAAAGACGCACAGGTATGTCGGTTAATAAGCTTTGGTAAAAATTGAAAATTGTCCCTAGTGCTAGTTGGATAGTGCTAGTATACGGGGATCGCTGGTCGACATGGACTCGGTGGACCAAAGGACCTGTTTCCGCACTGTATCTCTAACTAAATTTCCGTCACCTCCAAAGTGATCCTACAACCAGTCACATCTTTGTGTTTGGCTCATGATTCCAACATCTGCAGTTGCCTGTGCCTCAGTATTTCAAATAATTTTAAAAAAAAGATTACAAGTGGAATTTTTCTGATAAGATGATTTCCCTAGGTTTGCACCCATGTGATCCAGAGTTCACACCCAAGGCCAAGAAAGTCTCTTCAATGTCTCAGGGTGTCCATTGTATTCTTTACTGGACAGGTTTTGTACAGGTTTTGGATTAAAAAGATCATCTTCCTGTGCTCAAGATGATTTTTGTTTCACATCAGCTACAACATCCTTTTAAGTTGAGCTATTCCTTATGGTCGAAACAAGGAACTGCAGATGCTGGTTTACAAAACAAGATAGATAGTCCTGGAGTAATGCAGCGGATAAGGGCAGCATCTCTGGAGAACATGAACAGGTGACGTTTTTGGTCGGGACCTTTCTTCAGACTGTAGGGAATCGCCTTTCACTTTCTCCAAGTTAAAGGTATGGCCATGAGCACTCGCATGGGCCCCAGCTATGCCTGCCTTTTTGTAGGTCAATGTTTCAGGTGTAAACTGGTACCATCTCCCAACTCTTTCTCCGCTACATCGACTAAATTTCCGTCATCTCCAACGTGATTCTACCACCAATCACATCTTCCCATCCCACCTCTTTCCAACTACTCTCTCTGCAACTCATTGGTTCACTCATCCCATCCCACCCAACCCACCACATCCCCACGTACTTTCCCCTGCAACTGCAAGAGATGAAACACTTGTCCCAATACCTCCTCCCTGACCTCCACCCAGGGACCCCAGCAGTTCTTCCAGGTGAGACAGAGGTTCACATGCACCTCCTCAACCTCGTCTGGAGTTCCCGATGTGGCCTCCTGTACATTGGCGATACCGAGCGAAGACTCAGCGACTGTTTCACTGAACACTTGCACTTGGTCCAAGGCCTACTGGATCTCTCGGTTACTAACCATTTGAACGTCTCCTCCCATTGCCTTACAGACCTTTCTGTCCTGGGCCTCCTCCAATGCCAGAGTGAGGCCACACATAAACTGGAGGAACAGTTTTGTTTTGGACTTTTGGAGGAACAGCACCTCGTATTCCGCTTAGTTAGCTTACAACTCAACAGCATGAACATCGAATTCTCAAATTTTAAGTAATGACAACCCCCCCCCCCCTCCCTTCTTACCTCCCACCGCCCACCTATTCTCATCCGGATTCTCACCTATTTCTCCTTTCTCTGTCCGGTTCCACCTGCATTCCTTCTTCTAGCTTCATAATTCACAACTCTTCAATCCTGTTGTCTCACACCTTCTGTCTTTTCATCTCTGACCTTTGTCCAACCATCTGCCCTTCAAAGCTAACCTATCACCTGCATCATCCTATTATCTGTCAGGCTTTGTCCTGCCCCTCATCTCTTCCAGCTTTCTCTTCCCCCACCACAATCAGTCTGAAGAAGGGTCCTGACCCGAAACATCACCTATCCATGTTCTTCAGAGATGTTGCCTGATCTGCTGAGTTACTCCAGCACTTTGTGTCTATTTTTGTCATTCTTTATGTCATTTTGTTGCTTGATCTGAGATTTGCCATTGGTACTTACCACAGGCTTTATTTTAAATGTTATCCAGCTTTTGTGTCCACAAGCTGCATCTGAACTGGCATGGGAGGACCTGCATACCCGCCCTTGGATTGCATTTGGTTCTGAATTGAGCTCACCTGTGGAAGATGGAAACAGTAGAGTCAGATGCAATTTAAATACTTTCGACAGGTGTGGGCAAGTTGGGCAGAAGGGCCTGTTTCCACACTGTATCACTCTATGACGCTATGACAGCACTTGACCATCATAGCCTCCCTTGTAAGCCGTACGAAGATAACACCATTGGACTCACTGAAACATTCATTTGTCCCATACTTTGCAAGAGTGCAATGTGTGTTTGAGATACTTACCATGACTTTTGTTCTCATCTCATGACTGAGAGGCGATGAAAACATTGCCACCATTGATTTTCCCTTTTGATTCTTATTACGCCACTTGCACATGTCGAATTGGCCAAATAATCATGGTAGATTTCCAGGTTAAGAGAGTCAAGAGTGTTTAGTTGTCATATGTAACAGGTAAAATGAATGGCACAAAGCCAAAGATTTCATTATCCTCTGAAGGTCCAAAACACAGAACAAGCTCTTTTGAAGAGATTGAGTGTCTTAAAGCTGATGCATCCTGCATTGCCCTGAAGGATGTCTCCTTTTCTGATGTTACCTTCACAATATTTGGTGACTGCTTTATCCTTTCGAGATCGAAGACCATTTTGACATTTTCATAAGCAAAAGAATAAGTGGAAGCATTGTCACCTTGTGTGATACTTGCTAATATTAAAATAAGCCATTGATTTTCTCCTTTGATTCTAATCGAGTCAATTGCATACTTCAAATCGGCCAAATAATTATGGCAGATTTCCAGGTTAAGAGAGTCAAGAGTGTTGAATTGTCACGGTAACAGCAACAGAAAAAAACATTCTTACTTGCTGCATCTTTACAGGCTCATTAATGCAGTAACACTTTAATTAATATACAGCTTTTTGTGTCTATCTTCCTAAACAAATATACAATAATCAATAAAACAATGAATAATCAGTAATATTACATAACCAGGTGCAAGACTGAGGTACCATCAAAACTGTGCTACCATACCAGTCCATAGTAGATCAGTGGGTCAGAAGTTGTTTTGGTCTGAGAGTAAGGGGAGAGGGAAACTAGCCTGTTCTTCCATGGGAAGGAGTCCTCTCCCCCTATAGATGATCCCCTTTTCCCGTCTCCAACGAACCCCCTCCTCGTGGACCCCACCTCATGGCCTTCCGGCTTTAGAACTTTTTATCCAAAACTGCCGCCGTGACATCAACCGCCTCAACTTTTCCACTCCCCTGTCTCACTCCAATCTCTCCCCCCCTGAACGTACTGCCATCGACTCACTCTGCAGCAACCCAGATTGGGTTATCAAACCCGCCGACAAGGGAGGTGCCGTGGTAGTCTGGCCCATCGATCTCTACAAAGCTGAGGCCACGCGCCAACTATCGGACACCTCCTCCTACTTACCCCTGGACCATGACCCCACTGACGAGCACCAGGCCACTATCTCTGGCACCATCACCGACTTCATCAACTCCGGCTCCCTGCCCGCCCGAGCCTCCAACCTCATCGTTCCCCAGCCCCGCACGGCCCGATTTTATCTTCTCCCCAAAATCCACAAACCCGACTGTCCTGGTAGACCCATTGTCTCTGCCTGTTCGTGCCCTACCGAACTCATTTCCACCTACCTTGACTCCATCCTATCCCCCCCTGGTTAAATCCCTCCCTACCTATGTTCAAGACACCTCAGACACTCTCCGTCGTCTCTGGGCATTCCATTCTCTAGGCCCTCACCCCCTCATCTTCACCATGGACGTCCAGTCACTCTACACCTCCATCCCCCACCAGGATGGTCTCAAAGCCCTCTGGTTCTTCCTCGACCAGAGGAGCAACCTATACCCGTCCACTGATACTCTCCACCGTCTAGTGGAGTTGGTCCTTACCCTCAATAACTTCTCGTTTGACTCCTCCCATTTCCTCCAAATACAAGGCGTAGCTATGGGCATGCGCATGGGCCCCAGCTACGCCTGCCTCTTTGTCGGGTACGTCGAACAATCTTTGTTCGAGGCGTAACAGGGCCCCATCCCCGACCTCTACCTCCGCTACACCGAAGATTGCTTTGGTGCTACCTCCTGCACCCACACACAACTGACTGACTTCATCCGCTTCACCACTAACTTCCATCCGGCACTCAAATACACCTGGACCATTTCCGACACTTCCCTACCATTTCTTGACCTCACTATCTCCATCGCAGGTGATAGACCTCTGACCGACATCCACTATAAACCCACTGACTCCCATGGCTATCTAGACTACTCTTCTTCCACCCTGCTTCCTGTAAGGACTCCATCCCCTACTCCCAATTCCTCCGTCTACGCCGCATCTGCTCCCAGGATGAGGTGTTCCACACCAGGGCATTGGAAATGTCCTCATTCTTCAGGGAACGGAGGTTCCCCTCCCCTACTATAGATGAGGCTCACACCAGGGTCTCTTCCATACCCCATAACACTGCTCTCTCACCCCATCCCCCCCACTCGTAACAAGGGCAGAGTCCCCCTAGTCCTCACCTTTCACCCCACTAGCCGTCACATACAACAAATAGTCCTCCATCATTTTCGCCACCTTCAACGTGACCCCACCACTCGCCACATCTTCCCATCTCCCCCCGTCTGCTTTCCGCAAAGACCGCTCCCTCCGTAACTCCCTTGTCAATTCTTCCCTTCCCTCCCGCACCACCCCCTCCCCGGGCACTTTCCCTTGGAACCGCAAGAGATGCTACACTTGTCGCTTTACCTCCCCCCTCGAGTCCATTCAAGGACCCAAGCAGTCGTTCCAGGTGCGACAGAGGTTCACCTGCATCTCCTCCAACCTCATCTATTGCATCCGCTGCTCTAGATGTCAGCTGATCTACATCGGTGAGACCAAGCGTAGGCTTGACGATCGTTTCGCCGAACACCTCCGCTCGGTCCGCATTAACCAACCTGATCTCCCGGTGGCTCAGCACTTCAACTCCCCCTCCCATTCAGAATCCAACCTCTCTGTCCTGGGCCTCCTCCATGGCCAGATTGAGCACCACCAGAAATTGGAGGAGCAGCACCTCATATTCCGCTTGGGCAGTCTGCATCCTAGCGGCATAAACATTGAATTCTCCAATTTCCGGTAGCCCTTGCTGTCTCCTCCCCTTCTCAGCTCTCCCTCAGCCCTCGGGCTCCTCCTCTTCCTTTTTCCTTTCTCCCCCCCCACCCTCCATCAGTCTGAAGAAGGGTTTCTCCCTCCTTCCCCTCCCCTTCCCAGCTCTCCCACAGCCTACTGTCTCCGCCTCTTCCTTTATTTTTCCCGCCCCCCCCCCACACCCACCAGTCTGAAGAAGGGTCTCGACCCGAAACGTCACCTATTCCTTCACTCCATAGATGCTGCCTCACCCGCTGGGTTTCTCCAGCATTTTGTCTACCTTCAATTTATCCAGCATCTGCAGTTCTTTTTGAAACAAAAGACATCCACACATGCAGGGCCGGCCCTAGGCCGATTGAACCGATTTTGGCAAATTGGGCCCCGCGCCCAAGTGGGGCCCTGCGTTAATTTTCCGTATTTCATTTGGAAATACAAATTCGCTTTGTTAAATAAAGATTTTTTAAAAAACATTCGCCATACAGATTTTTTTACAAAACGTACATGGTTTTGTACATGGAATACAAGCGCTGTATGGTCATCAGACACAAACGATGTGTTAACAGCCTGTAGTTAACAAGTAGTTATCCAATGCGTCATCAATGCATCGATCCACATTCCTCAGTAAATGTGTAATTGTGTTTTACAAGAAGTATTAATGACGCTGCGTTCCTTTGAATACAATTCACGCGGCGTCATTAACACTTCTTCAAAACATAATTACATTTTACTGAGGAATGTAGATTGATGCATTAATGACACATTGAGAATTTCTTAAAACTCACCATCATGATTCAGAACTTCTTCTTGGTGACATTCTTGGTCTGCAGCAGGTTAGTCATTCAATTTACCTACCGACCCACGTTGTGTCTCTCTGTCTTTCGCTCTCTCCCTCCCTCTCGCGCGCTCTCTCTCCCCCGTGCGTTCTCTCTCTCCCGTTCCCCACCTCTCTCTCTAGCTCTCTCGGCATTCCCGGAATCATTGACGTTTTGCGGTATACAAAAATGCTGGAGAAACTTAGGGGGTGAGGCAGCATCTATGGAGCGAAGGAATTATGTGACGTTTCGGGTCGAAACCCTTCTTCAGACCCGGCTATTTCCTTCGCTCCATAGATGCTGCCTCAAGCCCTGTCCCACTGTGCGAGTTCACCCAAGACCCAAGAGCTTAAAATCTCTGTGTAGCATCTCTGTCCCTATCTTCAAATTCCCACTTTGAAATAAAATACAGTTTTCGACTTAAAAACTTCGCAGCAGGATCGCGATTAGTCGATTCCCACGCATTTTCAATCATCGTTCGATTCAGTGTAATTTTCACACCTGGTTGATATAGTTGTTTTTTTAAAGATACAGTACATTACAATAAATTGTTTCAAGCATACCCGGTACTAAACGCACGGACATTAAGGTGGTTACTGATGTTACAAACGGTTATAAATGAATATAATTTCAAAGTGAAATAGGAGATTTCCGTGGAAAGAATATTTAACCAGAATATGGCGAGGTCGCTGCGAAATGCTCACTTAAAACAATACGCCGTCAACTCAGGATTGTTTCTTAGCCCTCTGACAGGTGTTTCAATCTAACCTCGTAGCTCGCTGTTAATCGATTCATAGTTATTAATTTTCATTCCTGGTCCGTATCGAACTTCTCCAAATGTAAACGCTTCAAGTTACGTTTCTTGTGTGGTGGTAAGGGGGGGGGTGGGTGGGGATGCTAGGATAAAATACCATATATTTGTATTTATATGGCGATCCTGCTGCAAAATTTTTGTCGAAAGTTGTATTTTATTTCAAAGTGGGAATTGGAAGATGGGACAGAGATGCTACACAGAGATTTTGATAGGAAGGAAACGTTACAGCAGTTGAGTAAAATATTAGTCAAATGGTAGGTTCAATGAAGATCGGGCGAGGGGGATTGGGGGTAGGGGAAAAGTATCTATAGCTTGGGACTTGCCTAAATGAGTACTGAGATGGATTATCATACCACACCAAATGTCTTAGACAATAATACATTTTATGCAATTATCACAGCATTTTGTTGGATATGGATCAACCTATGGTACATGCCCGTAAATAAGTAAAACAAATGTTCTTTAAGTACTGTTGTTTCTGGGATGGGATTTCTGATAATAAATAACCTACATTCTATATTTTGTCATAATGTGGCTGAAACAATGGCATATTTCGTGATATTTATTGAGATAGAAAGATACAACTAAGTTTGTGCAAGATATTACCTTGCAACATTCTGTATGTCTGATAGATATTGTGAAATGGAACTCAGAAATTATGGGAGGATTACATAAAACTACAATTCAAAGATAATGAATATACAGAGTATTCTTATTTCCATCATGAACATACAATGGTGATATAGGACACCAGGTCCTACTACGGTAAACTCACGAGCTACTACGGTATGACTACGTGTTAAAAAGTATCAATTTTTTACATCCTGAGTATATTTTACATGTGGACATTTTTCAACATGTTGAAAAATCTTCACGAGTTACCACGTTTCCCGAGTACCTGCCGTTAGCGCTAAGAAATGACATGTTGGCCTTTATAACAGGAGGAATCGAATATAAGAGCAAGAGGTCTTTCTGCAGTTGTACAGAGTTCTAGTGAGACCGCACCTGGAGTATTGTGTGCAGTTTCAATCCCCTAATTTGAGGAAGGACATTCCTGCTAATGAGGGAGTGCAGCGTAGGTTTACAAAGTTAATTCCCGGGATGGCGGGACTGTCATATGCTGAGAGAATGGAGCAGTTGGGCTTGTACACTCTGGAGTTTAGAAGGATGAGAGGGGTTCTCACTGAAACGTATTAGATTGTTAAGGGCTTGGACACGCTAGAGGCAGGAAACATGTTCCCGATGTTGGGGGAGTCCAGAACCATGGGCCACAGTTTAAGAATAAGGGGTAAGCCATTTAGAACGGAGACGAGGAAACACTTTTTCTCACAGAGATTGGTGAGTCTGTGGAATGGGCGGTGGAGGCAGGTTCTCTGGATGCTTTCAAGAGAGAGCTAGATAGGGCTCTTAAAAATAGCTGAGTCAGGGGATATGGGGAGAAGGCAGGAACGGGGTACTGATTGTGGATGATCAGCCATGATCACATTGAATGGCGGTGCTGGCTCGAAGGGCCAAAAGGCCTGCTCCTGAACCTATTGTTTATTGTCTATTGAAACGTCCCGAGCTCCGACGTACCCACTATGTTCATCCTACATGTTTACCACGAGTTTTGATTTTTTTTTAACTCGGGAGAGCTCTTGGGTGAACTCGCACAGTGGGACAGGGCTTCACACCCGCTGAGTTTCTCTAGCATTTTTGTCTACCTTCGATTTTCCAACATCTACAGTTCCTTCTTAGACGTTTTGCGGTGATGGCTGCATCTGCGGTTCCTTTCTGTTGGGGGGGGGGGGGGGGAAAGAGTCCTGGCCAGTGGCGGCTCCTGATAAGTGATATGTTCCCTCCGCGGGTGCTGCCTTGCCCGCTGAGTTCCTCCAGCACTCTGTGTTTTTTGTTTGGCTCTGAAGTATGAAAATGGCCATAACTTTTTTTAATACTGAAGATAAGAAAGTGAATTAGGTGTCAAATTAAACTTCTTTTTATGCTTTATCTGATGGGATAAATTGCAGAATTGATTTTTAAAATCTCAAAATTTTGTAACATTGCTAAAAAATGTACCTGCATCTTGGAGGCCGAAGGTTAGGTTGTTAGCCAAGAAAGATAGACTTCGTTATCCCTCATACAGCAACATCAAGAACGATGTTGCTGTACTGAGATATAGCCAAGTCTATCCCTCATTGCTAGCAGCTGATGGGAAGCGGCTGTAAAGTGGGAAGCGGCTGTAAAAGGACAGCGCTGCTGGGGGGGGGGGGGAAGTTCCTTTCACAGCGTGTGGGTAGTCTGTCCATGGGTAAAGTTGCGGGGAGGGCAGGAGGGTTGAGAAGGAGGGGGTCGGCCGGGGATCATCCAGCTCAAGAGCAGGTCAGCGGGCGGTGGATTACAGGACAGCGGGCGGTGGAGCTTACTCCATATGTCAGGGCGAGTAATCTCAATTGATCCTTTGTTCGCGCCGACACAAGAGTAAGCTCCACCGCCCGCTGTGATGTTATCCATCACCCGCTGACCCACTCCACTCTATGATATTTGCTCTTGAGCTGGTCCCCTCACTGTTCAGACGGAGAGCACTGCCAGAGGTGAGCGGGCCGGCAGAAGGCGCTGAGATGGCAGTCGGTTCCGCTGTCCGGTGATGGAGGCCGCTCGTAGGCGAGCTGCTTCCCTCCCCGGCCACAATGTGGTGGCTCCGCGCCCGGAGCGCCGCGGCAGTGGTGACTGAGTGTTACTGGCCTGAACACCGACCCCCTCCTTCTCAACGCTCCTTCCCTCCTCGCAACTTTACCCCTAGCTAGACTCCCCACACGCTGTGAAAGGAACTCTCCCCCGAATTGTCATGTTACTCACGACACGTGACTCATTTATAATTATTTATTTATATTTCTACGAAATGTTTTCCCAATTGGGCCCCGCACCTCCTAAGGCCGGCCCTGCACATATGCACCATTAGCCCAGTATTGCAAAGACCATGACTGAAGAATTCCTGCAACTCAAACTGTCAGCGGTGAGGAGATATTTCAACAAAATCCAATGTCTTAACTCGTCCATATTGAACAAGATGTCCCATCCAACCTAGTTCTATGTGGCCGCATTTGACCCATATCCCTCCAAACCTTTCCTATCCATGTACCTGTCCAAATGTGTTTTAAATACTATTCTGGTACCTGCCTCAACTACTTCCTCTGGCAGCTCGTTCCATATACACACCACCGCAACATGGAGCACTTAAGTTAAAACAGAATTACACTTCATATTTGTACTCCAGAAGGAAGCTTGCCAGTTCATATTCCAAATTTATTGGCTACTTTTTCAGGTTTCTGGAATATTAATAGCAAATATAAATTCAATGCTGATCTTGGCAAACCCCGTTCAGAAAATCCATGTGCCACAACTTTATGATACATGTTTCATCCAGAAGAAGTGACATTATAACTTCAAAGAGGCGTGGGCAACTTTCTCACAAGTTATTTTTTCCCACAGCCGACCAGAACATAAAGCAACTGATGTCACTGTTTTGCATGTGTCTCTTGTAAAGAACTGAAAGCATCACGCAACACATTCTTCAGCCAAAAACAGCAATACATATTTCTTGAGTGTACAGGGAATGAGATTCGATAACTCTGTGGCTGTTTATTCTTGACCTCATGGTCAAGACTAGGCTCATTTTTCCAAGGATGATTAATACATTTTTTCTTCTGATGTAGAATCAACTTTCTGGCTTTTCAGTGTGCAGTCAGAATCATACAGCACGGAAATAGGCCCTTCAGTCCAACTAATCCATACCGAACAAGATGCTAATTCTAAGCTAATTCCATTTGCTTGCATTTGGGCCATAATCACTCTGAACCTTTCCATCCATGTACCTGTCCAAATGTCTTCTAAATATTATCATTGTACCTGCTTTAATTAATTCCATATCTCCACTGTGTGAAAATGTTGCCCCTTAAGTGACCTCCCACCTCAAACCTATGCCCTATAGCTCTTGATTCCCCTACCCTGGGAAAAAGATTCTGTGCATTCACCCTATCTATTCCTCTCATGATTTTATACACCCCCATAAAATCACCCTCAGCCTCCTTCGCTCAAAGGAATAAAGTGCTAGTCTGCCCAACTTCTCCCTGTAGCTCAGGGCCTCAAGTCCTGGCAACATCCTAATAAATCTTCTCTCCATTCTTTCCAGTTCAAAATCATCTTTCTTAAAGCAAGGTGACCAAAGTCGAACACAATACTCCAAGTGCAGTCTCACCAGCGAACTGATGTGAACAGTCATCAGTTAACATCCCCACTTCTGACCTTGTGATGGATGGAAGGTCAGTGATAACACAGCAGAAGATGGTTAAGGGTAGAACAATGGGTGGTACAGTGGTGCAACTGGTAGAGTTGCTGCCTCACAGTGCCAGGGTCCTGGGTTGTTATCTGTGTGGAGGTTTTCCTGTGACCACATGGGTTTCCTCCTGGTGTTCTGGTTTTCTTCCCTGGTCCAAAGACACACTTTGCAGGTTAATTAGCCTTCATTCTCTTTCCTTCATTTTTAAAGAGAGTTCCCTGTAGCATTAACTATACTCTTGTCCATATTTATTATCCTACAGTCTAGCTAACTTCCATCTATCCAAAATCCTGTTGCCATCAGCTTAATGACATCCAGTTCCACTCAGTCTCTTTACTGATCTTCATTGGCTTCTAGTTAAGCATCTATCCTGTAAAGAGCCTTTGGTATGTTACTAAGTTAAGGATGCTTTATAAATAGAAGTCACGCTGTACAGCACAGAAAACTAAGAGAATATTCCATAGAGATAGTTAAAATCAGAAGTTTTCAGATAGGATAAAAACCATAAATCTGAACAATCACTAATAAGAGAAAACATAAATACAGTAACTGGCAAAAGAACCAGAGACATTGTGGGGAATGTTTTCAAAAGATTGTGAGAGTGTCTATTCTTTTCACTAGCTAGGATTTTGACTGCACTATCTGACAGGGCAGTGGATGTTGGATGTAGAAGACTTTAAAAGGAATGGGATACTGGAAAGAATTGCAATGGAATGCAGCTATAGTGGTATTGGACTAAAGGGGCTGTCCCACTGCGGCGACATAATCCGCGAGTTAACAAGAGTGCCTTCGAACTTCAAGCTCTAGGGCACTCGCCTGGAAAACCTCGAGCTGGATCGACCGTCCGCCTTGAAACCGCGTGCTGGACGGGGGAAGAAACGGGGGGGGGACACACACACACACACACGCACGCACGCACGCACGCACGCACGCACGCACGCACGCACGCACACACACACACACACACACACACACACACACACACACACACACACACACACACACACACACACACACACATCGCAAAGGCGGGGGCCAGGGAAAGCAGGGGAGCACTGTCTGAAATTCACACCCGCGATGAAGAGGAAGGTAAACGGCTGCCACTGTGTACGGTAAGTTCTTTAGAGAGTGCGGAGGGGGGGGGGAGAACGGGAGAGAGGGGGAGAGAAGGGGAGAGAAGGAGTGGAGACACTTTTAAGAAGTATAATAAAGTTTAGCGGGCATTTTACCTACCGGTCGGTTTTCCCTGGTCCATGATCCAATCAAAATGCCCGATCAGCGAAGGAGATTGCCCTCGACTGCCTGTAACTAAATAGCGACCCCACTCCATTGCACTATGTCAAAAAGAACAATACCGACCAAATTTTACTCGCGGAAATTTTTTCAACATGCTGAACATTTTTCCACGACCTAGCTGAGGCCGCGAGTAAGCAGGAACTTCCCTCGAGCATGAAGGAGAGTTCCAGTGACCTCATAGGACATCCTAGGACCTCGTGTCGACCATGCTGCGAGTTTGAGTCGAGGGCAAACTCGTCTAAACTCACAGATTAGGTTGCCGCAGTGGGGCAGCCCCTTTACTGCATTGGTCTGTGAAAGATGCAGACCACCAGTGGTTCTGGCTGTATTGGCCTTTGGATGCCAAATGGCCTCCTTCCATACTGTACTTTTCCATCAATCAGTCATTCTATATTGTCATCTGAAGAGAGTTGGCTTTAAATGCAGTTTGGAACACAGCTGGTAGAATTGTTCAGAGCCCTCACTAGCTACTGGAATCAGATGAACACTGCTACATACAACACTGACTTACATCCTTTTCCAATTACCAAAGGGGACGTCGGCCAATAACATTCAAAGCTCTGGCTGTGATTCCGTCTCTTGGGTCACATTCCAGGCTTTTCATTTCTAGCTGACAATTGTTGCTGAATGAAGCCTTGCTCACGAACACTTGTGATCAGAAAAAAATACGATAGTTGTCAAAACAACTGTTTAGTTGAATAAAGCTACAAATGAAGGTTGACCCCTGTTTTCTTTTCCTGTTAGTCAAACAAGCTTTTGTTTATTGGAAAGAGGGGAGAAGAGGAATGCTTTTGTTGAGTTTAAGCTTTTCTTAGGAGTGTGTTGTAAACTTTTTCTCAATTGTGTAATACTGGAAATGGGACTGCTGCCATTCTCATTTGATTCAGGACAAAGACAATCCATACCAGCTCTTGAGAAAATGATGCTCCATATATTTAACATGCCACCTCATACACGGTTTTATTTTTCATTCAATATTCGGGATGTGTTATTGGGAATGAGAATGCTTATGAAACCAGTGTTATATGGGGATTGTCTAACACTTTATATTGCATGATGCTAAATGAATAATTTTCAGCAGTATTCACAAAGGAAACAGATTTTGTGGTCGGAGAATTGGGTGATGGGTAGGAGAAAATGTAAACAAGGAACTGCAGATAATGGTTTACAAAAAAAAAGACACAAAGTGCTGGAGTAACTCAGCAGGCCAGGCAGCATCTCTGGAGATCATGGATAGGTGGCATTTTGGATCAGAACTCTACTTCAGACTCAGAAAAAAAAGGTAGTTGGCAGTCTTGTGCAAGTCTCTCTGCATTTAAAAGAGAGTAAATCTATTGCAGGCTGCAAGGGACGAGATTGCTGGCCTCTGACTGAGATTTTTAAATAATCCCTGAACACAAGTGAGGTACCAGGAGGACAGAAAATGTGGCCCCCCTTTTCAAGAAAGGCAGCAGAGCTAGTTGGCCCAGCTTTGATCCCTGTCTGCAGCAATTTACGTCATAACGTACAAGTCATAATTATGAAAATGTTAGACATAAGCATTGTTATCAGTGGCCCAACCAAATTGCGTAAAATTGGCAAAAAAAATCTTATGGCTGTGTTAATATCCCTGCTAGGAAATTGACCAGGGGACATACAGCAAAATACATGATCCAACTGAATGAATGAACGGCCTGCAGGGGTTGAATGACCCACTGTTGCTCCTGTGATGTTGGATGAGAATGCAGACTTGGCCAATTTTGGGTATCTGTCAGGATGCCAATCCCCAGCTCCGAAAGGTCTGCAGGCATTTTACTGCTGTGACCCACGGGACCAAAGGCCTAACACGAATATACTATTTCAGGCTTGGATGAAACATTGGAAGGGGCGGAAGTGACAGGGACACACGTAAAGTCCCACGAGATATACAAAGGATTGTTTTATCTTAGACTTTAGAGATATAGCGCAGAATCAGGCCCTTAGGCCCACCGAGTCCGCACCAACCAGTGATCACCCCGTGAACTAGCACTATCCTAAACGCTAGGAGCCATTTACAATTTTACCAAAGCCAATTAACCTACAAACCTGTACGTCTTTGGAGTGTGGAGGAAACAAGTGCACCTGGAGAACCCCAAGTGGTCACAAGGAGAACGTACAAGCTCCGTACAGACAGCACCCATAGTCAGGATTGAACCTGGGTCTCTGGTGCTGTAAAGCAGCAACTTTACCACAATGCCACCGTGCCGCCCCAAGAGAACAAGCAGCCTAGTTTGCTCTACATAGAGGAATGTTTGTACTCACTGAGTTCATTCCACTATTGAAGACATCGCCTGATCCTACATGGGCCGTGTGGACAAAGTTTGTCGGCTCTCCTATCATGCTTCGATCGATCCGCCGTCGCCTTTTCTGAAATAGAAGGAAAAACCATCAGAACGTCCTCTCAGTCGCACAGGTTGGTGAACAAAAAAGCACAAGGACAAAATACACTGTTCCTGTACATGCTTTCGTTGGGCAGGAATGTTGACACCATCACTACAGTTTCTTCCCAGCTGTTATCAGGCAACTGAACCATCCTACCAACAACTAGAGAGCAGTCCTGAGCTACTATCTACCTCATTGGAGACCCTTGGACTATCTTTGATCGGACTTCACTGGACGTTATCTTGCACTCAACGTTATTTCCTTCATCGTGTATCTGTGCACTGTGGGTGGCTCGATGGTAATCATATATTGCCTTTCTGCTGACTGGTTAGCACGCAACAAAAGCTTTTCACTGTACCTCGGTACATGGGACAATAAACTAAACTCAAACTCTATCAATATTGGGCAGTCTTCGTGTTTTGCGCTCCACTGAAGAAACTACAATGCTGCCAAACCTAAATGTCCTCCTACATTTCAGCATGTTCTTTAAAGGCTTCAGTTTTAATCAGAACAGTACACAATTCCAGCGCTTTCCTTGGCTTTGTCCAGCAGGGATCCAGCACGCATGCTGTAAATCTATGAATGATTTTCATCAGGACTGGATCATTGAGACCATTTCATCAACATTGTCTTGTAGCCAAGAACCCCGATTTTAACTTGGAGTACAGCTATGATAAGGTTCTGATTGTCTACTCTATCAACGACTCTCATAATTTTATATACCTCCACTTTTTTGCCATCTCCTTTAATTGTCCCCCTCTCACCTTAAACCTATGCTCTCTATTTCTAGTTCGAGTATCTGGTTCCCAGGTTTAAATGCATGTCATAAAAAGGTGAGTGAAATGCTCGGCTGTGCACATGATAGCCACGACTTTAAGCACCTGTCCCGGTTGAGGAGGGCAAGTCCTCAGACAAAAGACAGGCACAAAATGCTGGAGTAACTCAGCGGTTATTTTAATTTATTTTTTGGTAAACCAGCTTCTTTAAAACAACATTAATTCCATTTTAGCGGGTCAGGCAGAATCTGGAAAAAAAAAGGATGGTTGACATTTTGGGTCAGGATCCTTCTTCAGACTGGTTCTGACCCAAAACGTCACCCATCTTTTTTCTCCAGAGATCCTGCACGATCCTCTAAGTTACTCCGGCACTTTGTGTCGACCCTAGGTGACTAAACTACGTTAAACTACACTATGTACATGACGACACCATGTTAATATTCAACCCAAAGGCTGGCCAATATATTTGGTTATTTTAATTCATTTTTGGTAAACCAGCATCCACAGTTCCTTGTGCCTATGCTAATTCCATTTGTATTAATTCCACATTCTCATCAATTGGCCCCAGAATCTACCACTCACCTGCACACAAAGGGCAAATTATAATAGCCAATAAACCTAATATGTGAAGGTGGGATTTAAATTTAAAAAATAGCATGGCATTACTTTATTTACCCAGTATACTCAACAATTTATTCACAGGTCAGCTTTGGACAGCAATGTGAGCCACGACCCAGACAGCCCAGCCTAACCCCCATGTATCATTCGGATTGAGGCAATTCTTGTAATAAAATAACAACAGTGACACTGGCGTCGATAATCGGCTGATTCCAACATCTTCATAAGTTCCTAAGTGATAGAAGCAGAATTAGGCCATTCAGCCCATCGAGTCTACTCCACCATTCAATCATAGCTGATCTATCTCTCCCTCCTAACCGCATTCTCCTGCCTTCTCCCCATAACCCCTGATATCCGTACTAATCAAGAATCTATCAATCCCTGCTATCAAAATATCCATTGACTTGGCCTCCACAGCCTTCTGTGGCATTGAATTCCACAGATTCATCACCCTCTGACTAAAGAAATTCTTCCTCATCTTCTTCCTAAAGGTACATCCTTTAATTCTGAGGCTATGACTTCTGGTCCTAGGGTCTCCCACTATTGGAAACATCCTCTCCCCATCTACTCCATCGAGGCTTTTCACTATTCAGTAAGTTTCAATGAGGTTCCCCATCATCCTTCTAAACTCCAGCGAGTACAGGCCTGTCAAACACTCTGATGTCAAACAAACATCACCAGGGAACAGCAGGCCCAAGGGTAAGCCAATATATTTTGATATTTTTATTAACTTTACAGGATCATTTGTGCGCCAAGTGCAGTAGGAATCTGAGCAGCCAGGGTGGAAGTCTGAGAAAGCAGCTGAGCAGAAACATCTTAATGACATGCCCCGTCAGCAAATATAGGAGTTCTGGGTCAACACTTTCACCAATGTCTTGCAGAGCTATTTCAACTGAGATTTTATCAGTTAGATTGTGAAACATTCAGCAATCTGATCATAAACTTTGCACATCAACAAGACCGCTCATTTCACCAAGCACTACATAGGATATTTAAAGTGAGATTATGCAGTATCCTACTGACAGCGTGTCACTGCAATAGATACTGAGTGACCACACCGTCTCAAAAGAAGGAGCATGTCACCAACGTGACACGGCAGATACAAAACAGGTGTTTAAAGGTAATGCCTGGGTTTTCCAGTTCAAAGGCTTGTATTGAGATATATAACATACATGTCATATATAAATCCATTTGAGGACAGTAACTCATATTCCGCTTGAGTAGTTTACAACCCAATCGTATGAACATTAAATTCTCCAATTTTAGGTAACCACAAACAAAAGGTCCGTGTCCCCAACAACCTACCCGCTCTCCCCTCCTATCCCCCACCTGGACGCACTAATTTCTCCCCTCCCTCTCCCCCTCCACCCACGTTCCTTCCTCTGGTTTCACAATTTGCAACTCTTCAATCCTTCTGTCTCATACCTTCTACCTTAATCTCTGGCCTTTGTCCAACCACCTGCCTATCAAAACTCTAGCCTGTGTTCACCTATTACCTGCCACACTTTGCCCTGCCCCTGCTATCTTCCAGCTTTCTCCACCCCCCCCCCCCCCCCGCAACCTGCAATCGGTTTGAAGCAGAGAGACGATCCACAATGTCACCTATCCATGTTCTCCAGAGATGCTGTAGACACAAAATTAATCACATGATACTTCATTTGGAAAGTGTGATAGCATTAAAACCACAGTTACTGTCTACAGAAAAAGAGATAAAGTGCTGGAGTAACTCGGCTGGTCAGGCAGCATCTCTGGAGAAATATGTAGGAAGCAACTACAGATGCTGGGTTAAACCAACGATAAACCAGGGCTCTCACTTAACCTTTTTTCTCTGTTTCCAGCCGGGCAACCTAGGCAGCTTTTTAGGTTGCTAATTTTAGGTTGTCATTTAAGACGGCTTGCATGACGCGTGCGATAATGTGCTCGGACGAAGTGCGTAGTTACCAGTCGGAATTATGCTCAATGAAGCATTCACATATTATTTCTGCTTCAAATAAAGTTACAAACTAAACATATTCACCAATCAAGAAATGGTATATACCACAATGACATGCAGCAAAATTACAATACAGTATCTCAACTCGTTGCAATGAATGCAATTTATATTATTTCTTTCCACTTCCAAACAAAATTGTGGTAGGATTATTCAGCGTATGATCAACCTCGGTGAGACCAAGCGCAGGCTTGGCGATCGCTTCGCACAACACCTCCAATCAGTTCGCAATAACCAACCTGATCTCCCGGTGGCTCAGCACCTCAACACCCCCTCCCATTCCAAATCCGACCTTACTGTCCTGGGCCTCCTCCATGGCCAGAGTGAGGCCCACCGTAAATTGGAGGAGCAGCACCTCATATTTCACTTGGGCAGTTTACACCACAGTGGTATGAACATTGACTTCTCCAATTTCAGATAGTCCCTGCTTTCTCCTCCCCTTCCCAACTCTCCCTCAGCCCACTGTCTCCGCCTCTTCCTTTCTTCTTCCCGTCCCCCCCCCCCCCCACCCATCAGTCTGAAGAAGGGTCTCGTCCCGAAATGTCGCCTATTTCCTTCGCTCCATAGATGTTCCCTCACCCGCTGAGTTTCTCCAGCATTTTTGTCTACCCATTCACACAAGTTCTGTTATCCCACTTTCCTCACCCACTCCCTCCACATTAGGGACAATTTTACAGAGACAAGTTAACCTACAAAGCCAATGTGTCTTTGGGATGTGGGAGGAAACCCACATGCTTGCAGGGAGAATGTGCAAATTCAACACAGTGCCCGAGGACAGGATTGAACAAATCCCTGGCGTGTGAGGCAGCAAGTCCACCAGCTGTGCCACTATATTTTGTTTTCCAACACACAAAAAATTATACGTTGATAACTTTGGTTACTAAAAAAAAAAAGAAACTATCCATTTTCAGTCTAAAATCTCCAAGTGACGCTATGTCCCCCTTTACAGCTACTGTATGTTTTAATTCAGTTCAAGACCATGGGGTAGTACATTGGCCATAAAGTTGCTGCCTAAAAGTGCCAGACCCGGAATTGATCCTGAATATGGGTGCTGTCTGTATGGAGTTTGCTCCTTTTCCCTTTGATCGCATGGGTTTTCTCCGGGTGCTCTTGTTTCCTTCCACATTCCAAAGGTGTGCAGGAACCTTTTTCAGACCCAACCCAAAACGTAATATTTTCCTTTTGTCCAGAGATTCTGTCTGATCTGTTGAGTTACCAGCCTTTTGTGTCTATCTTCTGTTTAAACCAGCATCTGCATTTCCTTCCTACACACAATACTATACGATAGAACTTTATTAATCTCAGGAGGGAAATTGTGTGTGTGTGTGTGTGGGTAAATATTTTATATATATTTATATAGTTATATATTCATATATAAATATACACTGTTTTGTTTACTCATTTATAACATTGTTTACAGAGTACTATGTTTACATATTCTGTTGTGCTGCTGCAAGTAAGGATTTCATTGTTCTAACTGGGACGTGAGAGAATAAAACACTCTTGACTCTTGACTTACATCGCTAATGTGTGGGATAGAACTAGTGTACGGGTGATCGGTGGTCGGCGTGGACTCGGTGGGCCGAAGGGCTTGTTTCCATGCTGTATCTTTAAATTAAACTAAAAACACTAAAACCAGAGGAAATCTAAAGAAGGGTCTCTACCCAAAACGTCACCCAATTTCTTCTATCCAGAGATGCTGGCTGCTCCATGGAGTTCCCCTACACATTAAAGCATGGAATAGTCTTCACCCTACCATAGTTACCCAACCAGACGCAACTAAATTTAAGGTAGCTCTTTTTTCCCAAAGAACCCTTTTTTGCTTAAGTCCAAGTCAAGAGTCAAGAGAGTTTTGTCATGTGTCCCAGATAGGACAATGAAATTCTTGCTTGCTGCAGCACAACAGAATATGTAAACATAATACAGAACAGGAGATAAAAGTTCAGTGTGTCTATATACCATAGACCATATATAAACTATAGACACAATAAATAAACAGATAAAGTGCAATAGGCTGTTATTTTTCAGAGTTTGGAGTTTGGTGGTGGAGAGTCCACTCCAGTTTAAATTCCATTTCGAATATTTTTGGAGGACCAGTAAACCAAGAAGCTAGAGTTACTCCAGGGAGTTACTCCAGCTCCAGGGAGTCATTCTGCGTTGGTTTTCAGCGGTTGCGGCGAGGCGGCGACCGGACAGCAATGGCAGCCAGATCTCCCACAATGCAAAGGGAGGGAGAAAGTGCCCGGCTCTGACCAGTTGCCGTGGCAGTGCGCTTGTGCAAGGCGGCCGATGATGTGCTGGCCGTGGTTGTGCGCATGTGCAGGGGAGGATGTGCAGGCCGTCGCAGTGCGCATGTGCAAGGCGGCTGGCCGTGCCAGCGGATGAGGAGCGGGCGGAGAGCAGAGAGCGGAGAACCAACAGCCTGGACACGGATACGGCGGGCGGGCGGAGACGGAGAGTGAGAGAGAGAGAGATAGAGAGTGGGGCCCGCTCAGAGTTGAACGATAGGTGTCCAGGGGCAAAATGGCACGGCTTTTAGGTTGCCTGGCGGGACTTTAGGTCGCCATTGGCACCCGGGCAACCGTTAATTTCGAACCCTGTAGACAGAAAATGCTGGAGTCCAGACCCTTCTTCAGACTGCTGAGCCTCAACCCGAAACGTCACCCATTCCTTCTCTCCAGAGTTGCTGCCTGTCCCGCTGAGTTACTCCAGCATCTTTGCTTTAAACCAGCATCTGCAGTTCCTTCCTACAAATTTTTCCAGAGATGCTGCCTGACCAGCTGGGTTACTCCAGCACTCTCTTTTTCTATGGACAGTAACTGTGGTTTTGATGCTGTCACCCTTTCCAAATGCAGTATCATGTGACTAATTGGTCTGAGGACTGTAGCAGGGCTGCCAACATTGGGTGAGAGTTGGGAGTTGAGAAATTGCAAGAGACCAAGCCCGAGGGTGTCCCCCCTCCCATTGGTACGGATCTTTTGCATTTTTCAGCTTGAAATATGTGCAATCTGGTGCATACTGTAGCGAGTCTTTTAACTTACAGTTGAATGCAATATGTATGCTTTAAATTGGATTAGCTATGAATAAGGTTAGGCTAAATTATATTCCTAATTACATTCTACAGTAGAGCCAGGCTCTGATCAACAGGTGTGGCACATGAATGATCTCAGTATATTCATGTATGGAAATCAGATTATAATCAAGCACTTGGCCCATGTTGACCAACCTGTGTCTCACTGCACACCTGGTACTACTCCTCACCCTGACTCCAATTGCATACCTTCTCTCATTCCTGACCCTGAGTCCAGCCTTACACCTGGCCCCCTATTCTACCCTGATCATAGCTGCTTACCTGCTTAGGTTCCCAGTGCTGAACACTCCCATTGTCCCAGCTTTGACTGCACACCTAGTACTATTCCAGACCTTGACTCTGGATGCACACTTTGCCTTGCTCCTGGCCCCTCTGCACTGACAATATATCTGGCCCACACATAAAGCCCCATTTCTGACCCCCTGGACTTAACCTATTACGTTCAAGTCCACAGGTGCTTATCTAATGCGGTAATCATTTATGGGGCATGTCACAGACCAAATTTTGTATAACAAAATTTGCTACATCCATTGGCTTCCTTGTTATCTAACATGCTAGTTACTTTGTCAAAGAAGTCATCAATTGGTTTTACACAATTTCTCATCCTCATCCTCAGTCCAATAACTATATATTTAAGCAAAAATATTCCATTTAATGTGATCGTGAGAGTACATAATATTTTCTGTGGTATTCATAACACAACAATGATAAAAAGATCTTTGTTTTGATTGCACCTACCAACATGCATACATTATTATATTATAGTTAATATATACCGAGGGCAAATTGTTGTTCCAATGCTCCCCATTCCCAATTACTTTTACATTGAAGTGATTGAAATCAGAATGAAGTTTAGATGGCATCAGAAAAATAAAACCTCCGGAATGGATGATATTCATTATGTGGTTGGTTGGAGTCAGTATCAGCACAATTACTATATTAAACTTTGAATCTTTAGATGTCCTGGTTCAAGCTAAAACTAAAGACAAATAATAACCTCCTCACACATTCCCCTGCAAGTAGCTCTGTCACTCCTTTAAAATATGCCCCTTCTTTGAACAAGCTCTTAAACATCGCATCCAAATCCGTTTCCATCTGATTGCACTCCTTAAGGATGTTCATCTACGTGTTCAATTAATAAAACAACGAGATTGGGGACATTTCTATTCAACCTGTCAAAGGAATTGAGGGGGGGGGGGGGGTTAGAAATAGTCAGTGAGGTAAACAAACATAATAGTTGAGTGGCAAATTACAATAGTGCTACCTTCCCAATATTTAACTGAAGGAAATAATGGGTTATCGGGGCTGTATGTTGTGACAGCCTGACACCCTGTATGTCATTTTAATATTACACTTATCCCATCCCCCTGGATATTCCAGATTAATAAATTAAGGTTTTATTAATTTAGACGCTAGAATTTAGAAGATTGAGGGGGGATCTTATAGAAACTTACAAAATTCTTAAGGGGTTGGACAGGCTAGTTGCAGGAAGATTATTCCCGATGTTGGGGAAGTCCAGAACTAGGGGGTCACAGTTTAAGGATAAGAGGGAAGTCTTTTAGGACCTAGATGAGAAAATCATTTTTTACACAGAGAGTGGTGAATCTGTGGAATTCTCTGCCACAGAAGGTAGTTGAGGCCAGTACATTGGCTATATTTAAGAGGGAGTTAGATGTGGCCCTTGTGGCTAAAGGGATCAGGGGGTATGGAGAGAAGGCAGGGATGGGATACTGAGTTGGATGATCAGCCATGATCATATCGAATGGCGGTGCAGGCTCAAAGGGTCGAATGGCCTACTCCTGCACCTATTTTCTATGTTCTATGTTTCAATGTTTTGTCAACTAATTATAAATCAGGCTAATTACAAATCAATAACATTAGCCAACTCCGAAACACTGAGCATTGGGATCCAGACATCATGGACAACTGGCCTCAGTTCCCCGCTCACATCTGGCAGTGCTCTCCGTCTGAACCAGGGGTCGCGGAGCGTTTTCGAAAGTGCGGGGGCTGAGCGATCACACATTACTGGCCTTGTGGGTATCCGGCGAGGGAGTGGAGCGACCGAGTGGGGGGAGGGTGAGGGAGGGGGGTGACCCCCCTCCCACGGTAGGGACTTTTTGAAATTTGATGTATTAAAATCATGTTTTAGTGCATTGTAGAAGTATGATTTCAATGTTTTTTGTTTGAAGTATTTTTGAGGTAACTTTTTAAGGGGTAACTTTTTCCACATAAAGGGTGGTGGGTGTATGGAACAAGCTGTCAGAGGAGGTAGTTGAGGCAGGGACTATCCCAACATTTAAGAAACAGTTAGACTGATACATGGATAGGACAGGTTTGGAGGGATATGGACCAAAAGCAGGTAGCGTAGCTGGGACATGTTGGCGGGTGTGGGCAAATTGGGCCGAAGGCCCTGTTTTCACACTGTATCACTATATGACTACATTATACCTCCACCATGCATGAATGCTTCAAAATCACGTGGTCGAGTTTTATTGCCGTATACTCAAGCATAGAAACATTGAAAATAGGTGCAGGAATAGGCCATTCGGTCCTTCGAGCCAGCACTGCCATTCAATATGATCATGGCTGTTCATCTAAATTCAGTACCTCTTTCCTGTTTTTTCCCGATATCCCTTGATTTCGCTAGCCCCAAGAGCTAAATGTAACTCTCTCTTGAAAACATCCAGTGAATTGGGTTCCACTGCCTTCTGTGGCAGAGAATTCCACAGATTCACAACTCTCTGTGTGAAGAAAGTTTGTCCTCATCTCAGTCCTAAATGGCCTACCCCTTATTCTTAAACTGTGACCCTTGGTTCTGAACTCCCCCAACATCGGGAACATTTTTCCTGCAGTTACAGTAAGTGAAAATCTAGCAGGCAAGCAGGGTGCTTTCTCCAACCACCCATTTGAAGGCCACTATCTTCCACCGCTTCTACCCAGTGCTTGGTACCTACTTCCAGCAGCCACTGGTTGTCCTCCAGGATGCACCGAGCCGCAGCCTGGTCCATGCCGGTCACCAGGGCGAATTCGGCACAGAGACTCTCACGGCAGCGGCGCAACGCTTCTGATGCCTCCGACGGCCCGGGACGCTTGCACTGAGGCTGCTCCATGGCCGGAGCTGCAGCGAGCGATTCGCCAGCCCGGCAAACACTCGCCAGCCCCGGCTCCCCGTCCGCATCTGCCCCCGCCGCTGCTTCTGCTTCCATCCCTCCCTCTGCCCCGGCTCTCCAACACCCGCGGCCCATACAGTTGATATTAGTTTTGAAATACTTGTTGATCACAGAATTTCTCACAACAGAGCGTGAGAAATTCTGTGATCAGCGTGAGAATTGGGCGAAATGCGTGAGTCTCATGCTCAATGCGTGAGAGTTGGCAGCTCTGCTGTAGCAATGCATGTGGAAATCTCCAGAGGTCTGGGTGCTGCACTCAAAGGTCTCAATGAGGTAAAGACCTTCCAGTCTTTGGTGGAGGATTGGGGGAGGATTGGAACAGTGGGGGAGGCAGTTAAACAGTGAGGGTGAACTGAGAACTCCGATGGGATGAATCAGGGGGATGCAACTGAGGGTGAGCAGGCAGAAAATTGATGTTCAAAATGTGGAAACCCTTCTCCCTGGGTGATGTGCTCAGCTGTCACAGTCTGAAACCAGATGACCAAAAGATCATGCAAGAGTACAATGCTTTCTGGGGTTGTCAGCTATCTGAACAAGTTCCCACCTCATTGGAGTGAGACACGTGAGCCTCTCAGCTTATCAAAGAGGATATGGAATGGTGTTGGCTTGACCTCAACAACAAGTGGTCAAACAAGGCAAGGATGTAGAAGAGCTTGCGAGGCTGTATTTTGAATATGGCGTCTGTCAATACTGCAGGAGACGGGTCAGAGCCTCTATACACTTATTGGGAACGAGCTATCCAGTGTTAATTATGGATTGAAGAGGTTCCACCAACACACTCATGGGACAACTATATCTGTGCACAGTGATTACAAGCCACATGTGTTTGATAAAGGAATGTTTTTTCATGGAACATCAGAGAGGCTGAAGAGATAGCCTGCAAATGTTCCAGGCCTTCTCATGTAGTGTAGAATTCCAAATCATTCTCACATAGTGTTATCATTCCAAATATGCCAACACTGGCTGTGCAATGATTGGATTTGATTGACCACTTGCTTTTGAGCGTTCAACAAACATCATTCCTGCGGTAGAGTTGCTGCCAATACAGCACCAGAGACTCGGTTTCGATCCTGACGACGGGTGTTGTCTGTATTGAGTTTGTACATTCTCTCTGTGACCACTTGGGATTTCTCCGGTTGCTCCGGTTTCCTCCCACACGCCAAAGACATTCAGGTTTGGAGGTTAATTGGCATCTGTACATTGTAAATTGTCCCTAGTGTGTAGGATAGCATTAGTATACAGTCAGTGATCGCTGGTTGGTGCGGACTTGGTGGGCGGAAGGGCCCGTTTCCACGCTGTTTCTCTAAAGTCTAAAGACTACTTACACCACAAGTTAAGTCATGAGGACAAAGTTCCTGCAAATAATTTCAGAACAATCAGAACAGAATTGACCAAACCAATGCAAAGGTTGGGGAATTTTAAAGCTGTGTTGGTCCCAAACATAATTTCTGCTTTCCGTGAACCTTTAGTTGGGATTAAACTTCACATATTCTGAATTAAGTCACATCCACAAACCAGGTCACATCCCCAGCTCAACAGTACAGGTTTTCAACCGTTCTGCTACTTCAGTTCCTTTAGCACACAAATGCAACATTCAGAAGCTTCTTTGCATTACAATATTTTTGACTTCGTAAGGAACAATCTCACACATGCCATGAATCTTTTCAACCATTAAAAGAATACTTTTGAGATATCACTTAGTTTACTGGAGCTTAACAAAACATTGGGGTCAAATAAGATTATTCACCAACTAGATTGAACCAATTAAAATTGGCACTATAGAGAGACAGAAACAGAATGACTCAACTTTAATCTGCACATCCAAGGTTGCATATTTGTAACTGCAGATTGACTTTGGAACCATCCAGTTAAAACAGCTGGCGCAGATAAATTACTGGTTGACACATGCTGTTGACTCAGGATTAAGTTGTTGGGCAGATTACTAGTCTTCTTCTTCTTCTTGCGTATGGCGTGCACAGCCTAGATTACTGGTAGTACATTTCTTGGTCCTTTGAACAACTGACCTCAGTTCATTCATGACTTTGAGTGCTCTCGGTGAAGTTTACACGCTGCCTCAGAAACAGGGTGGGTTCTCCTGATACTCCGATTTCCTTCCACATCCCATAGACACCCACCTCCACACCAGTCTGAAGAAGGATCTCCACCCGAAACATCACCTATTCCTTCGCTCCATAGATGCTGCCTCACCCGCTGCGTTTCTCCAGCATTTTTGTCTACCTTCGATTTTTCCAGCATCTGCAGTTCTTTCTTAAACATGTTGATAGATTAATTGGTGGCTGTAAATTGCCCCCCGCGTGAATGTGAATCTGTCAGTTGTTGGGAATGTAGGCAGAATGTTGTAGTCAACCATGAACATGTTTCAATCTTCCCTTCTTCTCACTCGATCCCTTTAGGTTGAGGAACACTCCAATTCCACGGCTCCTGATGAGTGAACGTGGGAACCTGAGCTTCCGCTGCAGATGGGGCAGGCGGATGGGTAATTTTGAGATGTCCACTCCTTTCACCGACGCTGGACTTCTGCGTGCCCCTGATGAATGTTCTCAGTGCCACCCCAAATGCTCCTTCTCCATGTTAGATGGCCATGCGCCAGGGTTTCTCATCAGCTGCTGGGGATACTACACTTTTCCAAGGAGGTTTTGAGAACTTCCTTGAATCATTTCTTCTGGCTGCCTGGCAATCTGTTCCAAAGAGTAGCTCAGAAGAGTATCTGACTCAGGAATCTGATTCATTCACATGGCCTGCCCATTGGAGTTGACCGATTGTAATTAGGAGCTGTTGACCTGCGATGGGGAACAGGGTTTTGCTTATCCTGCCAATGGATTGGAAAGATTTATCAGAGGCAATGTTGGTGGTATGACTCCACTGCCTATGGTGCCTGCGTTAGGGTCATCTCAGTCTCAGAATCGTAAAGTGAGGCTGGGATAGGTCCTGGACAGTGATAAATAGCTTTGGGCCAGGTTTGTGATCGATCCTCAACACTGTTCCTTGTGCTTTTTAAATTAAAGAGTTTAGAGATACAACTCGGAAACAGGCCCTTCGGCCCACCGAGTCCGTGCCGACCAGCGATCCCCCTACACTAGCACTATCCTACACACTAGGGGCAATTTACAATTTTTACCGAACCAATTAACTGACAAACCAGTGTGGTAGGAAACAAGAGCACCCGGAGAAAACGCAAGCGATCACAGGGAGAACGTACAAACTCTGTACAGACAGCGCCCGTAGTCAGGATCGAACCCAGGTGTCTAGCACTGTAAGGCAGCAAATCATCCTCTGTCCCACCGCTGCCGCCCTACTAGGTTAAGAATACAATGGGACAAACTAATAAATGGCAAAATGAGAACGGCAAAACCGCGCTGGAGTGTGACGAATCCTTGCCTGCTGGTCCCAGAAGTAGATCTACTACCATCCAAAACATCTGCTCCACTCTTTTAGAGCTACCTGTTGTACTTATGCATGGGTTGATTGTATTCATATAAAGTTTTAGTTGATTTAATTGGATAGCACGCAAACAGAAGCTTTTCATGTATCGCGGTAAGCGTGACAAGCTTGCTTGCTTTCAACTGAGGTTAAAGAGTTTTTTTTTGATCCTAAATTCATTTTCCATGTTGAGGGTTTTAGTTTAGTTTAGATTATTGTCACGTGTATCAAGGTACAGTGAAAAGCTTTTTTGTTGCATGCTATCCAGTCAGCATGATTACAGTCGTGCTGTACACAGTGTACAGATACAGTTATAAAGAAAGAACTGCAGATGCTGGAAAAATCGAAGGTAGACAAAAATGCTGGAGAAACTCAGCGGGTGAGGCAGCATCTATGGTGCGAAGGAATAGGTGACGTTTTGGGTCGAGACCTTTCTTCAGACTGATGTGGAGGTTGGGGGGTGGGACGGGAAGAAGAAAGGAAGAGGTGGAGACAGTAGGCTGTGGGAGAGCTGGAAAGGGAAGCGGAAGGAGGGAGAAAGCAAGGACTACCTGAAATTGGAGAGGTCAATGTTCATACCGCTGGGGTGTAAACTGCCCAAGCCAAATATGAGGTGCTGCTCCTCCAGTTTGCGGTGGGACTCACTCTGGCCATGGAGGAGGCCCAGGACAGAAAGGTCGGATTTGGAATGGGAGGGGGAGTTGAAGTACTGAGCCACCGGGAGATCAGGTTGGTTAGTGCGAACCGAGCAGAGGTGTTGGGCGAAGCAATCGCCAAGCCTTACGCTTGGTCTCACCGATGTAGAGCAGCTGACATCTAGAGCAGCGGATGCAATAGATGAGGTTGGAGAGGTGCAGGTGAACCTCTGCCTCACCTGGAAAGACTGCTTGGGTCCTTGGATGGAGTCAAGGGGGGAGGTAAAGCGACAATTGTAGCATTTCCTGCGGTACCAGGGGAGGGGGTGGTTTGGGTGCCTCCTGCACCCATGCAGAACTCACTGACTTCATCCATTTCACCACTAACTTCCATCCGGCACTCAAATTCACCTGGACCATTTCCGACATCTCCCTACCGTTTCTAGACCTCATTATCTCCATCTCAGGTAACAGACTACTGACTGACATCTACTACAAAACCACTGACTCCCAGGCTATCTGGACTTCTTCCCACCCTGCTCCCTGTAAGGACTATCCCCTACTCCCAATTCCTCCATCTACCCGCAACTGCACCCAGGATGAGGTGTTCCAAACCAGGGCATCGGAGATGTCCTCATTCTTTAGGGAACGGGGGTTCCCCTCTTCGACTATAGATAAGGCTCTCACCAGGGTCTCCTCTATATCCCGTAGCTCCGCTCTCACTCCTCATCCCCCCCGCCCCGTAACAAGGACAGTCCCCTTGTCCTCCCTTCCACCCCAACAGACGTCACATACAACAGATAATCCTCCGACATTTTCGCCACCTCCAACGGGATCCCACCACTGGCAACATCTTCCTAACTCCTCCCCTTTTGGCTTTCCGCAGAGACCGCTCCCTCGATAAGTCCCTGGTCAATTTGTTCCTTCCCACCCAAAGCACCCCCTCCCCTGGTACTTTCCCTTGCAACCGCAGGTAATGCTACACTTGTCGCTTTACCTCCCCCCTTGACTCCCTCCAAGGACCCAAGCAGTCTTTCCAGGTGTGGCAGAGGTTCACCTGCATCTCCTCCAACCTCATCTATTGCATCCGCTGCTCTAGGTGTCAGCTGCTCTACATCGGTGAGACCAAGCGCAGGCTTGGCGATCGCTTCGCCCAACACCTCCGCTCGGTTCGCACTAACCAACCTGATCTCCCGGTGGCTCAGCACTTCAACTACCCCTCCTATTCTGAATCCAACCTTTCTGTCCTGGGCCTCCTCCATGGCCAGAGTGAGTCGCATCGCAAATTGGAGGAGCAGCACCTCATATTTGGCTTGGGCAGTTTACACCCCAGCGGTATGAACATTGACTTCTCCAATTTCAGGTAGTCCTTGCTTTCTCCCTCCTTCCCCTCCCCTTCCCAGCTCTCCCACAGCCTACCTTCTCCACCTCTTCCTTTCTTCTTCCCCCCCCCCCCCCACCTCCACATCAGTCTGAAGAAGGGTCTCGACCCAAAATGTCACCTATTCCTTCACTCCATAGATGCTGAGCTTCTCCGGCATTTTTGTGTTCACATACAGGGTGTATTAAGGGCCTGTCCCACTTGGCGACTATTTTGGCAACTGCCGGCGTCTTTGACTGACGTATCAGGGTAGCCGAAAGATTTTGAACTTTTCAAAATCCAGCAGCGACAAAAAACAGAGTTGCGACACTTGAGGAGACACCGCGCGTCAATACGTCGTCACGCCGTGACTTTTTCGGTGACCTGATACGTCAGTCAATGATGCCGACAGTCACCGAAAAAATTGGCAAGTGGGACAGGCCCTTTAGTGAAAGCAAATATTGAATCATATGAAAGGCAGTGAGGTCCATCGTTTAAACCTTCAATCATAGATAAATCATTTATACAATGGGAAAGAATGGGAATCAAAACGCTCGAAGATCTGTATGAATTAGAAAAATTACTATCATTCCAACAACTACAACTGAAATATAATTTGAAAAATAATCAATATTTTAAATATCTACAAATCTGTGACTATTTGAAAACACACACAAAAGATTATTATAATATGCCTTCCGACTTACTAGATGAAGCAATGAAGACAAAGGCGGAATCAGTTAATTTAATATCATACTTATATAATATCATCTTAAACATAGAAATACCCACAACAGATGGAATTAGAAGAGATTGGGAACAAGATCTAGGTATAAAAATTTCAAAAGAGAGTTGGGATAATCATTTATTACAGGTGCATAAATGCTCGATCAACGTACGACATACGCTTATCCAATTTAAAACATTACATAGATTATATTATTCAAAAACCAAACTAAATAAAATCTTTCCTAACGTCTCACCAATCTGTGATAAATGTATATGTCAAGAAGCTACCATAGCACATTCTTTTGTTTTTTGTACAAAAATCCAAAAATTCTGGTTTGAAATATTTGATATTTTTTCAAAATTAATCAAAATAAAACTGGTACCAAAACCAGAATGGATTATTTTTGGAATATCGGAAGGTATTCCTGAATTAAACGTGTATCAGAAGAATTTACTCAATTATGGGCTAATAATGGGAAAAAAGCTTATACTTAAATTCTGGAAAAATGCGCCCACACCAACAATAAAAATGTGGACATCAAATATGTTGGAAACATTACATCTGGAAGAGATGAGATTCCTCCTAGTAGGCAAAGTAGACCAATTTCAAAAGACGTGGTCTACGTTTTTGGACCTATTACAAGCATGAGGTGCAATAGTAATTTAGAAAAACAAATAAATAAATAAAAGGTATCTGGACCTGGTAATGGGAGGTAAAACAAAAACAGACTTGGTTGGTAGTTCCTTCTCTATGAAGTATGTTATAAGAGTTATAATAGAGCGATTGTTCCTTCTTTCTTTCTCTTTCTTTTCTAGGGTCTATTTTCTAACTTTACTTCCTTCTCTAACTTCTTTTCTAAGTTGCTTTCTTTTCCCAACACTCTTTTGCACTTCACAACCTTTGCGCACTTTCTTCACTTTTCTTACTTCTTTCTTTTTCTTTCTTAAAGTTTAAAAAAGTGAAGCGGTACAAAAAATGTATTAATATATACGTGTTGTACATTACTGTAATCTACCGTACTTCTATTAAAAAAATTATTTAAAAAAAAAAAAAAAAAAGAAAGGCAGTGAGGTGTTGCAAAAGGATGGTCACAGATTTCCTCCCAAGGATGAACTGGAGCAAATTGGCATCAATTATTTATCAATAATTAATCAATTATTACCTTTGCCAATGGTCACACAGTTACATGGAAGTAGTCATAATCGCTGCACCAACAAAATGTTGTTTTAAACTAATTTCTTTCAGGGAAAAATACAAATGGAGTTCCTGTTTCGCGCAAACGCTCAGCATAGGAGCACTGGAAGGCTGCGTACTCTCTCCTCTCCTCCACTCACTCTACACCAACGACTGCACCTCCACAGACACCTCTGTCAAGCTTCGCAAGTTTGCGGACGACACAACCCTGATTGGACTGATCCAGGATGGGGAGGAATCTGCCTACAGACAGGAAGTGTCACAGCTGGCGTCCTGGTGCCGTAGCAACAACCTGGAGCTCAATGCTCCTAAGACAGTGGAATTGATTGTAGACTTTAGGAGAGCTCCCCCTCCCCTCACCCCACTCGCCATCAACAACACCACAGTCACAACCGTGGAGTCTTTTAAGTTCCTGGGAACCATCATCTCCAAGGACCTTAAGTGGGGGGCTACCATCGACTCCACAGTCAAAAAGGCACAACAGAGGATGTACTTCCTACGGCAGCTGAGGAAGCACAAACTGCCACAGGCAATGATGGTCCAATTCTATACGGCTCTCGTAGAGTCTGTCCTCACTTTCTCCATCCATCATGGTCTGGTTTGGCTCAGCCACCCAGCACGACATCCGGAGGCTGCAGCAAATCGTCCGATCAGCTGAGAAGGTTATTGGCTGCAACCTTCCCTCCATTGACAAACTATACACTGCAAGGGCCAGGAAGCGAGCGGGTAAGATCATCTCTGACCCCTCTTACCCTGGCCACAAACTCTTTGAATCACTTCTCTCTGGAAGGCGACTCCGGAATGTCAAAGCTGCCACAGCCAGACATAAAAACAGTTTTTATCCACGAGTAGTTGCTCTACTCAACAGCCAAAAATCTGTAGCCTCCCTTTGATCTGGTATTTTGTTGGTTCACATGCTTGATCAATGGTGTTTTATCATTAATGTTTTATTACTATTAATGTTTAGTGTTTTCTGAGTCATTCGTATCTGTCACTGTATGTCATGTTGTTACTTGTGGGCGGAGCACCAAGGCAAATTCCTTGTATGTGAATACTTGGCCAATAAACTTATTTACTTACTGTTCCAAGTTTAATCTCAGTGAATGCCAAATTCACTAGTCGAGTTGCACAACTGGTCCCAACGGCACTGGTTAATGTGTGGAACGTCAGCCAAATCCTCTGCTCAGTACGGAGCCAAAACCTTTGGCAGAGCTGGAGAGGGAGAAAGATTCACCCTTTCCGGCTCCCCTATCCCCATCAGCAAATATATCGCACATTTTACTCATTTTGCAAAAAAATGAAATGCAGTCGCTGTTAATCTCCATGCCTAATGCGTGCGTGTTGGTCTTTTGCTTCATATGATCCACATTATTTAGCCATTTAGTCATCCACTATTCCCACACTTGTTGCCAAGCCCACAAGCGCGCTGTTGTGAAACTCAAAATACTGTTTTCTGTTAAAATTCTGATTTCTAATAATCCTGTGACATGTGTATACGGGTGCTGTCTGTATGGAGTTTGTGCGTTCTTCCCGTGACCTGCGAGGATTTTCTCTGAGAACTTTGGTTTCCTCCTACACTCCATAGACGTACAGGTTTGTAGGTTAATTGGCTTGGTATAAATGTATATATTGGCCCGAGTGTGTAGGATAGAGTTAATGAGCGGGACACGCTAGTTGGTGCGGACACAGTGGGCCGATGGGCCTGTTTCCACGCTGTATCTCTTAACTAAACTGAGCCAGCTATTTTCAAAATGAAGCAGCAGTAATGGTGGGTCGAGTGGGAATTCCCCCGGCATTGAATGCATCCATCAGCACGCTTTATGTATGAGAGAGGGGGAGAGAACGAGAGTGGGAGGAAGGGAGTAAGAGAGGGAAGAGAGTGGAAGGGAAAGAGGAGTGCGGCCTAGGTAGTGGCAGAGAGTAAGAGGAGGGAGAAGGATAGAGGGAGGGGAGAATGAAGGGAGGGTGGAGGATGTTAGAGAGAGAAAAAGAGAGGGAGAGAAAGGGAGAGGGAGGATGAAGGGAGATTTCCCTTGCCCTTCAGTTTCTACAAAGTGGTGAAGGCAGTTGTCTGAATCTCAATGACCAAGAGCTTATGGTCAACAATCCTCTCTAGCTTTACTGGAATATAAATGACGTGCTCAGACTACACTGTAACACCAACACATTGGTCTGTATCCTCTGCTGAGCATTGGGCTTGTCTGCGACCAAAATTGCTCCAAGCTGCAATTGGTCTAGGTGTGGGCATCTGGTAAGAATTGAGCCCAATCACTTTGGCAGGGACTAGCAGACTGCATATTGCCCCTAAAGCTGTTTTAACAATTGGTTAAGGTCTTCCCCATGTTTACTGACCGTCAAATCCTTCAGAGAATGATTTAAAAAAAATATTGAAAATAGTTAAAACACCCCAATTTAAACAATTAAATACATTTTTAAACAAAAATATTTCATTTACGCACCTTCCTGCAAATGTGTTTATTCCCATTCATTAACCGAGCAGCTAGTCTAACTGACCTCAACGCTTTTTAAGGCTTAACCTCAAGGCTATAGGTAGTTGTGCAAGGGACCAGAGGTTTGTGGCCACAGAGATCAGTACTGGGACCTCTGTCGTTCGTGATTTGTATACAAATGATTTGGAGGACAATGCAGATGGATTGGTGAGTATGTTTGTAGATAACGCAAAAATTAGTAGAGTTGCAGACAGTGAAGAAGGCTATCAAAGAATGCAGCATGATGCAAATCAGTTACAGATATGAGTGGAGAAATGGCAGATGGGAATTTAATCCAGACAAGTGTGAGGTGTTGCAAGTGGGAGTCAAATGTAAGAGCAAAGCATGCAGTTACTAGAAGGATCCTTACCAGCGTAAATGTACAGAGGGATCTTGGGGTCCAAGTCCTTGGTTCCCTGAAACTAGCAACACAATAGATAACATGGAAAAGATGGCCTATAGTATGCTTGCCTTCAGGGGCATTGAGTGCAAGAGTCAGGAAGTCACTTTGTAGCTTTATAGCACTTTAGTCAGTTCTGGTCCCTCCATTATTGGAAGGGTTTGGAAGTTTTGCCTGGATTAGAAGTGTTAGAGGTTGGACAAACCTCTAAACCTCGTCTGAGGCCAAGACAAAGGCTTTCAGACAGGTACATGAGTGTGCAGGGAATGGAGGGATATGAATCACAAAAAGACAGGTGTGTGTGTTTGATTAGGCATCATGCTCGGCATTGACACCGTGGGCTGAAGGGCCTGATCCTGTGCTGTACTGTTCTATGTTTTGTGATCTAGTCTTGCTCTAGATCTAATCTGCAGAAGCACGAGAGCAGCATTCCCAGACTCACTGCTGGGGATTCAGTGGAAGCTTGAGCTACACAGTCAACTGTTCACCAGTGGAAGAGAGTTACCTCTAGTCCTGAGCAGAAGTTCAGGACACCCATCTTTTGCTCAGGAATTTCCACATGGTGATGCAGGTAACATTCAGTCACCTGGAATGAAACTGCAGGCTTTAAAGTGGACGATTTGGGCTCGTAATTCAGACTGATACCCATCTATTTTTGTTTCTTTGTGGCGCCGTGATGAAGATGATGGGCTGCTGTTTCTGATAGTTGTTCAGAGATAGCAACGGAGCAAATAAGCCTGAAGAATTAAAAAGGTCTTCGGGACACCAGGCAAGGTGAACGCTTTCCCTTACACGACATGATTGGCAAAAGGGGTTACCAGTTGACCAGTTCACCAATAAATGTACCCAGCATTAACTCATTTAAGTGTGCTTTGGTTAAGTTTATTGTCACGTGTACCAAGGTACAGTGAAAAGGTTTTTTGTTGCGTGCTATCGCGTCAGCGGAAAGACTATACATGATTACAATCAAGCCGTCCACAGTGTACAGATACAAGATAATAATAATAGTACATTTTATTTATGGGCGCCTTTCAAAAATCTCAAGGGCACCTTACAAAGTTTAACAAATAGTAGAAACTTGTAAGCGGAATGAAATAAATAGTAAAGACAACACGAGTACACAAATTAAAGAGAGAATTCAATCCAAAAACAAAAATCAAAAACACAATATGGAAGAGAGAGCAGCGGCTGCTAAAGCGCGCCAGCGTCCACTCTCCCTTCCGGCAGCCATCTTGGACATAAAATAAAATATCATTAACACACAAAAATCATCCCCCCACAATGATTACCACTGTGGGGGAAGGCACAATGTCCAGTCCCCAACCCCAGTTCACCCAAAGTCAGGCCTATTGAGGCCTCCACAGTTGCCTCTACGGAGGCCCGATGTTCCTGGCCGTTCTCACCGGGTGTTGTTGCCCCGGCATCGGGAGAGTCCTCGCAGCGGCTGGGCCACCTGGAGCGGCAGGTTTCCTACCGGAGTCCTTGGCACCTGAAGCCAACAAGGCCTCGCCGATTTGGAGCTCCGAGCTCCCGATGTTAGGGTTGGCGCCGCCGCCCGCGGCTGGCCGCTCCGCAGTCCCGCAGCCCGGAGGTGTTGAGCTTGGCGGTCCAACTCACCGGAGCTCCAGCGCGTCGATCCAGCGTGGCGACCCAGGCAAGGTATCGCCCGCTCCCCTCCGCGATAGCGCTCCAGTGCTGTGCCGCCACCGAAGCTGAAGGTGCTGGGCAGTCCCCGCCAGGAAACGCCGCTCTACGCCGCTCCATGCCCGCTGGTAGGCCGCAAGGACGGGTCGACGGGGCAGCCCGGAGAAAAAGCTACCTCACCGACCAGGTAGGGACCTAGAAATAGTTTCCCCCTTACCCCCCCACATTAAAAGTCAAAATTCCCCATAGACAAAAACAAGAAAAAAACTAAAAACTAAGTAAAAAAGTGAATTTAACGGACGGCTGCTGGTTAGCAGCCGATCCCCAAAATAGCTCCTCCTCTATTTGGCAGTATCGTTTAGTACGAGAAAGTCCTATAGAGTCCGATTAAACATAGTCCGAGGTCAGGATCGCTCACTTGTTGGTAACATAAGTCTATTGGTTTTATAATATTTATATTTTTATCATATTTGAAAAGATTGTACACATCTTCAGCTTTTTCAAAAAAAACATTTCCTCTTTTCACTCCACCCAAAAAGGTGGTAGTCCACAGATAAATTATTGAGCAGAGAGAAGCAGAAATCCATGCTCAGGGAGCCAGTCCCTGCTCCTTTTTGGTGCTAAAAAGACTTTGCAAACTACCCAATATTGTTTGTGAAAGTTTGCACAAATAGCAAGACCTTTGAGCTTGGTGGGTTTCTTTGTGTAACAACATGATGAAACCGATAGTGGGTTTAACAAGGCGTTCACTCTTGATGTACTGCAGGTTCTTGCTGTTGTTACAAAGTAACTTCTTCTGTGGTCCTACTTGCAAAACAAATTGGCAGAGGTGGAGTTATTGGCAGAAGGGAGTAACTCGCACCTAACAGCTGATTTACAGTGCCCTCCATAATGTTTGGGACAAAGACCCATCATTTATTTATTTGCCTCTGTACTCCACAATTTGAGATTAGTAATAGAAAAAAATCACATGGTTAAAGTGCACATTGTCAGACTTTAATAAAGGCCATTTTTATACATTTTGGTTTCAGCATGTAGAAATTACAGCTATGTTTATACATAGTCCCCCCATATCTGGAGATAAGACACAAAATGTTGGAGTAATTCAGCGGGACAGGCAATATCTCTGGTTAGAAGGAATGGGTGACGTTTCAGGTCGAGGCCCTTCTTCCTTCTTTCCAGAGATGCTGCCTGTCCTGCTGAGTTACTCCAGCATTTTGTGTCTATCTTCAGTTTAAACCAGCATCTGCAGTTCCTTCCTACACAGTGTGTCTGGAGATGGGATATCAGACGTCTTACTTCACACACAGGGAGACCATTTGTGTTCATGATAGCTCCTAGAAGAGCAATCTCATCAATCCTGTGCCGCCTCTATTTATTTCCCTGTGGCCTTGGATCCTTATTCTCTCTCACCTACCCGTCAGCTCTCCTTTGATTCTTTGGTCAATTACCAACACGAATGAGTAATTTATGGCAGCTAACTAACTACAGGCAACTCGTTTGGGTGAGTGAGAAAAGCACCTGGAGGAAAACCACACAAAGAACTTGTAAACTCCACATAGACAGGACCAGTTGTTAAGATCGAAGCTAGGTCTCTGGAGCTGTAAGGCAGCAGCAAAGTGCCTCTTCATGATCATGGCCAATTCAGTGAGTAGTCAGATAATTCTGCCTCAGATGAGGTCTAGAAACAGACTTGACTGAGAGAGACTGGGTATTCAGGCCAAAGGCGGTTGTCAGTTCCTCCAACGTGTGGTTGGGAGGAACAGTCAACTTCCTGCCTGCTACACGTTCGATAAGCTACTTCGCATCTAGGTTGGGCCTAATACCTGACTTCAACATATGCTGAGAGCAAACTGCATCCTCTGTAGAAGACTCAGGAATGTTTTCTTCCTGCTGTTATCAGACTCCAGAACAGTCCTCTCATTAGCTACTGTATAGTCCTGATCTCCCAATCTACCTCACTACAATCTTTGCACTTTTTATTTATCTGTACTTTCAATGTAACACTAAACCACTGTAACACTATATTCTGCACACATTTTTTTTCTTTGCACTGCCTGTTGTAGTTGTGGTTGGCTTGATTATCCTCATGTATAATATGATTTGATTGAATAGCACGCAAAGTTTTTCCATTGTATCACAGTACATGTGACAATAATAAACCAATACCAATAGCAATACTGTGCTCAAAAGGACACACAATGCTGGCGTAACTCAGTGGATCAAAATAGCATGTCTGAAGAACATGGATAGGTGACGTTTCGGGTCGCGACCCTTCTTCAGACAATACAGTGTTGCTGCCTCAGGGAAAGATTAATCTTGGAGTGGTGACCTTAGAAGGCTCATGTGTAAATGTAAAGGACATCAACATGGGAACAACACGCATTTAGCAGGTAGCACGCATGCTCTCTGCTCTCCACACTGGGGCCTCAGTAATAGTCAGTGTGCAGATCAATTTCTGGATTGAACTATGTCTTTGTACCATCATGTCTTTTCTATAGGCGGCACAGTGGCACAGCGGTAGAGTTGATGCTTTACAATGCCAGTGACCCGGGTTCGATCCTGAGTACGGGCGCTGTCTGTACAGATTTTGTGCATCCTCCCTGTGAATAGTTTTCTCCGGGTGCCTTGGTTTCCTCCCACATCCCGAAGACGTACAGGTTTGTAGGTTAATTGGCTTCTGCAGATTGTAAATTGTCCTTGGTGCATAGTACAGTACTAGTGGTCGCCGGTCGGGGCGGACTTGGTGGACCAAGGGGCCTGTTTCCACACTGGATCTCTATATCTAATTAACGGTCCTCCCACACAAAATGGGCCTGTGGAGAGTGCCCCAACTCGTCCAGTGATTGGATTGTGCCAGTCCATTCAGAGCATCACTTCGAAGTGTATTAGGCTGTCAGCAGAGATAGGCTGAAGCACATTCCGACTAACCAAAGCCCTGGCATCTGGTCCAATGTAATCAGAGGACATGATGCAAATTTAAAGTGACAGCAAATTTAAAGAAGATACAGTATCTGCCAAGTTAGATGAGTAAAATGTTCCCAAACTGCACACAAAACCAGATGTAAAATAGATTACTTTAAAATAAAAAACTCTGTCCACATAAAGCTCAGTTACAGCAGGCATAAATCTTGTTTTTAAATTACATTTTAAAATACAGTAGCAATACCAAATTGCACTAAAGATCTTAAACGCACTTACTTTGTGTGACTATGCGCAAGATATTCAGCGCTTGGCTCAAAAAATGCAAATGGTCTTGAGCACGCGCTACCCTGGAGCTTGGAAGCACACACCCCCAGACTCAGGAACTACTTCATCCCCCCTCCCATTATCTGAACGGTCCTTCCATAAGCTGGAGTATGGTTTGATTCACCTTTACCCCACTGAGGGCATTGGACTTTGTCTAAGGAACTGAGGGGCTACAAACATGCAACTATGCTGAGAACTATATTCTGCACTCTGTATCTTGCCCTTTGCTCTATCTACTGTACTTGAGTTTGAGATTGTATCTAATGCATGGTATATCTGATCTGTTTGGATAGCATGCAAAGCAAAGCTTTTCACTGTAATACAGTACATGTGACAATAATAAACCTAAACCTACTTTACCATTCCAGTTTCAGGCAAATTCTTTGTGTTTGGTGTTTTGGGGTTTACTGGATAAACGGAGGAAAGTAGGAATTATTCTGATATGACCATTTTCAAAATCATTGCAAAAATATTGGAATGATAACAAGAGCTAATTCCTGATTTTTTCTTCTCATTTAATATCAACAGAGGAAATTATGCAAATGAAAAAATATTAACAGCAAATTTATGAAGGAAAACTGCCAACACATATGAATAAATATTCAGCCGCTCTAACTTTGGAAGCTGGTATACCTGGTAAATTAAACCACCTTCCATGTGGTTGGGTGATTCCATTGGGAAAGACTATGAGGATCCTTTTTTTTTTTGCTATAAGGCTTTTCCTCTGATATTCAGGATTGTCTTCTGCTTAGTCAGCGCATTGGGATTAAGGATGACTTGCTTCCACTCCTGTTCTCGGAGTTCTGAGATGACCGATAAAGGCAGACAAGAAATGGGCAATGGGACAGTTGTTTGCTAGATTGTGAACTCCCAATGGATGGACTTGAAGTTCTCAAAACCACCCCTACAACAGAGAAGGAAGTCGTTCAGCCCATTGAGTCCATGCCTGAATGTACCTTCTCTACTTTGGGCATCTTGGGCCGGTATTCAAAGGTAGTGGGGGAAATGAAATTTTGCAAGAATTGCTTAATGGACTCCCTGACCCCCCCCCCCCCCCTCCCCACTTCATTTCAAAACCACCATAATTACATAAGATTGGATCTCTAACATGTTGAGACCATGACCCCCTACCTCTTCACAGGCCCTCCAATGCAGGAACTCACACCCAAGGCCTTCTGACTACTGGGCCTCTGCCCTCTCGGAATCCCCAGCAGCATCATCAACCCTAGTCACTTAGAGACAAAGAGCACAGAACACAATGCTGTGTGTGTGCTATGGATGGGAAGATGCACTTTGTGCACTGACATTTTTGTGGTTTCTCCTGGTAAAGCTGCGTTTACTCTTCTGCCCTCCTCCTCACTAGATAATTCAGAGATTAATACGTCAAGTTTCATCTTACATCATTGCCCAGAAAAGCATGGAGACCACAATAATGCACCACACGGGTACTAGATACATCTACCACAAACATCTTCTGCATGATGGTAACCACCTTGCAAATGGTCCCATGAGCTGAGCACCGTGGCAAATTTTATTTCACTTCCATAAACCCACAGAAAAACGTATATTTTTGCAACTGTAGAACACATACGGAGCACTCCTACTCAGATCCACATACTCTGATATTGGTGCTGGTGTTTTCCTTTTCTACCATAGCATCCCTTATGCATTATGGCTGACTGTAATTCTTTGCTTCGGTCTCATCCTCTTTGAACCAGTTTACCTATTCGATCCGACCAAATACCAAGCTTGTTTTTAAAGCAAATGATTCAAAATTGTTTGTGTATGCATTAAATGAGCACGTGTTGGACTAAATCACTCTAGGTTATGTGTACTCGTGTTTGGGGTCCATAGATACATAGTAACTGTACACACAGTTGAAGGCGGCACGGTGGCATAGCGGTAGAGTTGCTGCCTTACAGTGCCAGATATCCTGACTATGGGTGCTGTCTGTATGCAGTTTGTACGTTCTCCCCGTGACCTGCGTGGGCTTTCTCCGGGAGCTCCTGTTTGATTCCACACTCCAAAGATGTACAGGTTTGTAGGCTAATTAGCTTGGTATAATTCTAAGATTGTCCCTAGTGTGTGTAGGATGGTGTCAGTGAGCGTGGATCGCTGGTTGGCACGGACTTGATGGGCCGAAGGGCCCACTTCCATGTTCTGTCTCTAAACTAAAACAAGAACAACTCTCCTTAATGTCAGGGACCACTGAAATCTTCATACGTGCAGCTTTAGCCTAAAAACCAAGTTCCTCTGTGATCTTCCCTTCTCTCACTGCACACCCACTGGAAATGGGGTCAGTAGATTTACGCACAGTCACACAAGGGGTGTCTGAAAATGAATCATAAAGTAGAAACATAGAAAGTAGTTGCAGGAGTAGGCCATTTCAAGAGAGAGTTAGATTTAGTTCTTTGGGCTAAAGGAATCAAGGGATATGGGGAAAAAGCAGGAATGGGGTACTGATTTTAGATGATCAGCCATGATCATATTGGCTCAAAGGGCCGAATGGCCTACTCCTGCACCTATTTCTATTAGCTAGTACCGCCATTCAATATGATCATGGCTGATCATCCAGAATCAGTACTCTGTTCATGCTTTTTCCCCATATTCTGTTAGCCCTAAGAGCTATATCTAACTCTCTCTTGAATACATCCAGTGAATTGGCCTCCACTGCCTTCTGTGGCTGAGAATTCCACAGATTCACATCTCTCTGGGTGAAAACGTTTTTACTCATCTCAGTCTTTAATGGCCTACCCCTTATTCTTAAACTGTGACCCCTGGTTCTGGACTCCCCCAACATGGGGAACATTTTTCCTGCATCTAGCCTGTCCAAACCCTTAGGAATTTTATATGTTTCTATAAGATCCCCTCTCACCCTTCTAAATTCCATGAATATAACCCCAACAGGAGGTGTAAAATGGACTACCAGCTTACTATTAGTTATTTTACAATATGGCAATAGATAAAAATTATTCCCAGTTTAGTTTAGTGTAGAGATACACCATGGAAACAGGCCCATCAGCCTAACTCGTCCGTGCCGACCAGTGATCATCCCGTACACTACACACTAGGGACAATTTACAATTTCGAGAAGCCAAATAACCTGCAAACCTGCATATCTTTGGGATGTGGGAGGAAACCGGAGCACTCAGAGGATACACATGCAATCACAGGGAGAACGTACATACTCCACGCAGACAGCACCCGAGGTCAGGATCGAACCTGGGTCTCTGCCGCTGTGAGGCGGCAGATTTACCTCTGCCCCACTGTGCCGCCATAGTTGTTTAAATCCAAATTCTATAACATTAATCGAGGTGTGGCATTTACACAAGATTGAAACCAACCAACTTCATAATTTAACATTGATGCACACAAAACAACACGGAACGATAAGTAGTTTTTGTTCCCTTAAATAAAGTTTTAGGCTTCCAATGCCTTCAATAGCCTGCTGACACCGGGCAAAGTGAACACCAAGGCAGTTTTCATTAAAGGCATGAATCTAAAATGACTTAGGTTGATCTCCAAAGGTGATCAGCAGGTTGCAACACAATTCATGATGCCTGCCTTTTTAGTACAGATCCTTGATTCTGGATGTCTGAAACCAAGCCTTAATCCCACAAACACTACCACCTACAAGGACAAGATGCAAGGCAATACCACACCTCATAATTCTATTTTTCCTAATGACATAGATGGAGACCAATTCGGGTCATTGAGTATATATATGTCAGCTCTTAAAACAGTCCCACTATCCTTAGCAGCCACGCTTCCGTCAGTCTGCCCCAGGGCAGCTGTGGCTACAGAAGTAGCTCACCACCACCGAGTGTGACTGAGGAGTGAATGAATAATGCGATGTAAAGCGCCTTGAGTATTAGAAAGGCGCTATATAAATCCCATCCATTATTATTATTATTATTATTAATTTTTCCTGTAACCTATTCTCGCCACATTTCCATCGTCCTTTCACATCCACCAGTCACCTACACACGAATGCAAGTTTTTTAAATATAACTGTAGTGCCTGGGCAGCAACACACCCAAATGCTAGATGCAAGCTCCTTTTCAAACTGCACACACCACCATGGCTTCGAAATATTGCACTGTTCCTTCATGATCACCCGGTCTAAATCCTGGGACTCCTTACCTAACAACAACGAAAGGAGTAATGATAGTCCCTGAAGTGGGTCAAGAAGGTGGCTCACCACAACCTTCTCAACTTCAATTAGAGATGGGCCATGTATGCAGCGGCTATGTCCCGTATATGCATCAAGTTAAATCTTTACTCATAAGTTGTGTGCGGCACGGAGGCGCAGCGGTAGAGTTGCTGCCTTACAGCATTTACAGTGCAAGAGACCCGGGTTCGATCCTGCCTACGGGTGCTGTCTGTACAGAGTTTGATTGTTCTCCCCGTGACCTGCGTGGGCTTTCTCCGAGAACTTCGGTTTCCTCCCACGCACCAAAGACGTACAGGTTTGCTTAATTGGCTTGGTATAAATGTAAAAATTGTCCTCAATGTAGGATAGTCCTAATGTGCGGGGATCGCTGGTCGACGCGGATTCAGTGGGCCGAAAAGCCTGTTTCCACGCTGTATCACTAAACAAAACAAAACTAAACTGTAGAGTTGACCATTTTTGGAGGGGTGACACATGTATTATAGAGAAAATTATACGCACGCGTTTGTAAAGGTGTCATTGCTTCCTGCAAGGTGGGGGATGGGGTGGTAGGTTTGCTTCATATCCTTGTTCCCACCTCCCATCCAACACACATAAAGGTTACTGAGGGAGCTGTTTGATTATTAGACCATTGTTTTATGGTATAATACAATTTTAAATAATTTATTAAATTTCTCAAGTTGACTTGGCTCCCTTGCTGTAAAAGATCTCGTGTTCTTTTCAAATTTCAGTAAAAACAGAATTTCACATAACTTCCTCAATTTTTGGTTGCTTATTCTGAGCTGTCTCTCTGTGGACCTTCCTCTCATGCATTTCTAATCATTCTGGGAACTGGTTTGCGTGCTTCATGTCATGTCCTTCATGACTCTGACAAGTTACTGTCCCAGTCCTGTTTCCTCCTCGTTATGTATTGCGTTGGGGTCGTGTGGCTGCAGCACACTTTCAGATCCCGTAAATGGAAAACATTCTGTGTGCATCCGGAGGGATTCGCTGTCCTAGATTACCAACCATTCATTCTACTTGTCAAGATTTTTATGGAGCAGAAGTTGCGTTGCTATTTTGATGAAACCGCTCACAAATGCAACACGGCCCTCTACACAAACTCTGTCAGCACCTCACAGGCAAAGAACAATGAAAACAATGAAAGCAAAGGGAATGATTGAAGGTAGATCTGCACACATTCCTGTTTGCACCATTTAACAAATCCCAAATTAGTCTCAAAGGGGCAGCTTTCCATAATGCTAATTCTAATTAACACAGTTAGCAACAATCTCACAAGCTAAATGAATGGTGTATACTGACTTAGCACAGAGAGCTCTCAGTAAACCTCCGTTTTATCCCCCGTCTCCAACATTCCCCTTCCTCCTAGAATGCTGCCATTCTACCCTCTCTGGATCTTTTTATACCCTTTGTATCCTTCTCAGTAAACCTCTGTGGGATAGCTCCTTTCTTACCATGTAAGTACTGGGTGGCACGGTGTCACAGTGGTGAAGTTGCTGCCTTACAGCGCCAGAGATCCGGGTTTGATCCTGATTACGAGTGCTGTCTGTATGGAGTTTGTACATTCTCCCCGTGAACTGTGTGCGATTTCTCCGGGATCTCCATCCGGTTCCCTCCCACACTCCAAAGATTTATAGATTTGTAGGTCAATTGGATAGGTAATATTGTAGAAATTGTCTCTAGTGTAGGATAGTGTTAGTGTGCGGGAATATAATCTTACTATTTATAAAGGTGGGAGAAGTAAATCAAGGAACTAAAGATGAAAAAATCTGTCACAGAAATAGGGGAAATTTTGCATGTCATATTTCCTCATGGTACAAAAGGAGACCATTTGAGTCATTGAGTAGGGTGGTGGTGCATTAGTTAAATTATGGGATTAACAACCAGAGGTGTGAGTTCAGATCCCATCACGGTAATGTGCAATTTATATTCAGCTAATAATTTGGATTTTTTTTTAATGTGCTTGTCGACAGAAACCATACCACAAACGCAGCAGAGTGACATTAAAGTCATATTGTTCATTAATATTGTTGTAAAGGTGGCATTGTGTTGCAGCTTCGGACGATGCTGCCTCATGGCAGAATCCTGATTTAAGGGCCTGTCCCACTTACATGTCCTTGGCACGCAAATTACGCAACCTCGTGGTCGCGTTGAGGCGCACGGGCATCGTATGGCCGCGCGGGGCCAGTCCCATTTAGAAGCGCGGAGGGGCATGTAGTTGTGCGCGACATCGCGCGGGGCTCCGAAATTTTTTGTAGTGAACGAAATCTTCGCGCGCCAACGGCCTGTCGCGGAACTGACGGCCAAAGTGGGACAGGCCCAAGCCCCTGGCGCGATGCAACGTCTCACCTTCAACAGCAGCTGAAGCAGGCAAACGATCGCCGAACTCGGCCTGGGACTCACGGCCGTTGCGGTCTGGATCGGCCCCCACTTCTACTCCCAGAGCGGGGCCAAGAATATTGAAGATAGTCACAAAATGCAGGAGTAACTCAGCGGGACCGGCAGCATCTCTGGAGAGAAGCAATGGTGACGTTTCGGCCCAAGACCCTTCTTTTCAGACTGAAGAAGAGTCTCGACATGAAACGTCACACATTGCTTCTCTCCAGAGATGCTGCCGGTCCCGCTGAGTTACTCCAGCTTTGTGTCCATCTTCAAATGACGTCACGCGCTCCAGACGGCTGTGCATACACATGTAATCGCGCCCGACCTTCGAGGGACCATCGCGGCTCAATGCGACCATGAGGTCGCGCAATTTGCGTGCCAAGGACACGTAAGTCGGACAGGCCCTTTAATCCTCGCATTCAGCCCATATTTCTCTCAACTTTTCCTATCCATGTACTGTCCACACCATATTACTCTATGAACTGATTCAAGTTGGGCCGAGGGCTTGTTTCCGCACCATATTATTACTCGATGAACTGATGCAACACAATGTTCTCCTAAGTGTTTGAGACTAAGTGATCTAAAGTGTAAAAAAATGGTGGAGTAACTAATGAACCAGAGAGCATCTGTGGAAGCAGTGGATAGGTGACTTTATGGGTCGGGACCCTGCTTCCATTTGAAGTAGTAACCAAACCTCATATTTCCCTTGGGTAGTTTACACCCCAGCGGTATAAACATTGACCTCTGATTTCAGGTAGTCCTTGCTTTCTCGCTCCTTCCCCTCCCCAGCTCTCCCACATAGCATACTGTCTCCGCCTCTTCCTTTCTTCCCCCCCCCCCCCCACCTCCCGACATCAGTCTGAAGAAGGGTCTCGACCCGAAACGTCTCCTACTCCTTTTCTACATAAACGCTGCCTTTACGTTCCTACAACACCAGCTCTTGGAAGTGGTACGCACTAAAACAATGGAAGGCGAGTCCGTGACAATTTGTTCACACTCTCTGGGTTACATTACAGCTATAAATTACAAATAGCAGATTACTTTCCACAGAATCAATTGGAATTCTTTCCTTCATAAAATTGAAGCGATCAGGTCACAATGGTTAACCCAATTCTTGTTGCAGGTGTGACTCGGGAGTGACATGTTGTGGCATGTTATGGTGCCATGGTCAAAGTTATCATTGAGTGGCTGCAAAACATTCACAAACTGAGATCCATAATAATACCAATATAGGTAGAAAAGGGGATGAGGTCCTGCAAATTGTAATCAAATAAAAGGCAGATTGAGAAGCAGAATTTCCCAAGGTAGTAATCTTACAGGTGGTGCCACATACCAATGAATTTGGAAATGGGAAGAGAGCATGTACGAATTATAGGCACCTTCAACCATTCACTTTCCCGGCATAGAATTGCGAAATTGGCTAAAAAGACCTTGAAGGAGTACAAAGACGGCTTATACTCAGAAGATGGGTCTTGCATAATTACCAATGAGACAAGATGTCATCACTGAGGTACTCATTAAAAGGGTGTATCAGCAGCTGAGTGCTAAAGAAAGCATTCCATGTTAGTTGCAGTACTCGCTGCAACTAACTGGGAGCCTGAGAGGAGTTCCAGATATATGAAATATGTAGGAAGGATCTGCAGATGCCGGTTTACACCGAAGATAGACACAAAATGCTGGAGTAACTCAGCGCTACAGGAATCAGTCTGAAGGGTCTCGACCCGAAACGTCACCCATTCCTTCTATCCAGATCTGCTGCCTGTCCCACTAAATTACTCCATCATTTTGTGGCTATCCAGCTGTATCAATATAAATTTCTCCAGTTTCATTGCATTCCCTCTTTCTGTCCCTCCCCACTCTAGTTGCCTTGCTAGTTCCACTGTTCTTATCCCTTCGTTTTCACCTCCTCCTCCTCAGCCAACAATGGACCATTGTGGGCTCTTTGGCCACAGGAGCCATCTCTACTTTGTTCTGTACATTTTCATCCCTCTACCCTGACTCTCAGTCTGAAGGGTCCCGACCCGAAACATCACCTATTCCTTTTCTCCAGAGATGCTGAGTTACTCCAGCATTTTGTGTCTATCTTCGGTGTAAACCAGCATCTGTAGTTCCTTCCTCCACACTTTCTAAGCTTCCTAGTCAAGTCTCCCAATCAGCAGTGTTCCATGAAACATTGGAAAAATCATTGCAATGTCTTTGAGTTGTCCCAAGATTGTTGCACAAAGTTGGAAATGGCATGGTGTAAATAGCAGCATTGTGAGATGTATGCCTGACAGCAGAAAAATGTCAGATGCGTTGTCGTGAGAAATGGACAGAAATACCGAGTCCTGTTTTCCAATGGCCTCTACCTCGTCCAGAAATTATCACAAAAGCAATCTGATCTTGGTTCAAATGCTTTCTGTGTGATTAATGCGTTCAAAAATATTTGCTAACCAATCCATTTATGGGCAAAAGAAACAAATAGTTGCCACAGGCAGAAAAAAAATTACCTCAAATTTAAAAGTCAATACTTAATTGACATCATCACAAAGAAATTCACTCTCGGATGTCATGTCCACATTAAATGGGCTTTGGTTTTGAGTCAGACCCATTGCCAGACACTTTGATGATTACAGGCTCATAATCCAATCACCCACTGATCTCCCCAATTATCCAAAACTAGTCACATGAATATTAATGATAAAACATTTTACTGGTTTATCACAATGTTCAGATTTTTTCACGACAGACATATTATTTGAAAATACCCATGTAATTTTGATGCATTTCCTCTTTAATAAAGTACAACCAAACACTGTTAAACAGTTTCCCACACTACGGTCAGTCACCAGCTATGAATTTCCTTGTAGTTCACCATTTGATTCAATGATTCATTCATGGCAATTGATTGTTTTAAACGTTAGGGTTTTAATCTATTCTGTGTTTAAACAAGAATTCCAAATTTTAATTGGAAATCTTCAGAGTAAAATGGGAAGGGGAAATAGGCTAAAAGTTTCATTACCAGCTTTCAATGGATACAAAATAACGTTGTGGGTCTAAAGGGGCTGTCCTAATTGGGCGACCTAATCTGCGGGTTTAGAAGCGTGTCTTCGACCTTCAAACTCGCAGCATGGTCGACACGTGGTCCTAGGAGGTCCTATGAGGTCGCTGGAACTCTCCTTCATGCTCGAGGGAAGTTCCCGAATACTCGTGGCCTCAGCTAGGTCGTGGAAAATTTTACAGCATGTTGAAAAATTTTCCGCGAGTAAAATTTGGTCGGCATGGTTCTTTTTAACCCGTAGTGCAGTGGAGTGGGGTCGCTATTTAGTTACAGGCAGTCGAGGGCAGCCCTAGGCAATCTACTTCGCTGACCATGCATTTTGATTGGCTCATTGGAGTTTTCAGGACCAAGGAAAACCTACCAGTAGGTAAAATGTCCACTAAACTTTATTATACTTCTTAAAAGTGTCTCCACTCCTTCTCCCCCCCATCTCTCCCCCCCCCCCTCTCCGCACTCTCTAAAGGACTTACCGTACACTGTGGCAGCCGTTTACCTTCCTCTTCATCGCGCAGACAGCGCTCCCCCGCTTTCCCTGGCCCCCGCCTTCGCGATGTGTTTTTTGTGTGTGTGTATGGTTGGTCGATCCAGCTCGCGGCTTTCCAGGCGAGTGCCCTCGAGCTTGAAGGTCGAAGATACTATTCTTAACTCACGGATTAGGTCGCCCAAGTGGGACAGCCCCTTTAGTCATACCGCATTGAAACAGTCCCTTCGGCCCAACTTGCCAACACCATCCAACATACACCATTTACATTAGTCCCACCTGTCTGCATTTGGCCCATATCCTTCTAAACCTATCCTATCTATGTACCTGCCCAAATGTCTTTTAAACATTGTGATAGTACCTGCCCAGTTTACCTCATCTGGCAGCTCATTCCAAATACCCACCATCCTTTGTGTAAAAAGGTTGCCCCTCAGATTTCTATTAAAGTCGCATTGAAACCAACTACATCCCAAATCATGAAGTCCCCTGTCTTGTCTCTGTTAGGATGCAAATTAGCCTGGAAATAGTTGATGCAACATTTCACTCTGTGCTACATACATAGCTGACCTACTTTTTTGGCCTCTATGTTTCAAAAGAAATCACACTTTTTATCCAAACCGAAGAAAGTCAGTCGTCCTGTGTCATTCTTAATATATTTTCCATAGGATATGAGAGTTGCCGGCAGACCAAACTTCACTGTCTATACCCAAAAGCCTTTGAGAAGATGTAGCTCAGCTGACGTCTTCAACCTTTGTGGTCCCTAGTAGTACTACTACTGCAGCAGCACTCTGGCTAGGGAGACATAGACAATAGACAATAGGTGCAGGAGTAGGCCATTCGGCCCTTCGAGCCAGCACTGCCATTCAATATGATCATGGCTGATCATCCAAAATCAGTACCCCATTCCTGCTTTCTCACCATATCACTCGATTCCGTTAGCCCTAAGAGCTAAATCTAAGATCTATATCTGAGACGGTCAACACAGTGGCCAGTGTAGGCCAGTGTTGAGAGGAATGATCACTGAAAGTGACGGATGGGATGTTCAGTCCAGTGAACTGCTATGTCAGTGGATATATTTAAAGCAGAGATAGATAGATTTTTGATTAGTATATGTGTCAGAGGTTATGAGGAGAAGGCAGGAGAATGGGGTTAGGAGAGATAGATCAGCCATGATTGAATGGAGTAGACTTGATGGGCCGAATGGCCTAATTCGACTCCTATCACTTATGACCTTTGCCCAAGGATTGCCCAGATGAATGTGGTCTGGTCCACTGAATCAGTCCCCTGATTGAATCATAATGGAGATTCTGAACCAAGTGAGGAGAAAGATCAAGCGATCAAGAGTAAAGTTGAGGATATCCAAAGCCACAGGGAATCCTGGGATTTTAGTTTAGTTTAGTTTAGTTTAGAGATACAGCGTGGAAACAGGCCCTGTGGCCCGCGCATTGACCAACGATCACCTATTCACTAGCTCTATCCTACACACTAGGGACAATTTACTGAAGCCAATTAACCTACAAACCTGTACATCTTTGGAATGTGGGAGGAAACCAGAGGTCATAGCCTCAGAATTAAAGGGCGCTCTTTTAGAATGGAGGTAAGGAGGAACTTCTTTCGTCAGAGGGTAGTTAATCTGTGGAACTCATTGCCACAGAGTGCTGTGGAGGCCTTGTCAGTGGATATCTTTAAGATAGACAGATTCTTGATTAGAACAGGTGTCACGGGTTATGGGGAGAAGGCAGGAAAATGGGATTAGGAGGCAGCGGTCAGCATGATTGAATGGCAGTGGACTCGATGGGCTGAATGGCCTAATTCTACTCCTATAACTTGTGAACTTGTGAAACCAGAGCAATCGGAGAAAACCCACACGGTCACAGGAAGAACGTACAAACTCCGTACAGACAGCACCCGTAGTCACGATCGAACCCGCGACTCTGGTGCTGTACGGCAGCAACTCTACCGCTGCGCCACCGTGCGGCCCGGATGATGGCTAATTATCCAGTGTGATTCCTATGACTTTGTTAGGGCATTGTGAGGCTGTTCGTTGGGACCAATATCAAAATCTGGCACATCCTCTACTGTAAATGAGAAAGACTCCGGTTTGGTTTTCTCTCCAGCCCAATGCCCAAGATGACAATATTGCTCTGGGCCCTGCACTCCCTGCACAGATTTCCATCCAATAAAGACATTGGCAAACCAAATAGGGTTTTGATGCCAAACCAGTAATTTTATGCACAACGTGATTGATATTAGCTTCTATTTTATGTTATTTAATTAACTGAGTTTACATTTTCCAGCTGCCTGGTTGGGATTTGAACTCCTGTCCCCGGAGCATTTGTGTCTCGGTATCAGGATGCAGTGAAATCACCACTGAGCAAATTTACAATATAAGTATGATATTAAATATCCTGCAGTATTTAGTTGCACGACCAACTATGATTTTGTTTCCTCAATTAGCAGATTGTATAAACCTTGTTTTTTTTCTATTTTGATCATGAATTCTGTCAGTACTGGATTGGATCACTTAACATATAATCTGTGTTGAAAATTCTGCTCATCCCTGATCTGTATTTTTCTTCTAACAGTGCAATGCATCCTTTATGTCCAGATAGGGCTTTTCATCTTCATTAAGATATGATATCTTCAGTAAGTTAGTACTCCCTCACTTATAATTACAAATCCCTAAAATTGAACCAAAATCCAAAGTGGATGATAGCTACTGATGCTGTTAGGCTTGTGTCATTGAAGAATGGCATTTGCATGATTGAGCTAAAAAGAAAATTTCAGCAACAAACCATGGTTAAAACAAAGTATGATTGTTTGCCCGAGTAAGTCTATCACTCATGTTCTTGTAGCCAGCCACTAAGAAGCTCAAATTATCCCTCTCACTTCTCAGAGTAACTACACCGCTACCTCCTTCCATCACAGGTCAATTATTAGCAATAAAACACGAACAGATGACACAGGAGCACACATGAAAGCTTGAAGTCTCACAATAGTGTAAAAATTAAAGCCACATCTCTTTTCCGGTTTCAACATAAGACAGCAACATTTTGTTTCAAGCAAGAAGTTTCTGTGAAGTTCACTATCAACCCACTGAGAACCATACATTCAGGAAGTGCCTCTCTAAGTCTGTACACAGCTCACAGCACATCAAGTCATAAACAATGAGGATAACTCCCTCTGATTTTGGAACTTGCTTACAGTTACATTTTGGTGAACCATTTTTGCTTCTCTTGGTCTAATGTTTTTTTACAATAAATTAACAACCCAAGGGGTTGTCTTTTACATAATAACTGTGCTAATACATCTTACAAAGGGTTCCATCAAGGCACTGCGACATATTAAGACAGTTGATTAAATGTGATCATCCAGATTGGTGCCTAATTAAGGAATGCACCTTTTAATCTTTTTCTTTTGGAAAGTTTTTCAGGGATGGAGATGGACTTACAAAAGCATCCCGCAGACAAATGATGCTGGAGAATGCACTGAATTAATTTGTACAAGGACAAATGCCTCGTACACTGGAGCCAACAGATGACCGAAAACCTTGTGAAGGTTACATGGTCACAAAACAAAAGCAACCTGATCTACCGTATGCTCTATCAAATCACCATTAATACCATGGAAGGGGAATGTTCAGGTAGTGTGTCTTCTGGAATATGGTTCCACAGCACATGACCTACAGAATCATAAGGTCATAAGTTGTAGGAGCAGAAAGGCCATTCGGTCCATCGAATCCACACCGCCATTCAATCATAGCTGATCTATCTCTCCCCTCTCAACCCCATTGTCCTGCCTTCACCATAACCCTTGACACCCGTACTAATCAAGAATCAATCAATCTCCACTGTAACAAATATCCATTGATGACCTCCACAGCCTTCAGTGGCAGTGAATCCACAGTTATTTAATCAGAAGCCATGCTTTGAATGTCAATCTGATGCTGAGCCATTTTACTCCTCTCCTCATCTACTTCCAAAATCTGTCAAACTCAAAATATGTTTTGACCCATTCTTTCTTTCTGGCCTGTGTCGTTAGATCATCAAGATCCAAGTTAGAAAAAAACAACTTGTTATCGTAATTAGATCACACTTACCGGTTGAGGCTGTTCTGCGATGCAGCAATTGAAACACAACCAGAATTCACTCATGATTTACAGTCCACCGTTTAAATGGTCCTTCAGAGGCACAGAATCCAATGTGGGGAAATCCACTTGTCCTTCACTTGTCCTGTGCAATGTTGAGAAAGCAAAGTCCTTCCTGATATATCCCAATGGTCGCAACAGTGATGGTTGTAGGCCAGCTGGTCCGTGTTGGAATCTTCACTCTGGACTTTTGTAATGTTCACACCTTCCCTCCCGGGCTACGAATAACCACCTATGGGAAATAAAGAATAAACGTTGGCAAATATAGGAATGCATGGTTCTGGACAAATTATTGACTTGTGTCTCACAATTGCCTCTCACGCCGTATAAGCCCTTACACAGTGCAAAAGTAGATGGAAATCTATCCTACACATCAGCCAGCTTGCTCAAGTTACTTATTTTTTCAAAAAAACATTAAGCACGATCACTTAACCCCACACCACAAATGACTGGTTCACTTGCATCCTGTTGCTGGTTTCAAAACATCAAAGCAGAAGAAAGAAAAAAAGGCAAGTTGATGCGTAAGAAGACGGCTGAACGCGAGTACTAAACGCTGCTGTAGTGCAACTGAAACCTTCGCCCATTCGGTTGCTCCAGGAGATATTCCAGCCACGAAGCGTCCTTGTGATGATCGGCTCCAGTCTCCGTCCAGCTTGCGAATCACAGAGACCCTCAGGCAGACAGACCGCTGTGTGGTTTATTCAGCAAGTGTGCTGTAGGGAGGAGAGCTGCAACTGCACTGCTGCTTGCAATGGGGCAGGCAGGTGGGCGGAGAAACCAGACATTGTGCAACCCTGCACACCATACAGGGAAATCAGCTCAACGACCCCGAAAAGAAGCAGAATTAATTCGAGAGAAATCCTGCAATGGTTTTGAGACAGCAATTTTCTGCTCTAATTCCCTATTTAATGACTGCTGCAGTGGTCACATTTGAAGTAACCATTCTCATTTAGGCACATGCTTGAATAGTAACGACAACTCATCCAGAATGAGCCCTCCCCATGTAAAAAGCCACCTCATGGAAAAGCGGTGCAATAGAAATTATAGGTGAAAATAATTACAATATTTCAAATCTTGATTTTAAATTTTATGAAGCTGTTTGCAGAAACACCTTACATTACGCCACTCATTCATTTCCGTATATTCTCAGTTAGAGATTAAGTGTGCTGTTTTTTGTGGACCACACCTGTGGCCATTGTGCTTTCAAACAGCAGAAAGGCTCGAATCAGTTTCAAGCCAATGATCTATCCCCGTAATCACAGTTAATCACAACAAAAGATCGAGGATGCAGTCTATTGTCTTTCCAGTTTCTTATCAAGACCAGGAGTATGCAGCACCAGAAAGTAAAGATAATACATTTTGATCAAATTAACTGTTTCTGTTTAATCCAAAGTGCTGGAGTAACTCAGACAGTGTCTGTGGAGGTAATGGAAAGGTGATGTTTCAGGTCGGGACCCATCTTCAGACAATCTAAACATGAAAGGTCCTGACCTGCAACGTCACCTGTCCATTCCCTCCCTTGAGATGTTGCCTGGCCCGCTGAGTTACTCCAGCACTTTGTGTTTTGCTTAAGATTCCAGCATCTGCAGTTCCTCGTGTCTCCAGGTTTCTGTTTGATACTTATTCTGTGAGTCAAGTTCCTGAAATACCAAAATGGGCCACTCTATTCTTGGACAGATGTTTTAGACAGATTTAGGGCATTTACAGACTTTTCCACACGTTCTTCTTGCAGCGTCATGGCTGTGGGAATGAGTGATCTTCATCTGCAGGCAGCTGAGACGGGGCTGAGGCGGCTATCCAGAGGGTGCCCAAGCCCGTACGGTGGATCGCCCTCAGAAAGCAAGGCCGTGATCAGTAATGGGTGATGGAAATGAAGCTCTGAAACTGAGCCTTAGCCCTCAGTCGGCCGATCTGTACCGGGAAACTGAGATACAGCGTGGAAACAGGTCCTTCGGTCCACCTGAGAAAGTCTGAAGAAGGATCCCGACCCGAAAGGTCACCCGTCGTTTTCCGCCAGAGATGCTGCCTGATCTTCTGAGTTACTCCAGCACTTTGTGTCTATCTTCGGTATAAACCAGCATCTGCAGTTCCTTTCGACCTAGTGAACACAATCCAGTCCCTCACACTTCCTTCCATCCAGTTGATCTTCATGGTGAGTTGCATGAAGAAAGCTGGAAGTATCATCAATGATGCCTGCCACCGTGTCCATTCCCTTTTCTATCTGCCTTTTGGGAGGATACAGGAGCTTGAAAGCCTGAATGTTCAGGCTTAACACCAGCTTCTTCCCCATGGCTATTTGCCCCATGAATCCAACACCTCTCACACATACTTCCTTTGTGGTGGTGCTCCCATGTACTCATAACACTGCCTCATTCTGTTATAGTACTTTAGTATGTTTTGTGCTACTTCAGTTTGCACTGCAATCTTTGTACCATTCTGCTGTTCTTGCATTTGTCATATTTAGTTTAGAGTTTAGAGAAATACAGCATGGAAACAGGCCCTTCGACCCACCGAGTCCACGCTGACCATTGATTACCCGTTCACACTAGCTCCATGTTATCCCATTTTCTCATCCACTCCCTACACACTAGATGCAATTTACAATTAACCTACAAGCACGCATGTCTTTGGGATGTGGGAGGAAGCCCGAGCATCTGGAGGAAACCCATGAGGTCACATGTAGAACGTGCAAACTCCACACAAAGAGTACCCGAGGTCAGAATCGAACTTGGGTGGTCTCTAGCACTATGAGATAGCAGCTTTACCAATTGTACCACCCTCATTTATTTATTGTGTACTTATTTTATTTATTGTTTATTCTATGAACTTCATGCGAACTAGGAACTTTAATTGCACCCTGGTGTATAGACAGTAAACTAATCTGAATCTGAATCTGAGGCAGGCCAGATCTCATTTGTGTATAGAATGCCAAAGATCACTGCTGCCCAGTAGATCTTGAACTTTGTGGAGGATATGATGTCTTTAAGCACTCCTTTCCACAAATGGTCAAAAGCTATACAGGCCCGTTGAAAGTGATGGTAAATTTTATCATCTTTACTTCCTTTGCTGAGAGATTGTTTCCAAGATGTGGGAAAGCCTTTACATTTTCCATGGTCTTGTTGTGGAGATTTATTGTCTGAGGACTGTCTAGTACATCAAGGAATGTTTGTAGAAGACCTTTGTTTTTGAGGACAATGAGTGTGCAGACACGTGACTATAAACAAAACTAACTAAACTAACGTGGGACGGCACGTTGCTGCCTTACAGCGCCAGAGACCTGGGTTAGATCCTGACTTGTCTATATGGAATTTGTACATTCTCCCTGTGGCCACGTGTGTTTTCTCCGGGTGCTCTAGTTTCCTTCCACATTGCAAAGACTTGTGGGTTTGTAGGTCAATTGATTTCGTTAAACTGTCCCTAGTGTGTAGGATAAAACTAGTGTACGAGGATCGCTGGTCAGCATGGACTTGGTGGGCCGAAGGTCCTGTTTTCACGCTGTATCTCTAAACCAAACTAAACTAAATAATTTATACGGAGAGTAGTGGGTGTCTGGAACACTTTGCCAGTGGTGGTGGTGGAGGCAGATACAATAGTAGTTTTTAAGAGGGCTTTTATATAGGCACATGAAAGTGCAGGGAATAGAGGGATATGGATCATGTACAGGCAGATCAGATCAGTTAGCATCATGTTTGACATAAACATTGTGGGCCTGTGCTGTACTGTTCTGCATTAATTCCTTCATCTAATTCAGTGACCAAATCGACGGTGCCTTGGAGTTTAGCCTCTGGGTGTGTGCAGCGTTATTTGCATAATGGAGCTTGATGGTTGCAGATGGGATGGCCTCATTCTACCAACAACTAGTGGTCATGAGCTACTATATAGCTCATTGAAGACCCTCGGACTATCTTTAATTGGACTTCACCTCGCACTAAACCTTATTCCCTTTATCATATATCTGTACACTGTGGACAGCTCGATTGTAATCATGTATAGTCTTTCAATAAAAAGCTTTTCACAGTATCTCGGTTCACGTGACAATAAACTGAACTAAATTAAACTAAACAGTTGTGAAATTGCGGTGATATGGATTGAAGAGGTCTTAATTTGTTCTGTAGTTTCTCTATTGTAATTGGAAATATGTTGGAGGTGATGTGCAGAAAGGAAGTTTGATAGAAGCATTGTGGTGAAGAGATAGCGTTGCTTGCCACCAGTTTGCACGAGGTAGGATGTGCTGGAGACACATCTCTTTAAATTTGGAGTCAAAGGCTCTTCTTAACACTGCAGGATTCAAAGACCCTGCACAGACAAGCTCTTTGCACGCATCACCTCACAAATAACCAGGGAAAGAGCTACCTGGGGCCCATATTTAAGAAAGGAGACAAATCTACCTGTGATAACTACAGTGAGGTCTGTCTGTTGCCTGCCAAAGGAAAAGTCTTCACCAAGATCTTCCTCAAGCACCTCATCCCAATGGCTGAAGAGCTGCCTCCTGAACTAGTGTAGGTTCCATCCTTCCAGAGGCACTGGGGACCGAGTCCTCACAATGCAACCAATCAAAAATGAATTTAGGGAAGTGTCAATCACTGTACATGTCCTTTCTTAACCTTGCAGAAGGTGTCAAAATAGCAAGGCTGGAACTGGACCAGTCCAACTATCGGTGCAGAAATACACAAGCTGAGTGTAAGGTTCCCAAGCTGAGGATATCTCGAACTGTGGGCATACCAGGCTCAACCAAACCTCTTGGACAGCTGATGCTAAGCTACAAAGAAGATAAACTGATGTTTTTTTTCCACTGTAGGATTAATGGAGATTTTTTTAAAGGAGGAATGCGAAGTAGAGGAAAAAATGGTTGGAAAAGGATGCATTCACTTAAAGCATTTGCAGCTAAAGGTCAGAACTGGATGAACACATGAAGTTCTAAGGATTATACAGTAAGAGACAATTGCAGGGTACACAGAGGGAACAGCAGGTAGAGTTGCTGCCTCACAATGCCAGAAACCCAGGTTTGGTCCTGACCTTGGGCGCTGTCTATATGCGCATTCTCCCTGTGACCAAGTGGGTGTTCTCCTGATTCTCCGGTTTCCTCCCGCATCCCAAAGACGTACAAGTTTGTAGGTTAATTGGCCTCTTATGAAAATTGCTCCAAATGTTGAGGGAGTGGATGAGTAAGTGGGATACATTGAACTAGTGTGAACGGGTGATCAATGGCTGCCATTGACTCGGTGGGCTGAGGGGCCTGCTTCCATGCTGTATCTCTAATAAAAAAAACTATGATTAGACATTGTCTAACTGAGAACCAATGTACTTCAACCAGCACGGGGATGATATGTGAACTGTTTGACATGAATTAATACATAGACAGTTTTGGATGAGTTAGTTTATGGACAATAGGAGGAGTGAAGAGGGACAGAAATCTATTGTAATCATTATCTCTGAAGATAATAAAAGGCACGGATGCTTTGATGCAGGGCTGATGTTATGGAGAATATATTATTGATGATGTTTCCATTTGATCTGAAACTCATCCTGAAATAAAATGTAGCACCAAGGTTACAGCAGCCCTCTTCCAGAACTAGTGGAGGGCGAATGCTATTAATAGCAGGAATCAAAATGATAAATTTCAGACTTCTTGATGTTTCTTTAGAGGAAATTTCTACACAACTAACACTGGCTGTCAGACAAGCACTCGTGGGAGTGGTAGAGCAGCTGAAAGAGGTGCTGGTGAGGTGCAGCCGGGCTAATGTCAGTGCACATATGAAAAATTACACTGGTTAGATATGATGTCTTCAAGGGACAGTGTGTAAGAGGGAAGTGCGATGGAACCGACACACTCGGGACAATTTACACAGGCCAATTAACCTACAAATCCGCACATCTTTAGGTGGGGGGAGGGAACTGGAGAACACGGAAGAAACCCAGTGGTCACAGGGAGAACATGCAAACTCTATACAGGCAGCATCCAAGGTCAGGATCAATCCCAGGTCCTTGGCCATGTGATACAGCAGCTCTACCTGCTGCGCCACTGTGCCGCCCACCAGCTGTGCCACTGCCGCCCTATCTTTCAACAACTAATGTTCAAATTTAATCCATGTTATTACATTCCTATCTTTATCCAAGTAAGATAATGGCGATGCTGGAACCGACTGAACTTTAATTACATTTCAGGCAAATTAGTGGATAAATATAGGTGCTGACAGTCAGAAATGGGAGAATTTATAACAGAGAATAAAGAAATGGCAGAGTAATTAAACAGACTTTTTGTTTCTGTATTCGCAAAAGAGGACACAAATAACTTCCCAGAATTGCTACAGATCCCAGAGTCTAATGAAAAGGAGTAACTAAAGGAAATCAGTATTAGCAAAAGAAAATAAATTAAAGGGACTGAAAACTGATAATTCCCTATGGCCTATTAACCTGCAACCCCCAGATATAAAAGAGGTTGAAATAAAAACAGTGGTTATTATCTTTCAGAACTCCATAGATTTATGGGACTCTTCATGTCGACGGGAGAGTGACAGATGTATCCCCACCATTTAAAAATGATGAAAGAGGGAAAATTGGGAACTATGGAGGTATTAGCCCAATATCAGTGGAAAATGTTGGAAATGCTTTTATAAATGATGTGAAAATAGGACCCTGAGAAAATATCAATGGGATTAGGCAAAGGTAGTATGAAATTAAAATCATGTTTGGAAAACCTACTGACGCTCTTTTGAGGATATAATTGGTAGAATAGATAAGGGAGGACGAGTGAATCTGATGTACTTGGATTTTCAGAAAGTCTCCCATGAGGGGTTAGTCTGTAAAATTAAAGCACATGTGATTGGCAGTATGAATTGAAAAATGTTTGGCAGACTGGAAACATACGGCAGGAATAAATAGGAATTTCTTGGGTACAGGCAATGATTAGTGAGGTATCACAGAATCATTGCTTGGACCTTACTTATTCACAAAATAAATCAATGATTTGGATGAGTGAACCAAATATAATATAACAATAAAATCCTGGATGGGATGTTAATTTGCAAGGAGGATGCAAGGAGGCTACAACATGATTTTGCCAGGTTTAGTGAGTACAAATACATGGCAGATGCAATCTAATGTGAATATGTGTGACATTATCCACTGCAGTAAAGCAGAAGGCAGAGTTTTATTAAAACAGTAATAGATTTGGAAATGTTGATGTACAAGGGTTTTTGTATGTCCTTGTATAATATTCACAAAAACAAATGTCCATGTGAAGCAGGCTAATGCCTCAGAAGGCTGTGGAGGGCAAATCAGTGGATAAGGCAGAGATTGATAGATTCTTGATTAGTCCGGGTATCAGGGGTTATGGGGAGAAGGCAGGAGAATGGGGTTGAGCGGGAAAGATAGATCAGCCATGATTGAATGGCGGAGTAGACTTGAAGGGCCGAATGGCCTAATTCTGCTCCTTTCACTTATGGTACCTTGTCACTCATGATACTTCGGCCTTCATTACGAGAGGCTTTAAGTACAGGATGCGACATATATTGTTCCAATTATGTTTTGGTCTCCTTACCCAAGCTAATATATTCTTGCCATGGAGGGTTGGGGTGGGGCACCTCCATGATAATTTCTCACAAAAGTTTTTTCAAGTTGTCTTCTTATGGGTTCACATAACCAACAACGTTTCCAAATGACACTCGGCAAGATTTTCCGTTTTCCCTCAACACAATCATACAAAAAAGGCCATGTAACCCTTCTCAAATGGCCCAGGCAGGCTTCTATCCTATTTAATTTACATAGCCAGCTACACGGGCTCCTTCTGCCTTTTGACAAACATATCCCCCAAAAACATATTCTTTGCTGACCTCCTCATCCTCATGCTGCCTTTACTCCATGGGATTGATATCAGAACCCACTTGAATGCTGGTGGCAGCCAGCACTTTCTCAACCTCGTGGCTCTATCTCTTTGATGCTAGATTGTTTATCTGAGATTGAGCCATGATTATGAAAAGTCAGTTTCAGCTTTCCTTCCGAACATTGCATACTTGAGTTTTCTTGTGCCTTCTAGACATTTCCCTGGTCGATTCCAAACTTCACCCTGAGAAGTTGCTAAGGGATTCTATCAGGCTGTTGAAAACCAGGGAAATGACTAGGAAATGTCTGTCTGTCTGTCTGTCTATCTATCTCTAAAATTCTGATCTTGTACTCTTCCGGTTTGCGTGTTTTTTCTATTTGCGCAAAAACGGTACACGATAGCACTACGATTTTTCGGCACCTTACTCACCGTTCCCCCGTGCTGCAAGTGCAACAAGTTTTGTTCCGATCAATGGTATATTTTAAAAGTTATTAAGGTTTAAAAACCTTAAAAACCGCGCATGCGCAAATTGGTCTCTTCTCCTGTCAGTCTGCGCCACGCAGATTGGTCCCCTCTCCTGTCAGTCTGCGCCACGACCGGGATGGCGATGCCCCTTCCTGCACCGTGGGCTGTCCCACCTCACTCACAAACTCCTCTCTCCCCTCCTCACAGTAACTTGTCTACCGTCTCCCCCACCAACGGCGGCGGCCGTGGGGAGGGTTCAGTGGAAGGCCCTGGTCCCGTCTCTCTCTCCCACACTCACCCCTCTCCCCCGCCCGCCCTCTGCGGCAATGGCGGTCCTGTCTACCCGTCTCCCCGGGTGAATGGCTGCGACCGTCCGGCTCCTCCGCCACCGACGCAGTAACTCACCCTTGCAGCCCTCTCGGAGATCTTCTCCACCAGCTCGTCGAAACTCATGGTGCCCACTGTGACGAACACCGACTCCATCCCCCCAGCGAGCAGGCAGGCAGTTAGGCGGGTGGGCAGGGCATGGACGGGCCGAGCGGCAGCAGCGGGCAGGCAGGCAGAGCGGGGATGGGCCAAGCGGAAGCAGCGGGCGGTTGGACGTGAGGAGGGAGTGGGGGGATTGAGGGAGAGGAAGGGGTAGGGAGGGAGAGGGGGGAAAGTGGGGGTGGTGAGGAGGGAGTGATTCCGTGAAGAAGCCCAGCCAGTGCGCATGCGTGTCATATCGTTGTTCGCATGGTGAAGCACCGGACTGGCAGGCATCGCTCCTGCCAGCGGTAAGTTTAAACTACAGGTAAGTTTTGTTTTCTTACCTGGTTTTGATTTTTCTTGCAGGAACCTCGTTTTACAGAGGTATCCTGCTCGATATTTTCGCGAAGTCCGACGAGGGAAACCGGCTATGGGCTGTGGGGAGACCCCGGTTCCGACCGCGGAAGCGGGTAGCCGGCGAATGTCGGGTTCGCGATCCCAGTCACTGACAATGCGGTCAGTGACTTCCAGACGCTGTGGTTCCCATGGAGGAGTAAATCCAGCAGCAATGGGGCTCCCAGACCGCAGTAGTCCCCAGGATATGGGGTAAAACCAACCAGAACGGTCAGCCCGATGGACTCGGACGAGTCGGGCCGGGAGGGTTCCCCTCCGGTAATGTATAAAAATTTGGAGGTTGGCCAGGGTGGAGCTCCTAATGGAGAGATTGCTCCATCTAGATACACTCCAACAGCAGGAGTTGTGTCAGCGCGGGCCTATGGGAGAGCCCGCGCCAGCAGCGCCTTGGACAGGGCTGCTTAATGTTCATGCCAAGTCTGTGTCAGCGCCGGCCTATGGGAGAGGCCGCGCCAGCAGTGCCTTGGACAGGGCTGCTTAATGTCTCCCTCTTGGAGCAGGAGAGCATGCCGAGTCAGTGTAAATCTGACGACGAATTTGAGGGTATAGCCATGGAGCATACTCCAAGGGATGAAGGGCATGTGTCAGAGGTACCATTCCTGGCAGCAAGGTTTGCCATCCCAACACAATGCAGTGAACACTGCTATCAGGGGGATATTAGAGCCAGCCGTCGAATCTTCTATTCAGGTAAGATCTATTCAACAGGCAAAACCTGGAGGACGAAGCACAAGCTATTGGACCAATCAAGGCCAATGACGAGCAAAGCTTCATAGTTTCGGTGACAACGCACCCCACGTCTTCATCGGCAGTAAGCAGTTCACTGAAGCTGGTGGCAGCATGAAAGCTGGCCAGAGGTTCCACGCACTCTACCAGTTCTACTCTACAACTAAGGGACCACTTACAAGTTGGTAAGATTTACACTTGATTGTACAATACACAAATGATTAAGACATTGTGATCTACTTAGAGGCATCTAACCATGTAAAACTGGACAATACTAGCATTCCAAGCAGGTTGGAATTGGGCCAGAATTGTGTTTTGAGGCAGGGTCAGTGTTTTGGCCAGGATTGCATTCGAGACAGGCTCGGAAATATGGGCAGAGTTGTCTTTCGAGGCAGGCTCAGAATTGTGGCCAGAATTGTCTTTCGAGACAGGCTCAGAATTATGGCCAGAGTTGTCTTTTAAGACAGGTCAGAATTATCAGATAGGCTCAGTATTATGGCCAGGATTGTCTTGCAAGACCGACTCAGAAATCGGGCCAGAGTGTCGTTCAAGGCAGGCACGAAATGATGGCAGGCGTGGCCTGTTCATTATGAAAGATGGCTGATTAACAACTGATTTCATGGGGTGTTCCCATTTACAGGAATCATCGGAGATATTTGGAGGAGGCAATTGCTATGATGAGGCAATAATAACAGTATGATGACAATAAAGCATTCAAAGCAGACTACTCAGAGTTCAAAAACACTTGTTATGTCTTGACTGGGTGATATTTTAACGCTGTATTTTGCTAAAATCCACTGTTTCAGTCTCAAACTATATTTGAGAAATTAGGCTCCTCTATCCAGTAAAAAAATTAAGTTTTACCAAATAGACTTGTTGGTCATTGGGATTTACCTTTAGCTATTTATTGGCCTATGACTCCGCCCTGGGCAACAGATTGGAGTTAATAGAAACCTGTAACAGCCTTGTTGTTATAAAGCAGCCTTCTATTCATTAAGACTAATTGGCAATATAATAGCTAAATGGCAAACTCTAAAGTGCCATGTAGGTTGTTAACACACCTATGCTATTACCAGCTGAGGCTACTAGGGTCACAATGATGGACAAACAGTATTCAGCACTGCTCCAGTAGTTCGGTCAGTAAAATTTCAGTTATATTGTAAACTGATGCTAAGGGCCCTAACGTGGGAAATTGCGAATGTCATCTCTAGTTTGGAGGTGGAGGAGATTTGCATGAATTACCAATTCTTCAGTTATTGGTATCAACTATCTATAGACCCTACGTGCATTCTATGGGTTAAAGACTGAGTGAATATGCATATTCTGCATGCTCAACTTCAGGTTGATACACTATGATGGTGGCATATGTTAGTCACATGGGTGCAATCAAGTAAAAGTATCCTGTAATAGTTTACCTAATCTCACTTGCCACTGGTGTATCATCAAGTACAGATCAATGACAACACAGAATGGGTGTTGGATCAAACAGTATTTATGAAATGCTGGTTCAATGGAACACCGAATATCAATATGTTGGTTTTCATGCTTATTCACAGGTTGCAAAAATATGTGGCATAACAGTGGCGAAAGCTACATTCTCGTTACAAGGAGGAGGAATGGTCTTTTATGTCTCCCTCCATTTTGCCTCATCAGGGTCTTCAAATAAAGTCATCAAGATCCCGCTTTAGGTTTTCCTACTGTCTGATTGGCCTATGCAGCTTGATTCCCGATTTTGTAGGGAATAATAATACAACCTTATACAGTTATTGCTGGTTCAGCCTGTGGCTTGGGAAATCAGCCTTTGCATGATAAAATCAATTTATGTTCTGCAGATTCTGAATAGACTGTCCCTACGGCTTGGGTTGTCAAACCTATCCTTGTATGTGTTCACTCCAGAGTGTTGGGATAGCACCAAAAAAGCAGTGCATTTCTTCTTCAGGAGATGGGAAGCGTTTTGTTTAATGCTAATGTTACATTTAAAATGGTACAGATTACTGACGTTTTGGGGTTCATTTTTTAATGGTCTTTTGACAATAATTGAGTTATAGGGCCATTAACTGCGCCAACGTGCCTTCCCATCATATTTGCTGCAGCAAACGGGACCCACTCTGTCGGGTTCTCCCCCGGATATCGAGTTTGTAAAGGATATCTTTAACACAAGTTCTCCCAGGACAAGTACAATGCAGTATGGGATATTGACATTGTGTTAACACTATTTCACCAGGGGGCTCCAGCTACGTCCTTAGCTTTGGCCGGCTCTCTAAGGTAGTTATCCTCCTGGCGTTGGTTTTAGCGCAACAGGTTCAGTCGCTACAAAATTGCGACGGGACAGGATGATTACATCTGTAAATAATATATATAATATTTTATGTGTATAATTTAAGTAAGCAGAGCAGAAGGGGTGTCAGGTATCAAAATAGTTCAAGGCCTACTCAGGGACCTTTGGTTATGTGAGGGCACACATATACAACAATACGTCAAGGTCACCAAGAGCCTTCGAGGCTCTGAACTAGCAATGCTTGTTAGTTACAAAAAACTTTATAAGAACGTATCCGTTCAGACCATTTCCAGGTAATAAACGGAGTTCGATTTATGCAGGAGTAGATACTGATTTCCAGATCTCGTTCTACCTGGGCTGCTACATTAGCAGCAAGGGTTATTTACGATCCGCTGGACCACATCCTAACGGCTGCAGCATGGTCAAACGAACGAATTTCCAAACATTTTATAATAACCCATTGCCAGACCAGGGGTATTTGTCAACTCTATTTTACGTTCTATTTATAGTTTCCATCTGGATGAGAAGTGTTACTATTATTTTTACTTCATTTGACAGCATCAGCATGTTTTAAATCTATGTCATGTCTGTATGCATTATGAATGTTTCCCTCATCTGTCAATGAGGCAGTTGTGGTTGTGTAGACTTGTTTCTCACAGCATGAAATCACAGAGCTTTGAAATCTTCACGGAATTACTCACATGACTCTGAAGTAAAATAGTAAGATTAGACGAGAACTTACCAGTTTGAAGTTTGATCTTTATTTTTTGAGGAGTTACGATGAGCGATTGTGTGCCCATCGCTCCCAACCCTCATATCACAAAGGTCATCTGGTAGTTCTAGTCTTCTCTAAGTCTTATTATGTTACTTCGACTGCTGTTATCTGTGATTTCACACCGCTGCTTTGAAGATTGACACGCATGCACACTGGCGGGGCTTCTTCACGTAATCGCTCATTGTAATTCCTCATCAAATAAAGATCAAACTTCAAACTGGTAAGTTCTCGTTTAATCTTACTATCTCTGTGTAATTCATTGCAATTCATTTTCTGTCTGTGTGTAGAATGGTAGTTTCAACAGCCCGACTGCACAATATGTGGAACCTTACTCAAGCAAGATACAAAACCAGAATCTGATTTGTGGTGCTCGTGTGTGGAGTTTGCCCGTACTACCTGTGACCACGAGAGTTTCCTCGTTTTTTTTCCACATGACTTGTAGGTTGGTTGGCCACTGTGAACTGTCTTATATGTAGGTCGGTAGATCACAAAAACTGGGGGAGTTGATGGCCATTGTACCAGAGAATGAAATGAGGGTTAGTGTGAATGGGTGTTTGCTGGTCAGCATCAACTAAGTGGGCTAAATGGCCTGTTTCCACGTGGTGTGACTCCATTAATCCTTCTACCCGAGAGGCTGCACTTTCCAACAGAACCGTCGGCACGCTCACGGCCATTAAAGCAGTGGCATTATAATGCAGCTGCAATGAGCTAATACTGAGTGCCTTCTTTGTCTGCCTTTTGCCCACGTTGCACAGTTCTAACTTTGTTGGAGGATAAAAGGGCCTACTGTTGAAATGAGAGCAAGTTGCCTTCAAATCTCAATGCATTTCAGTTTACGTTAGGAGGAGCTCACGGGAATTAAATCCACACACAGCCCACGCCCCGGATATTGTGAGGAACCAAACACTGAACTGCAGTCATGCACAATGTACAGGCAGTGTGTAACTCACCATTAGATCAACAGCAGCACGCATATTCACCCATAGTCAATGATAGTTTTGTCCCCTTGCCGAAGGATTATTTCCAAAGAATGTCCTTGCCCAAAGGGGTGAAAATAAACAGGCTGCATTCCTTACTGCAGGAGAACGCTAGTCAGCATTTATTGAGAAATATCTAACAAAGGTTACAATATACAAAAGATCGGCTCCGACTCGATGGAGTCTCTGCTGTTAATAATATTCAACTGATTATACCATCTAATTTATTACCTGTTGCATTGCTCTCCTATATTTAGAAATCTGGAAGAGGGGGAGGGTACACAAAACAATCTCCTCATGTTTTACAATAGTAAGAGGAACTCCCCATAGAATTCTGATCTAGGTTCAGCTGAGGCCAAGGAACAATTGCCCCGTTCACAGTCTTTCAAACGGGGAGTTCCGAGCATATATCAAATGGTCTGCACAATAATCCTGCGTAGACATAGGTAAGATGACACAAGTACATTATGATGTAAATACATGTTGCAGACAGATTTACAATGCGGATATCCTGTTGTAAGTTCAAGGCAGCCAACACAGTCAGCTCTGCACTTTAAAACAAGGTGCATTTTAAGAGCAATTTTGATTTTGTACTTGTCGCAATAAAACATTTAAGGAATCGAGAATACAACTCCAAGTTTATACTGAGGACAGCTGACAGACCTCCAATCAGACCTCCAAGTTATTAAGCAAATGTACTGAGTTTTTTTGCATGATGGGGGCCTGGAACGCACTGCCAGAAGTGGTGGTGGAGCAAGATACAATAGTGGCATTTAAGAGGCTTTTAGATCAGCACATAGATATGCAGGGAATGGATTAATGCATTGACCATTATTTGCAGGAAGATGAGATAAGGATACTTTGGCAAAACAAGTAACTGCAGTGCTGGTTTTTACCAAAGATAGACACAAAGTGCTGGAGTAACTCAGCGGGTCAGGCAATATCTCTGGAGAAAAAGGATGGGTGATGTTTTGTTTCTTCAGACTGAAGACATGGTCCCAACTCGAAACGTCACGCATCCTTTTTTACCAGAGATGCTGCCTGACCCGCTGAGTTACTCCAGCATTTTATGTAGATCTTTGGTACATTTTGGCATTATATTCAGCATGGGCATTGTGGGCCGAAGGGCCTGTTCCTGTGCTGTACAGTTCTATATACTATGTCCCATTTCTTTCTGCAACTCCCTTTCACAGTAGTTATTACCTTTTCCATTGTTTGAATAGAAATGTATGAGCTGATGAAGCAATTATCCTTCTAATAGAACAGCTTAGAAAACTATTTTATTGGAGAAGATTAATTTATCTTGGCATTATGTTCGGCACAGACATTGTGGGCCGAAGGGCTCGTTCCTGCACTGTCTTTTTAATGTTTTTTTTAATACATGCAACCAAACCCTTTTTCTCGGAGATAGCTTCATACACAAATAATTCAAAGCTCTTAAAATTGTCTAAGCCTTCTATTTCACAACAGCGGGCCACACAAGTTGCAGAGGTCCTGTGTTGCTGGGTAGTTTTCGATTCTGCCCACACAGTCACTGTGCTTCCTCTATCTAGTCTGAATGAGAAGCAAGGCATATTGGTCTGCTCAAGGTAAGGTGGCAATGGAATGCAAAAATTACAACTGTCTGCTTAATTTCAGTTATTGCTGCTTTTCATGGTCATGGAACCTCTGTGGATTTAAAAATATATAAAATAAATTAATGCACAGTGTGATGAACAGAGTCTAGACGAGGGATAACACCTGCACAAATGGCTTTTTCAGTCACCTCGGGCAAAGGGGTAAACTATAATTAACACAGAATGGCATCACTCAAATCCACACAGAACCCACTGTTTCTTCCAACATGGATTTATTAATTTTGTTTGTTATTTGAGTAAGTGAGCCTCAAAAATGTCGTAACGGCGAGCTATGAGAATTTAACACTCTTGGCAAGTCCTGTCATTGTTTAACTCGGAAGCTTGAAGTTGCTTCGAGGAGAACGGATGACAAGCTCTGACATTGAAATTGAAATGGACGCAGTCAACCAGGTGGCTTGGTGTTCAGCTGCCACATGGAACATTGGACTTTGTCGCTCGCAGTCTTAAATCATATTCATATTAGCCTAGTATGTTTTGCAACATACGAGGAATTTGATTTGTTAAAGAAGGAACTGCGGATGCTGGAAAATCGAAGGTACACAAAAGTGCTGGAGAAACTCAGCGGGTGCAGCAGCATCTATGGAGCGAAGGAATAGATTTCCTTCGCTCCATAGATGCTGCTGCACCCGCTGAGTTTCTCCAGCATTTTTGTGTACCGAGGAATTTGATTTGCCATACAGTCATACCAATAAAAAGCAACAAAACACACAAAATACATTTTAACATGAACATCCACCATAGTGACTCCTCCACGTTCATCACTGTGATGGAAGTCAACAAAACGTGTTGCTGACCAGAATGAATCTCATTCAGAGTGGGATAAGTGCATGTGATATCATTGGTCTCGTGGCTTCATGAAGGAAAGTTAAATGACAGAAAATGTGCAATAAAGCAAATTTTTTTGTTATTTTTTTAAATTAATGCAGGTTGCTAGAATCATACAGACTGTTGGACAAATATGCTTCACAGGTGTTATGAGGAGGTGTGTGGCCTCTACGCTTCTTTACTCTTTGCTGGAAGGAGCAAGCTAGGTTAACATGGAATTATTTCAATACATTTGGGAGTTGGGTGAAAGAGACAAGAGTGGAGAGGGGGCAGAAAGGATGAGAGTGAAGCAGAGTATGAAAAACAAGGGAGAGAGAGAGAGAGATCATTACAAGTTGCAATAATTAAGACTGTTCACAAAAGTGCCATTTTTCCGGGAGAACAGCGCATCATTACACTTGCGGGACTTTGGTGAGACCATGTGCTAATCAATATTTTTGTCTGATTCTTTTATGAAGAATATATGATAGAATCATAGAATCGTGCAGCACTGAAACAAGCCATTGTTCAAGTATGCATCGAGACTAATCCCATTTCCCAATATTAGTTTGTAACCTTCACGTCTTGGCTATTCAAGTGCCCGTTTACGTACTTGTTAAATGTTATGGGAACATCCTGGAGAATTTCTCTGCAGACTCTCCAATGCAATCATGTTCTTCCAACTATGTGGTAACCAGAATTGCACACTGTACTCCAGCCGCAACCTACATTTTGTTTTAAATTGTACCACAACCTCCCTCATGGGATCTGGTCAAAAGTTTTACTGAAGTTCATGCCAACTACATTAACTGCACTGCCCACATCTGCCTTAGAAAGGATTCTCTGGAGAGTGCAATATCAGATGCCAAAGAGGCTTGACAGGATAGGTGTTATGTTTCTTCTTGCAGCATTGTTTCAGGATTACAGGGCCAGCCGCTGAAGACTGTGATGAGGAAACAACTCCTTCATCCAGAGGAATGTGAATCTTTATTACCTATCCCTATAGATGCTGGAGTAAATGGAACTTTTGACTCCAGGGGAATCACGTGCTGGGGAATCTGACAGGAAAATGAGCCCAACTCTAGATTATATTGAAAGTCAGAACAGGTTTGAGGGGCCAAATTTCCTGTCGCCATCTTATGTTATCTTATGTTGAGTGCAGATTTCAATATATCTTACGAGAACAGTTTGATAGCTAAAAAGTACACGCACAAAACAATTCTTTACTCTCTCGTTGACTGCTTTAATATAAAATTCTTTTCCCCCTTTTGTAGTTAAAAACCTGTTTGAAGGATGGAATTCATATCTCATGGCTGTGGACACAAACTCATGTATTACTTGTGTGAAATAATTTGTTCAGAAGTAGGTGAGTAACTGTTTGAGGTGGTATATTTGGGAGTTCGCTCTTCTCCATCATTCTCTTGAAAGTGCCATCACTAGAAACATACCATTCAAGCTGGAGCGTAAATACTTTGCAGCAGCCTCCTCAATGGGGCCTGATTTAATCAGGAAACGGATTTTGTAAATTAAGTACATTTAGAAGCCCTTTAATGAAGATGTAGAAATATATAAACCAAATATACTTTTTACCACTGTTAGAGACCATCACCAGTCCAGTATTAGCAGTGCAGTCAAACATTTAAAGGTCACCATCTTTCCCAACGCTACACTGAATCCTAAATTCAAGAGACAATAGTAATGCATGTTGGTGAAATTCAGGCAGGACAAACACTGTAAGTGCTGATAAGGCTACACAGCATCATTATGGAAAAGGAGAACAGTGATTTCCCCTTCTGACTCCTTCATTGGGGTGTCAAGATTCAAGTCCCTGTTTCTGAGTGCTCTTCTTTAAGAATGCACTATGTAGTCAGGTGGGATGAGTTATGATGTGTCATGGTTAGAAACTCTGATAACGCCTACTGCCTGGGTTCACACGAACAGGGGGAACGTGGGCAAAGTGTTGTTGGCGCCCAAGGAACCATATGCCAGCATAAATTAACACTCTCAGGAAAGGAAGCTCTTTCTTGTCCGCATAATAAATCACAGCATTTCAGCAGCAACGGCGTGAAGCTCCTTGACATATTTTGGAAAACAAACCTTCCCAGATCTTCACGATTGCTGATACCTCAACTGGGGCTTCTCTATTGGGCAGGATGGAACTGCAGATGTTGGAGTAATTCAGCAGGACAGGCAGCAGCACTAGAGAGAAGGAATGTGTGACGTTTCGGGTCGAGAAGAGTCTGAAGAAGGGTCTAGGCCCGAAACGTCACCCATTCCTTCTCTCCAGAGATGCTGCCTGTCCCGCTGAGTTACTCCAGCTTTTTGTGTCTATCTGGGGCTCCTCTATTTCCTGCACGTCAACTTTGAGCAAAGCATTGCCACAGAAATGGTGCATTTACCAACTATACTGCAAAACCACAAGAAAGTAGAGGGCTGAATGTAGCTTCTATTCATTATGTCAAATGAGATGCTCTAAGAGCAAAGTGTCAAGAATCAACAATATTTAAAAGTCATTTGCAATGATAATGAAACAATGACAGTCGTACTTGCAGCAACAGAACAGGCCTGTAAACACAATATATGCATAAATATGCCTTCAGCCCCAAACCATTTCAGCATTTAGGTCTTATGATACAATAGAACGTTATTTATCCCAGAGGGGGAAATGGTTATCTGTACGGAGGAGCTGCTATCAATATATTTTACATGTGTCATAACTATCAACATTGAATCATATCAAACTGGTAACAGGGGAACAAGTTGTTTGATTCAAGAAATCCATGTTTATCTTCTACCATTCCATATCTGAGGTCTGATTTATCCCCAAACTCCTTTTAAATTTACGTATATCTGCTCGTACTGTAATGACAGTTCAATTCCAAAATAGCTTCATTCTCTAACCCTGTATTCCAGAGCCTCATAAACATCTGTGCACAGTAAACATTGCTGTCCTAAATGTCTTCTATTTAATCTTTTATCTTAATCCCCTTGATCCACTGGAAGCAAAATATTCCTGTCAACACTACCCAATCCCCTTCTGAAGTTTAATCAAAATTATTCCTTAATCTCCTGTGCAGATGGGAAGAGTCATAAATCTTTCTTCATATTTGTAATTCCACACACCAGGAAGCAGGAGTGCCTTAACACCTTTCCCAGCATGTGGAGGAACAAGAGGCACACGAGACTGCAGATGCTGGAATCCTGAGGAAAATACAAACAAACTGCTGGAGGAACTCAATGGGTCAGGCAGCATCTGTGGAGGGAAATGGACTGACAATGTTTCAAGTTAGGATCCTTGATCATTATGGTCACAGTCATATAAACAGGCCTTTTGGAACACATGTCCATGCCAACCTATTGTCACTATTGGATACAGTACCCTCCATAATGTTTGGGACAAATACCCTTAATTTATTTATTTGCCTCTGTACTCCACAATTTGAGATTTGTAATAGAAAAAAAATCACATGTGGTTAAAGTGCACATTGTCAGATTTTATTAAAGGGTATTTTTATACATTTTAGTTTCACCATGTAGAAATTACAGCTATATTTATACATAGTCCCCCCCATCATGTTTGGGACACATGGCTTCACAGGTGTTTGTAATTGCTCAGGTGTGTTTAATTGCCTCCTTAATGCAGGTATAAGCGAGCTCTCAGCACCTAGTCTTTCCTCCAGTCTTTCCATCACCTTTGGAAACGTTTATTGCTGTTTATCAACATGAGGACCAAAGTTGTGCCAATGAAAGTCAAAAAAGCCATTATGAGACTGAGAAACAAGAATAAAACTGTTGGCGACATCAGCCAAACCTTAGGCTTACCAAAATCAACTGTTTGGAACATCATTAAGAAGAAAGAGAGCACTGGTGAGCTTACTAATCGCAAAGGGACTGACAGGCCAAGGAAGATCTCCACAGCTGACGACAGAAGAATTCTCTCTATAATAAGGAAAAATCCCCAGACACATGTCTGACAGATCAGAAACACTCTTCAGGAGTCAGGTGTGGATTTGTCAATGACCACTGTCCACAGAAGACTTCATGAATAGAAATACAGAAGCTACACTGCAAGATGCAAACCACTGGTTAGTTGTAAAAATAGGATGGCCAGGTTACAGTTTGCCAAGAAGTACTTAAAAGTGCAACCACAGTTCTGGTAAAAAGGTCTTGTGGACAGATGAGACAAAAATTAACTTATATGAGAGTGATGGCAAGAGCAAAGTATGGAGGAGAGAAGGAACTGCCCAAGATCCAAAGCATACCACCTCATCTGTGAAACACGGTGGTGGGGGTGTCATGGCCTGGGCATGTATGGCTGTTGAAGGTACTGGCTCACTTATCTTCATTGATGATACAACTGCTGATGGTGGTAGCATAATGAATTCTGAAGTGTATAGACACATCCTATCTGCTCGTTCAAACAAATGCCTCAAAACTCATTGGCTGGCGGTTCATTCTGCAGCAAGACAATGATCCCAAACATACTGCTAAAGCAACAAAGTAGTTTTTCAAAGCTAAAAAATGGTCAATTCTTGAGTGGCCAAGTCAATCACCCGATCTGAACCCAATTGAGCATGCCTTTTATATGCTGAATAGAAAACTGAAGGGGACTAGCCCCCAAAACCAGCTTAAGCTAAAGATGGCTGCAATACAGGCCTGGCAGAGCATCACCAGAGAAGAAACCCAGCAACTGGTGATGTCCATGAATCGCAGACTTCAAGCAGTCATTACATGCAAAGGATATGCAACAAAATACTAAACATGACTACTTTCATTTACATGATATTGCTGTGTCCCAAACATTATGGTGCCCTGAAATGGGGGGGGACTATGTATAAACACAGCTGTAATTTCTACATGGTGAAACCAAAATGTATAAAAATACCCTTTAATAAAATCTGACAATGTGCACTTTAACCACATGTGATTTTTTTACTATTACAAATCTCAAATTGTGGAGTACAGAGGCAAATAAATAAATGATGGGTCTTCGTCCCAAACATTATGGAGGGTACTGTAGTTGCCATTGGCAATATAAGTGTTTAGATGCTTCTGAAATGTTATGGGAACACTTGATTCCACTATCAACTCCAGCAGCATATTCCAGCCACTCTCAGGACTCCTCTAAATCTCCCTCCTCTGAATGTACAGCCATGTCTTATTTGTCGTTAAGATGTTATACAGATATATCACTTATTCTGACATTCATAATCTATCATCTTGCAATTCAGAATCTCATTTTCCTCCATTTATCCACTCTGATGCCATACACATCTGACTTTCTTACTCCCAAAGAAAGAACCTGAATCTTTCATGATCTCTGGCTATAAGTACGGGGGGTTTCGGAAATGGAGCAGAAGAAGTTCATTGGAATGCTGCCTGGATTAGAAGGTATTAACTCTAAGGGTAGGTCGGACAAACATCTGGTTCTTCAGAACATCAGGTGAGACCTGACAGAAGTATATAAAATTATGAGAGGCATAGATAACGTAGACAGTCAGAAACTTTTTCCAGCGTGGAAAGGTCAACGACTGGAGGGCATAACTTTAAGGTGAGAGGAGCAAGCTTTTTCTTTATGCAGAGGGTGTGGGCCTGGAACGTATTGCTAGGGATGGTGATGGAGGAGATATGATAGTGGCATTTAAGCGGCTTTTAGATAGGCACATAGATATGGAGGAATATGGATCATGTGCAGGTAGAGGAGATTTGTTTTACTTGGCATCATGTTCGGCACAGATATTGTGGGCTGAAGGGCCTGTTCCTGTGCTGTACTGTTCTATGTTCTATAAGTTCCCTTTCTCTCCTGCACCTCTTGTTCACAGTATGATTATTATATTTTCCATTATTTAAACAGAAGTGTACGGGCTTGTGAAAGACTTATCCTTCTATTAGAACAGCTCAGAAAACAATTTTAATATCCATCTTGCACATACATAATTCAGGCAGCAAGGTTAGACATGCTTTACTGAGTAGAGAGAGCATGGAGATGAATCTCTATTAATATCTGTCCACACCTTACAATCTCCGGCCAGCCAGTTATCTATCGCAATGTACTAAACAAGGATGTTAGATCTGGCAATATCCCCGATGTTCATTAAAGCAAATGCAAACCAAATGTTTTAACTGAAATGATCAAGTCCATCATGCCCCTGTTATGTGAAATGATAATCACATGACAAGCGACTAGTCCCTGTCACAATTTACAACTTGCAAGTCAGTCACATTACACAGAATATTTTGTTCTGCTAAATGATGGTTTAAAATTGAAGTAAATTGATTGTGAGGGAAGGAACTAAGCTTAACCTCGCAGCCGAAGATATATTCCAATTTCACAATGGCCCACTGTGGAGTAAAAGCACAATTAAGTCAGTTGCTTCATGGTACTCATTTGGGAAGAGAGTGTCAGCCATGTGTCTGTGAGGAAGTTCCTAGATTACAGTAAGTTATTATTGGAGCTCTCAAGTCAGAAACCTAAATGGAGATACTGAAGTACTGATCTTTGCGCTCAATCGCGGCAAAAGACAATGCGTCACACTGGCCTGCACTGAGAGGCAAAGTTTGCCAACCAGCGCCTTATCTATGAGCTCAGACAATGAGCACAAGCAGACAACTGCAGCTTTGTGGCCAATTACCACCGACGTACATGTTCTGCTCTCGACGGAGAGTCTGACAAACTGAACTGCTGCTAATACGCCAACTTTTTTTTGGTGGTATTGAGCCCTGTTTCAGAGCTCTTATCTACCAGATGAGAGCAGCTACCCAAGATTAAGCGGCAATCTTCTTGGTCCAAAAGACTCAGTTCCTCGTCCACTAATGGAAAAGCTGTCAGATCAATTCTTCACATGCAGGGCTTTTGCAAAAAACAAAAAGCCAATTTTGTAGCAATTTCCCTTCCTCTCCTATACAGTAAACCTTGACAATAACAGACCTCTATATATATAACTATATATAACAGATTTTGGTTATAGCGGACCGAGGCTCCCGTTGCCCTGTGCCCCAAATAGATTAAAAAGCAGGATCAATGCCATTAACACCATAGTGTTGATTGTTTTTCCATCATTGTCTATTCATTGGGATGTTAAAAAATATTAAGATGGCACCATGAAGAGGAGGTGCAGGAACATTGAACTTATAAGATGCTCTTAGGCCCACAATGTCTGTGTCAAACATGATGTCAAGATCAACTAATCTCCCCTGCTTGCATGTGATCTATATTCAACAATTCCCTGCGTGTCCATCTGTCTATCTGAAAGTCTCTTAAACACCACAATCGTGTCTGCTTCCACCACCACACCTGGCAGCGGATTCCAGGCAACTAGACATCACTCTCTGTGTACAAAAATTACCTCGCCCATCTCCATTAAACTTTGTCGCTTTCACTTTAAAGCTTTGCGTTCCAGTCTTTGACATTTTCACCCTTTGACATGTCTACCCTCTCGCATTTGTCCACCCTCTCTTGTGCACGCCTCTCACATTTTATATACTTTTATCAAGTCTCTCCTCAACCTCTGACCCTGCAGAGAAAATAGTCTAAATGTATCCACCTTTCCCTATAGATAATACCGTCTAATCCAGGTAATATTCTGCTAAATCTCTATTTCATCCGCCACCTTTGTGTAATACGACCATCAGAACTATACACTATACTCAAAATGTGGCCTAACCAAGTTTTAGAAAGCAGCAACATGACTTCCTGACTTCTAATCAATGCCCTGATGGATGAAGGCAATCATACCATACACATTCTTACTGAATGACACCTGCTGACATCTTGAATGACCTTTCAATTCAATTCAATTCAATTCCTTTATTGTCATCTTGCAAGCAACAGTTGTGCAGTGCAAAACGAAAAGACGTTTCCCAGGGAATACCGGAGCATCGCACATGAAGTTTAAAACATTTCACACACAATAATAACAACACTAAAACAATCCAGTCCCTGATGGAACAGTATAAGTTAAAATAGATACAAACAACGTTAAAGTACAGTAAGACCAATCATAAACATGTCCGGGGTGGCCGGGGCCCAGAACAAAGATGTGATCATGAAGAAGGTGCCAGCGTCTCTACTTTCTTAGAAGTTTAAAAAGATTCAGCATTTCACAAAATACTCCAGCAAACATCTACAGACTTACTGTAGAAAGTATTCTGACTGGCTACATCATGGACTGGTGTGGCAATTCCAATGCAAAGAAATGCAAGTAGCTGCATAAAGTGATGTCCACAACACAGTCCATCAGGGGCACAGCTCTCCCTGACATTGAGAGCATCTACATGAGGCGAGGCCTCAAGAAGGCGGCACCTATCATCAAGGATCCCCACCAACAAGTTAAGGCTCTCTTCTCACTGCCACCGCCGGACAGGAGGTACAGACGTCTTAAATCCCTCACAACCAGGATCAGAAATATACAGATCCTCCTTCCTGAAACTATCAGTTTCTTGAACCTACCTCCGCAACCTTAATCTTAGCTTGGCAATGGAATACCGGACTCATGCACTACCAATGACATGATTAGACTTTAGTCTTTAGAGATACAGCGCAGAAATAAGCCCTTCAGCCCACCGTGTCTGCACTGACCAGCAATCAGCCCAATACACTAGTTCTATCCTACACATTAGGGACAATTTACGATTTTTCAGAAGTCAATGAACCTATAAACCTGTACATTTTTGAAGTGTGGAAGGAAACTGGAGCATCTGGTAAAAATCCACGAGGTCACAGGGTGAACATACAAGCTCCTTACAAACAGCACCCATGGTCAGGATTGAACCCGGATGTCTTGTGCTGTAAGGCAGCAACTCTACAGATGCGCCACTGTGCTGCCCCTATTTTCTAATCATGTATTTTGGCACTAATGCCTTGTTTTTTCTTGCAGTCTTTTATTTTGACTGTCTTGTAGAATTTATGTTTAATTTATGAATTACAGGGGGTGGTGAATCTGGAATTCTTTGCCACAGAAGGTTGTGTAGGCAAAATTAGTGGATATATTCAAGGCAGAGGTCGATAGATTATTGATTAGTACAGGTGTCAGAGGTTATGGGGAGAAGGCAGGACAATGCGGTTAGGAGGGAGAGATAGATCAGCCATGATTGAATCTTGATGATCTTATGATCTTATGAATAATTTATGTTTTTGCGTGGCATTTTAGTCGCTGTCATGGCGATGCAGTTGCAAGCAAGATTTGCATTGTACCTGTATCTCACCACATTTGCACATATGACAATACACTCAACTTGACTTGAGTTAAACGTAGATTCGCACGGAAGCAAGTGGCTGCTTGAAAAATAAGACAGTACAAGGGAATTTTTTTTACCGATCATAACAAACAGGAACAGACGATCACATCCTATTTTGTGGTCATTGTCAGAATCAGGCAATACAAGGACACATATGTATCACAGCTTCAATGCAGAGTAACCCCCTTTAACTCAGCATCAAGAAAAAACCATAAACCTTCCCCAACTCCATCCAATCTGATGGGTCCTGACCCAAAACTTCACCTGCCCTTTCCATCCACAGATGCTGCCTGACCTGCCTGGTTCCTCCAACACTTTGCGGTTTCATAACAGAGTGACACTTTCACAGGAGCCATCTTATGCTCAGTTATAATCAGCTTTGAAACATGGCAGCTACTCTCCCCTATGAGGCCGTATATCCATTTCAAACTATTCTGCATGTGAAGCACATCGGATACTTTTGAGAGATTTGGCAGGGATGGATGTTCAATACCAATCTAATTGACCGGAAGAGATGAAAGGTTGCAGAGGTAAAGGGGTGGGGATTCCAGAGAATTGGTAGCACTTCACGATGAACGCACCCGAGAGGTAAAAATGGTTTCGAAGGGGGAGGAACTGTGGGAAAACGTGAGTTAGAAGAGGAATGAAAAAAGAGAAAATGAGAATAAGAAGAGAAAAGAGAAAAAATCCACGGAAAGAAAAGTGATATCCGGATTAGGTATTGGGAACGTGGCTAAGCAACACGCTAACTTAGGGAAGCTCTGACTCATGGGAATGTTGGCCAAGCTGATCTTAGACAGGAAGAAAATTCAAATTCACATTAAAACTAGCTGGTGCAGTCATTCATTCATTCTGAGCTCACAAGTTAGTGATATTATGGAAGAATAGGTATTACTGACCACCTGGAGGCATATTGATCAGTGATTGAATATTCTGAAGAAGAGTCCTGACCCGAAACATCACCTATCCATGTTCTCCAGAGATGCTGCTTGACCCGCTGAGTTACATCAGCACTTTGAATCCTTTTTTGAATATTTGATGTACGTGTCAGTCCAGGGAAAGAGAAACTATCGGCATCCTATCAACAAATGGGAGCCTCGGTGTCCTGCCTCTATCTTACTTGGAGGATTGTATTCAGAGCTACAACCAAGCTCATTCTCCATTCAAGTGACTCGCAGTCACCGTCCCACCTTGCCCTTCATTTTGCCAAAGAAGTTTCTGGAAGGCCAAATCGGTGGTGTAAGTGATCCCCATCAGCAAACCCGCTGACTGGTTAACAAGCAACAAAAAAGCTTTTGACAATATGACAATAAACTAAAATAAACAGAGCAGCAATCACTCCCTCATGATGGTCAACAATGAAAAGCCTAGACTGCGACTAATGAGGCCAACTAGGACCACAGCCAGTGAAGGTCCACGTTGAGAGCACCAACTGAGGGTGTGAAGGTGACACTGGCACAACTGGATGCAGGAGACCAATATTTGTGAAGAGTAGAGAACCCTATGCTCTGGGAGCCCAGTGAAGATGCTTGTGACCATCACTAAACATGATGGATAGTGAAACAAGGAACCACAGAGGCTGGTTTACAAAAAAAAGGCATTCGGGTTGGTTGGTTAAATTACCCTTTAGACTTTAAAGATACAGCGCAGAAGCAGGACTTCAGCCCACTGAGTCCACGCTGACCAGTGATCACCCTGTACACTAATACTCTCCTATACACAAGGGACAATTTACAATTTACAGGAGTCAATTAACCTACATACTGGCACGTCTTTGGAGTGTGGGTGGAAACTGGAGCACCCAGAGGAAACCCACACGGTCACAAGGAGAACATACAAACTCCGTACAGACAGCACCCATAGTCAGGATCGAACCCGGGTCTATAGTGCTGTAAGGCAGCAACTCTATCACTGCGCCACTGTACTGCCACTTTGTAAGTGAGTGAGTGGTAGAATTTGGCAGAAGTTAATCAGTAAATGGGGAGAATAAAGTGGGATTAGTGTAAATAAGTGGACGACAGTTGGTGCGGAATCATTGGGCTGGGCCTGTTTCCTTGCTGCATCTATGAATCTATAACCTGCCCTGACCACACCGCCGGCTCAAATTAACCTCAATGGCTCTGAGATTCAAGAAGGGAGACCCTGTAAACAAACTTGCAACAGCACTGGTGATAGTCACAAGGTAATTGCTTGTCCTGACCTTTACAATGTACTCTTTCAAAACTTCTAGTCGGCCGAATCTTCACAGGCTGTGAAGCTTGAAGCACTTCCTGTACGTTCTCCAACAGGAACCCAGGAAGGTTTGTCTGCAAAACAGCAGAAAACTAAAGAAATCGTATACTTTTTCTTATCTTGTTCACCGACACCTCCATTATGAACAGAAAACAAAATTTGGGGAAGAAAGATCTGTGGTTTCAAGCTGCCAGGGACTGAGAGAGGAGGTTTTGCTGAGTTGATGTTTCCCCCAGTGTTGGTGAATGCACTGTGTGAGCTGAGTGAGCTCATGGCCGTGACAGGCCACATGCAACTTTTGGGTTTCCTGCCCTGTGGCAGCTGACACTGCAGATTTAAAGGTTAAACGCCATTACTACCGGTGTTAGAGCTGAGACATTAAAGAAACAACGTGCAACTATTTCAGACTTTGACACCGCAGTAGAGTTGCTGCCTTACAGCGCCAGAGACCAAGGTTCGATCCTGACTACGGGTGCTGTCTGTACGGAGTTTGTACGTTTTCTCTGTGACCGCGTAGGTTTTCTCCGGGTACTCCCGTTTTCTCCCATAATCCAAATACATAATATAATTTATATATCGATCATGAATTGATATGTGCAGCTCTGCATGTTATAGCAGCCATCAAGGCATCACGAAACCTGTTTTACTGCTTCAGCTCAATATTTAACCAGAGTTAATAAGCGCAGAGTTTATCTTAGTAGAGCTGCTGCCTTATAGCACCAGAGACCCGGGTTTGATCCTTACCACGGGTGCTGTCTTTACAGAGTTTGTATATTCCCCCTGTGACCGCGTGGGTTTTCTCTGGGTGCTCCGGTTTCCTCCCACACTCCAAAGACGTACAGATTTGTAGGTTAATTGGCTTCGATAAAAATTGTAAATTGTCCCAAGTGTGTTGGATAGTGCTAGTATTCGGAGTGATCATTGCTGACATGGACTCGGTGGGCTGAAGGGCCTGTTTCCGCGCTGCATCTCTAAACTAAACTAAACCAAATAAACTAAATACAGAAGTGTTCTCCTTTGGTGAACGTACTAATTCACACAATAAAACTGCAAACAATTTTATAAAAGGACACAAAGTGCTGGAGTAACTCAGCAGGTCAGGCAGCATCTCTAGAAACATGGATAGGTGATATTTCGGGTCATGGCCTCTCTATGTTCTCCAGAGATGCTGCCTGACCTGCTGAGTTACTCCAGTACTTTATGTCCTTTTATGTATTAACCAGCATTTGCAGTTTGATTGTTTCAAAAATATTATAAAGTGCCTAAACCAATATATCCACTTCCTCCTTGGCTATATTTTTTAAATCTCATGACTGAAAACTCATGGGCCGTGCTTTGGTCTATTCGTTTCGTTAGAAGTGACAACAAGCTATGCGAGTTCTGCTTTAACTAAAAATAACTTTCTCCGCAATTTATCTGTTTTGTAAAGGAAGCCAGACCAGCAGTGTATCTGCTTCCACTGGTGCGTGTCTGTCCCTTTGCCTGCATCTCAATAGCGACTTAAGATTTGAATAGAGACACACACAGCGAGTGCTTTCATCCTGGGCCCTGGCACTCAGTTATCTACAGACCGAACCTTGGCAGAGACTCGCATCAAGCTGAAATACGGTCCATGAATAGACACTGGCACGTCCCTATCCGGCCTTCCCCGAGTACCAATCAGCCGTCTCACAAACAAGGCCAACCGGATAAGTACTTCTTGTAATAAAGGCCTGGTTGGTCCTGCACCAACTCCCATCTTTGCCAGAAACAAATTAGTCTAAACAGTGAATGCTGGAAGTCAGCGGCTCTGCCACAAATGGAGGCACGGAGGCCGCGGTTTGCCGGCAATCCGCACCCAATGACAATGGTTCTCTGTTGGGCAGCTTAACGCATTCAAAACGAAGGCAATGTTTGTGAAAAAATAAATAACATCGACAGGTTTCCTCTCCGTGAACTCTGGCTGAGAGCTCCCAGCTCCGCAAACAGTAGCGCTGCTGTCACGGAGATGGAAAGAACCCTGGCTGAGGGGACATTCTCCCCATCATGAGGTTGCTCTCCCGCTTAGTGTCATTTAATGTCAGGCATTCAACATCCGTAGGGAGGAACTGCAGATGCTGGTTCAAGATGACAGTAGCAAGATGAGAGCATGAATGGAGGCATGGATCTTTGATGTTATTAGATGCCTTTTTAATGTAGCACCCCCTGTATATCCCATCAAAGGTAGGGAAAGTCAGTACATGTGATGGACTCGGCAATGTTTACCACTTTTTGCTGCCTCCTTTGTACCTGGGCTTTCAAATTGCTGAACCAGGCTACAATGCTGCGAAAATAGACACAAATTGCTGGAGTAACTCAGTAGGACAGGCAGCGTCACTGGAGGTAAGGAAGAGGTGACGTTTCGGGTCCAGGCCCTTCTGTCCCATTCTTTGGAAAGTGAACCAAAATGTCACACACGTGACCAGGTGTCATCACAAATTAATACATAAAATTCTTGTAAGAAATTAATCTTATTCATTGCTATTTTCTTAGCTACAGAACTATAATGCATGTCTGCTAAAGATATGAACATTCTAGCTTTTTAAAATTCAGTTTGTATAATGCTTCTGTGTGATGTCACATACGTGACCAGTCATATTTTACCTATGATCCTAAACATTGTCAGCATAACATAAAAATTTCATTTGATAAACCAAAAAATAAAATGAACCATATATGCAATACAAAACAATATACCTGTAATGCTTTCAGAATTAGAAGAGATGTATTCTACAATTTCCCCCCACCTTTTTTTTTTTTTGTCACACACGTGACTAAGAATGGGCCTTCTTCAGACTGAGAGTTATGGGAGAGGGAAACGAGAGATATGGAAGGGTACAAAGAAAATGTAAGGTGTGAAAAGGACAGATCAAATCTGGTTCTCTGCTGATGGTCTCCGAATCCTCCACCGAAAGCTGGTGCCGTGCATATCAAAGTACTGAGCAAAGTACAAAGTGCTGGAGTAACTCAGCGAGTCAAGCTGAGTTACTCTGGAGGACATGGATAAGCAATGCTTCATGTCCTCCAGAGATGCTGCCTGACCCACTGGGTTACTCCAGCAGTTTGTGCTTTGCTCAAGATTCCAGCACCTGCAGTTCCTTGTTTCTCCATCACAAACTACTTGTGTTCAAACTGATGTTCTCCCCCCATTTTAACAATGACGCACAATAAACCAGCATGGATGCATTTGGCTGCAGAATAATGACAACCTGAAGCAACCTCTTTCCCTAATGCTGAAGATGTTAAAGATGCAATTCTGTGACAAAATTATGAAAGGAAAAAGACAATTAAACGTCTCGGCCTTTGTTCTGCACACGCCAGATAACACCTCTTTTTGCATGCGGCTTCATTTGGCTCTAAATGCGACAATCGCCTGCCTTGTTCAGCTGCACTAATTCCTCCCTTCTGCGCCACATTGCCTGGGTTGCAGCTGCGGAGTTGATCCTTGTCAAAATGCAAGCATCAGGACAAAAGCCCTCATTATCACCCCTTGGCGCATACAAACAGCGAGGACAGTGCACGCCCATGACAAAATGTTCAAATAAGATCGGCAACTCCATCACTGTATATTAGCATATCAATTGCCCAAAGCAGGGTTGTGTGAACATTACCCGGGCGCAGCTATTAGGAGGGCACAGATGCATCATCAGTCACTGTCCCAAGCGCATTCAAATTTTAATTATAGTAGTGATAGAATAGGGCTCTGCTTGTTACCAATAATATGCTTTTGGCTAATTTGAGAGCCACCTTCATCTAAACCAATATTATTGTCAGGCTCAGCCAACTCGAATCCCTAAAATACTCCCGATTAGCAACACATTTTGTATTCTGTAAGTGTTGTGCGTAGATGAGATAACTTATTCACCAGTACTGGCCATAATCAATAGTCACAAATGCGCAAAATCAGACATTTCTGTAAATGCATGGATGGCATCCAGTAAAGTGTTTTGGCACATTTCTTCACTAAAATACTAAATCATTCATCTCTTTTGGGTGCTGACTAATCAGAACATAAGAAATAAAAGCAGGAAATACTCAGTCTATCCATCTGTTGTATATTTCCAGCTTGTGTTGAATTAACTTCTTAGCTGATTCAGTGCACCACTGGGATACATTCTTGAGTAAATCCACACAGATAGAATAGTGAAGAGGATATATATATATAGATCAGCAATTTGCAAGCAACATTGGAAAGCAAGCCGACACAGGCTAGGATTGTTGAAGGACCGTTGACTCTCCATATGATCTGGGTTCATCATCACAAATGGTCCTTTAATTAAATCTTAATTTGAGTAACTTGTTAAATTGCTGACGTGTACATCAATTTGAAACACAACGGTCAATGTAAATCTCATTAGCAGACCAAGAATTCAGAACAGGTGAGTGGAGAAGGCTAGGTGAAGTTGAGTGGAATATGGGAGATTGGAATGGGATTCGTGGAGAATCAATGCAAGATGGGTGCTCAATGCACTCATTGGGCTGAAGACTAGGCTTCCTTGCTTCCAAGCATCTTGGGGTTTCTTCTGTGGCAATTATCTGTTACAAATACAATTGCTGATAATGGTCTTGTTGGCGTACTAATATAGAAGTTGTGCAGACACCATTTCAGAAGCTTCAGACTTTAGACTTTAAACTTTAGAGCTGCAGCGTGAAAACAGGCCCTTCGGCCCACTGAGTCCACACAGATCAGTGATCCCCATACACTAGCACTATCCTACAAACTAGGGACAATTTACAATTTACAGAGGCCAATTAACCTACAAACCTGTACGTCTTTTGATTGTGGGAGGAAACCGGAGCACCAGGAGAAAACCCACGCGGTCACAGGGAGAACGTATCTCTGGTGCTATAAGGCAGCAGCAGAATGAAGAAAAACTCTGCACTTATTAACTCTGGTTAAATATTGAGCTGAAGCAGTAAAACGGGTTTCATGCGATGCCTTGGATGTTTTTTATAACACGCAGGGCAGCACATATCAATTCAAGTTAGATATATAAATTATATTATTAACAGAAGTGAAACATTGAACTCCTACCCACCATATGCACCTGCAGAATCATGCAAAACCTGTGTGACAGCCAAGATAAAAAATAAAAATTCCTTGTGCCTCACTCAAAAACATTTAATTAAAAAACATGTTCACAATATGGATTCATTACTCAGACAACATGGATAATTTTAATTGTAACCATGGAAACTTTGGAAGTTAACAAATGTCTCACCTCATATATATATATATATATATATATATATATATATATATATATGGTATAATTATGCATATATATGCATAATTATATAGGAGTAACTCAGCGGGTCAGGCAGCATCTCAGGAGAAAAGGAAAAGGTGACGTTTCAGGTCGAGGCCCTTCATCAGACTTCAGACCATCTGAAGAAGGGTCTCGATCTGAAATGCCAACTAATCCTTTTCTCCAGAGATGCTGACCCGCTGAGTTACTCCAGCTTTTTGTATCTGTCTTTGGTGTAAAACAGTATCTGCAGTTCCTTCCTACACATTATTAATGCAAAATTCATTCCATTATGTTCAGAAGTTTTATCAGTGAAGCTCAGGGCACTGCAGGAAGGTGTAGTGATAGCACAGAAACCTCTGTCAACAAATATTTCTTACAATTAAACATCACGATAACAAATTGGACCTGGAAGCAGGGAAGAAACACAGCATTGTTCTCAATTCACTTCTGGTAAATTAAGGAATAATTGATGATCCCCTGGAGAACTGATTCGCAGGAAAAGATAACTATTATATTTATGTAGTTTTGGCCCATTTATTTGCTTTGTTGTCGAGAGCTTAGGACGATTATGACTCATGTCAATTTAGCGTTCCTAAAGGAATCGTCTCTTGAAAGTTTTCCATCATTTGAATTGAACAAACAATAAAATCACACTGTTTTGCTTTTCGGATGCCGACACTGTTCCAGAGTTGAACACCACTGTTTATGTACACAATGTAGACAGTCTGAACATGTCATTAAGGAGACCCCAAGGGCAGTTTCCATTGACAAGGTCAAGGAAAAGTACACCTGACAGATTGGAAATGACTACGCTGAATTTCCCTTCAGACCAGAGCAACACATTGTGATCCAGAAGTGGCTAATAACTCTACTTCCCCAACAATCATGATAAAATCATCATAACACCTCCACTGCCTAGTTACAAAAGAGTTTTGATTTTAAAACAAACACAATGTTTTTACTTCTTCCTTGCACCAATGAATAGGATTGTGGCTCACTCTCGAGATGAGCAGATTTGTTGACTAATTTTATTCTTAATACAAAATGCAGCCATTTATGATTACAAGAAATGTCATCCTCTTTCCCCACACTTTTATCTACAGTATACAGGTGACTTTTCTTTCAAGCATTTCACAAGCTGAATAAGTTAATTTAATACCATTTCTCCATTCGGCAAGTGCAGTTCATTAAAACATTTGGAAAAAAAATGCATTTACTACCTTCGTTTTATTATTTTTGATTTTGCTTTTAGTTGGATTAGAGTGCAGCGTATATATTGATTTCTCTTGATTTGAATGAGAAAACACATCAACAAACATCATAAACAAATGAGCTTGAATAAAATAACTGGAACAATTTGCAGTTATATTTTGCTTGAGGAAAAATATCACGTACCTTCATGAACGCATAATCATACAAAATAAAAGTCAAGCTGAAAGGAGATGACATGGGGGATGTTTACTGGATGGGGGGGGGGGGGGAAATAGATTTTAGGAAGTTTTGGGTTATCCAAGGAGGGATTTTCATACCAATAGGTGCACTACTGGTGAGGTGCAAAATGGGAACCATGCACGAGATACCAATAGCTTGTGCTTACAGAGATGTGGAGGTACAAGTTGTGAGAGACGTGCGTGCAAGCATGACAAGACAGTGAAAAGTGGGGAAACCTGTCTGAATCCAGGGGCTGTTGAAGACAGTCTATTTGAGGGGTAAGGAAGGGGGAAGCTTGGTGCCGTGAGAAAGGACCAGCAAAAGGCATAAACAGCAGCAGAAGTGACTGAATATATGGGGTGAATTTCAGATACCATGTCTGTGATATCTGTGACGCCTTCCAGAGGGCAGCTGAAAAGTCGAGCCCGGGCCTCGCGGGACGGAGCCTCGTGGGTCGGAACTTGTGCATCGCACATCGACAAAGCCCACGGCCAACGGCCCCCTAGGTCAGCGCCACGGAGGCATCCGGAGTGGACCCGCAGTGATAGTGGAGAGGTCGGAGCGGCTGTCGATGATGGCTCTGATCGACGCACGAGGACGGACCACGTGGAAGTGAAGACGTCACTGCTGAGGGAAGGAACAAAGGAGGACCCAACGTGAGGAGGGGGGGTGAGAACAAAGTGGGCCTTGGGCAGGGGTACTTTATAAGCGCCCTTTATGGGCGACTGTTTACATACCTTGGGTATGCAAGCAAAGAATTTCACTGTGACTTGTCACATGTGATAATAAAGCATTCATGTTATCATGTTATCATGTCATTGTGATGGTGAGGGTGGAGGAGGTAGAGGGAAAGATCTTAGGAGGTAATTTTAAGAAGATATACTGCAGCAGCATAAAACAGCAATGGAGTAAAGTCAGAGGTTGGATTCTTTATCCGGGGCGATCTTGGGCTAGTTGTGGGCTTTGCCAGAAGACAGCACTCTGATGGCATCCTCAAGTCATCCAGAAGGCCAGGTACACACAACAGAGCACAACTGAGCAAAGCTGCAATGAGCTCAGGTTTTCCTGTACTTCAATGACATTAAAAGTCATGGGGAAAGAGTGATTGAGAATGCTCTTTTGATTTCTGGGTTCACAGTCATGTGGGTTGTATGCATCTGACCTTCTGGACTACTTGAGGGTACTATTAGATCACAGAAAAAGGGTGGGCGACGTTTTGGGTCGGAAGGGTTCCTACGCTAAAACATATGTGGGTAAATCTGTGAAAATCTCTGATTGGTATTGCAGAAGTTGCGTGAAGACAAGCTTTTTAAGATAAGAAAATAACAAGCTATGCTAATCATACCCTCAAAAACCATTAGAAGTTGATCTTCAGTTTTCTTTTTCATTCGTAGCACATAAATAAAGTCTTTAACTACTTTTTTCCCCACAGCACCTGCAGAGATATGACAAGTACACCCCTCCAGTGATTCCAAACATTTTTACTCCATGAATGATGTGATACCAATTTCTTCTGTAGGTTTATTGTCTCCATGAACAAGGCTGATTCAGCACCAGCTGTCTTATCGCCCTTAGTTCAGGCTGAGAGTTCTCTACAATGATTATCGACACACGCTGTCCTGACTCCCCCTCTCTATTTCCCCGCTCCCCCTCCCTCTGCACCATACTCCTCATCCTGCACTGTCACTACACAGTGTAGGTAAACACACAAGTAGTGTGGGCAGCAACATCTGCAAAGCAGAAATCGTTCTACAAAATTTAGAAATCATGATGAATTTGTGCAAAACATTTTCTGGGTTACAGACACGGTGTTGTGTGCGATGTTGCACAAGACATTAAAATTCAACAAAAGTTCATAAAAACATTGCAAGAGGTGAAAGCCTATAATTTGAAGAGATACATGAGATACCGAACACTTCCAGGAGAACAAAGAGGCTTGTGAAAATTCAGTATAGTTTTTCAAGATTACAAAGAGCTTTTGATGAAGTGAGTGGCATCAATTGGCAAAATAATTGGAACAGACACAGAGTAGAAAAGCAGATGTCATTGTAGGGGTATTGTTGTGGCATCGGGCCCAACTTCCTTACTTATTACGGTGTGGAAGGACGTCACGGGGCCCATCAGACCTTTGCTGGTTGCCAGCAGAGCAATCCCATCAGCTCTAATCCCCATCCCAATCTCCTGTAACCTGCAACTTATTCTCTCATACGCAACTATCGACTCCACTTTATGATTCTTTTTGCCACTGTGGGATAACATGGTGGCCAATTAGCCTCCCACATTTCTTTGCTGCGGGATTGGACAGCTGAAATACAAGTAGTCACGGTGAGAATGCGCAAACTTCACATAGACGGCACCTGAGACCAGGATCAAACCCGAATCCCAGGAGCGTGATGCACATGGATGAGTGGCCTAGATTGACAATTGGTGGAGCCTATTCTGTGCTGTATAACTTCATGAATCTATCAATTTGATCTCACTCCACGTGATACCAGGTACTGACTGAGACTGCTGGGTACAACAACGGCAACAAGGCCAGAGAACGCGCAAGCTACGGAGCTCTAAGCTTACACTCCACAACTAGCAGCGCCTCTACACAAGCTGTTCCCGAACATTAACAACATTGGCAATGTGGAAAATTGCCTGGCTAAGTCCTGTTCACAAAAATCAGGACAAATCCAATCAAGCTCAATCACCAGCAATGTGATAGATGCTGGCATCTCCAACCAATACATACTCATCAATACTATAATCTATTTGTTTATGTTCCATTTAGGTTTCACCAGAATCACTGAAGTCCAGACTTCCTCAGAGTCTTGGCCGATTCTTTCCCCTTGCCTGCATTGGTACAATGCCAACAATCCTCAAGAGGCTCATCGTCAACCAGCATTAACCACCTGAAATATTTATTGCTTCCACCACCAATGCACAGTGGCTGCAGTGTGCACCATCTACAAAGTGCACTGCAGCCGTGTGGCTAGGCCATTCTTACAGCAGCTCATCATCCAACTGTCTTTGCCACCAAGGTGGTGAAGGGCAGCAGGTGCATGGGAAGACCACCAGCAACTGGTTCTCTCCAAGTCATGCACCGTCCCGAAAATTGATTGCTGCTCCTTCTTTGTCACTGGGCACAACTCCTCACACTTCTTCCCCAACACCACTGTGTGAAGTAATGAAATGGAACTGCGGATGCTGGTTAATACCAAAGATGGTCACAAAATGCTGGAGTAACTCAGCAGATCAGGCAGCATCCCCGGAGATAATGGATCGGTGACGATTCAGGTCAAGACTTAAGAAGGGACAGGAACAAGGAACTGCAGATGCTGGTTTATACAAAAGGACACAAAGTGCTGGAGTAACTCAGCGGGTCAGGCAACATCTCTGGAGAACATGGATCAGTGATGTTTTGGGTCAGGACCCTTTTTCAGATTCTATTTCTGAAGAAAGGTCTTGACCCAAAACATCACCTATCCATTTGCTCCATTGATGTTGCCCGACCTGCTGAGTTACTCCAGCATTTTGTGTCTACCCACTGCATGAAGACCTTCACTAGAGGGACTGAAGCGATTTTGAGAATGCTGCTTTTCATCTCAAGGGCAATATATCTCAAGGATGTTCAATATATTCTGGTCTTGCCAGCATTGCCCTGATACCAAAAATTAATTTAAACAAAAAGATTGTACAACAAAGGGACAGTATAGTAGATTGCGAGAGAGCTCTTTCTGTGCAGTAAATATTTAAAGCTGTTTACTTATTTCTTTGTTTTACTTTACCTTATCATACATTCCTGCTACTTCCTAATCCCTGCCCATTTAGACTTTGCATAGGCGGCTAATAAATTACGTTTCTCAAGGTCTTACACAATTACTGCCCTCTCAGTGGGAGATTTAAAAAAAAACGCTTTTAATTTAACTTACACACATTTTTCTCACTCCTACGCTTAGCGGTTTCATGGGATTTTCCCAATCTGCACCTGAAGGTATGCTGGTAAAGTGACTGGGAAAAAGTGGATAATGTGAAAAGCCTATTTCTATTTGAATCCACCGCAAACCTATCATGGACGGCGGCCAGCATGAAGTATGCCAACAAACTGCGGACTTCCTGTTAAGATATGGTTACACAAATCTATTTGAGATACGGTGCCCTGAATGTTCATTAAGCACCTGATTGCAAATGTCAGCAACCTGTTTAATCTGAAAGAGAGAAGGCAGCACATTGCCAACAGTCTGCTCCCACTCCTCAACTGCCACACACATTTCCAGCAGAGATTAAATTCCAACCAACATTTTTCCTCAATGGCACTTCTTAAAAATGTCCACTGTTTTCTCGCAGCCGTGTCACACAAGAGACCTTTGTAACATCGAGATTTCCAGCACTAAAATGCTAAATGCTCTGGTTTATGAAGCACTCTCCCACCCCCACAGAGCAGCAAAATCACCAGGCAAAGCTAAAAATAAGAAATCTCTGAAGCATTTCCCCCATGTCAGAAGCAGCAAAGTCTGGGAGAATAAAGCAGCATCTAAACATAGGATCAGGTCAAATCTCACAGACAAGCAATCATGCATAGAAGTACCCACCACTCCAAAAATATTAAATGATGCACAAAATCCCAGCTTTGCAAAGAAAAAACAAACGTCAATATTATTTCATCTAAAAGTTCTGATATGTTGCATTTTGTACATTTGATACAGAATGGGTTTTTTTGTGGAGTTGATCATTTCTGGGTTGTGGTGCACCACTCTAGAAATCCAACCAAGCATTTTAGTTGTGGCTCAGCTTTGCACACTGAGATGATTTCCGTAACAGACATTCATGGAACATTATTCCCTGAGGAGAAATCTTTGGATCGTGGGCTGGGAAATTTGTTCTCAGGAGTGCCTGTCATTGGATTTTCCTGGAACAAGCATGTTTTTATAGTGCTGTTCCCTTTTTCCCTTTGCTACTTAAATGGGGCTTCCTGTAGGAGGTCTCAATGCATGGGACCTGACCAAGTAAGACATGTAGTTAGACACAAAATGCTGGAGTAACTAGGCGGGTTAGACAACATCTCTGGAGAAAAGGAATAGGTGAAGTTTTTGGGTCGAGACCCTTCTTCAGACACGTCTTTAATATTTACTAAACTTACTTGCTCTCCTTAGATAAGAGTCCCTAAACTTTTCCTCCATCTTGACCCCTGTGCTGACCCCAACCCCATCACAGTGATGTCTCACAACAGACTCCCAGCATTGATTTCACAACACCGACCACAATTTTCATTCATCTACAAATCCATGCAAAATGGCCTGAATTATCAGCTTCCCTTCCCCATCAACCATCCCAATCCCAGATCCGACCCTGGCCGCTTCATCAGCTTGTCCTCATTTGTACGTGTAGGAAGGAACTGCAGATGCTGGTTTAAACTGAAGATAGGCACAAAAAGCTAGAGTAACTCAGCAGCGGGACAGGCAGCATCTCTGGAGAGAAGGAATGGGTGACATTTCGGGTCGGGACCCTTCTTCAGACGGTTGGTCATCTCCTTCATTAAGTGACCATTCAAGGAAGGCGTGAAATGTTTTATTCAAGGATCTGCTGCTGGGGATTTTAGTAGTACAGAAGGCAGACCAGGTCAAATATTGGAATCGAATTAATTATAATTAATATGAATATTTAATATATCCTTTCAGGGAATTCCTGATGGGATTCAGAATGAATTACGTCCAGCATAGAACATAGAAAAGTACAGCAGGGGAACAGGCCCTTCAGCTCACAAGGTCTGTGCTGAACATGACGCCAAGATAAACTGATCTCATCTGCCTGCACATGATCCATATCCCTCCATTCCCTGCAAACCCAAATGACTGTCCGAAAGTTCCATAAACGCCACTGTGCCTGCCTCTCCCTCCACCACTGGCAGTGCATACCAGGCACCCATTGTGGAGGCCTAACCTCCTGTAACTTCATTCTTTGTTCTCCGACCTACACCGTTCATAATCAAGGGTGCAAATGGTGTCAGGTATGAGTTAGTAGCCAGGGATCATGGGTTGGGGGTGGGGGGGGGGGAGATAGGATTGGCATTCAGGGGTTGCAATCAGTTTTTAGTGGGTAGGATTAATAGTCAGGTTGGACTGGCAGGGAGCTGTCCATCTACATAGGCAGGAAACAGTCAAGTTGCACAAATGGTGGATAGGATGGGGTTCGTCAGGATCTCGGACGATGGGGGGTTGAGGGAGAGCTCTGCGAATAGGCGTTTCTTATTAGGGGCCGATCTGAGCAGTGAATGGGCAGGGAACCGTCAAGTAATTTTTGTGAAAGCCAACTTCTATATGATTGGCCATCTGATGGTGCGGCCAGGAGCACTCCAATGAGTTTTTTTAGTTTTAGTTTTAGAGATACAGCGCGGAAACAGGCCCTTCAGCCCACTGAGTCTGCATTTTTAATTAACATTTGACACTTCATTGAAATTGGATTGTGTAAGACCAGTTTTTCCACTCTCCTCACAAACAATAGGGAAATAAGAAATCGCCACAACAAATTACTGATGTAAATGTTCTTTTCCAAAGGAAGGCCAGAAGTGCTTAAGAACAAAAACCTCACTCTAGTACATAATACAGTAAATTATTTAAAGAATATATCATATATTCGAATTAATTATAATTCATTCATTTGACAACAGGATTTAAAATGTATAGGCCTAAAAGTTATTATTTATTTCTTTGTCTACTGACATGCACTGTTTATAATCAGATCTAATAGCTTGTAAAAATATATGGATTATTCCATTAACAACAATTTGGAAAAGGCATGGAATTATTGCATGAATTACAATATTGAATTAAACAGAGTTTTCAGTTCAAGGACAGTAAAAATGTGCTTAGTTTGATTCTTCAGTTTATTACCACCAATGATTGCTGCAAAAGAAAAGTTAATTGGGCAGTCATGACCCTTTTGACCTAAGAAATCTTTGATAATCTAGATGTTTATTGCCTTCACCATGGAAACAGAATGCACTGTAGATTTGTTATTGCCACAGTGTTCTGAAAAGCAGGCAGTTTTGATAGGATTAGAAGACAGATCTGCCCTGGATTGGCCCTAAATTTGGGTTTTTTTCCCAAGGGTTTTGACTTTAGAAAAAAGACTACAAAGTTCATTCTGAAGGGCAAGCAGCCCCAAGGGATAAGAAACTTTCTGCTTCTCAAGAGTTACCATCATCTAAATTACCAGACACATGGCTCAGCTACATGTGTATTTTTACCGATGGAGTTTCTATTTAATTACTCCATGTGATCTTGACACAACTTTGTTTCACAACTAATTATAACTATACTATGAATGCGGATCCAGGTAGGAGAAGCAGAGAGAAGAAAGAAAACTCATTCTCCTTTTTTTAAATTACATTCAAGTCACAGCAGTGATTCACAATTTACTTTATGCTCTTTGTTTCCACTCCACAGCCAGAGGTTTGCACAAGCCTTCGTCACTTTTGACACAAAGGGTCATATTTCTCCTCACTAGTTCCATGATTGCGTGTGAAAAGGCCAGGTTTCGACGGTTTCTCCTCCAAATGTAATTTACTGTGTTTAGAGATCAGCTTTAGGGCATTAGAACTGTAACCTTTAATAATTGATACCAGTCTCCAAGCATCAGATCTAATGAGAAATTCAACGTATTACCATCTCTCCATCCAATGTTCGCATCAAACAGGCTATTAGTGCAAGACACAAAATGCTGGAGTAAGTGAGTCACGCAGTATATCTGGAGAAAAGGAATAAACTCCCAAAGTACTTATTTGGTAAATTTGCACACCTATTTTCTGATCTATAGAAATACAGGGCTCTCACTTAACTTTTTTCCCCTGTTGCCAGCTGGGCAACCTTGGTAGCTTTTTAGGTTGCCAACTGACAGTTTAGGTGGTCATTTAAGATGGCTTGCATGACCCGTGCGATAATGTGCTCGGACGAAGTGCGTAGTTACCAGTCGGAATTATACTCAATGAAGCATTCACATATTATTTCTGCTTCAAATAAAGTCACAAACTAAACATATTCCCCAATCAAGACATGATATATCCCACAATGACATGCAGCAAAATTATAAGACAGTATCTCAACTCTTTTTACACATTGCAATTAATGCAATTTCTATTAGTTCTTTCCACTTCCAAACAACAATGTGGTTGGATTATTCAGCATATGATCAACCTGTGTCAATAAATCCTGGACCATGGTAACATATATGCTTAACCATGCACACTACAGATTGATTGATGCAAGCATGTTTTCTGTGAAGGACAGAAAATTACCATAACATGGCCATAGCATGGGTCGTTATTGCTATTGGTACAGAAACACTCTCACTTCCCACATAATTTATCCACAACAAAATATACAGGTTGCAAGGACATTTCTACAGGCATTTTATGATAATAGCTGTTAAAACCAACTATACCCATCTGACAGGTTAAACGTTACACTAGCTGACAAGAGATGGCCAAAGGACATAACTGCAGCAAATGTTCTTTTGGTAATATATTTAAAGGTGTCAAGACGCCACATTATCGGACATTCAGATTAAATGTACGTGTTGTGAACAGCAATGAAGATACCCAGTTTGTAAGCACCAGATTAAAAATTTTTTATTGATAAACGCTGTTTCCATCATTCCCACTTCAGAATTAACGTTAAAATTTCAACTGAAATATCTCCTGACCAAATTTGTGATGTATATGATTGACTGTAGAAGTAAAACCTGGATAAATCCAACGTATAGTTGTGGATGTTGCTCATTAAATAACTACAGTACTGATACTCCATATTAAGAGCATTGATTTGCCGTTAAAATGAATTCTGTAATAACGTGTCAACAGCAGCAGTGACAATCGAACACTGCGGTTTTAATGTTTCACGTGTTCACAATTTAATTAATCGATCTTTATGGATTAAAACAAATAATAACATTGGGAATTAAAACACATTTGATTGCATTCCGTTATCAAACATAGTCAATGTTCGCTCTGAAGACATTTCCAGCACAATAGGGTCAGGTAGGGGTGTGTGTGTGAATCAGTGCGGGGTGGATAGATGGCGGGTGGGGGGGTGGGGGGCGGTTAGAAGGCAGTCGGTGCAGAATGGATGGATTGAAGCAGGTGAATTAGTACGTGTTGGTTGGAGTAGGTAAAATTGTGAGGGGAGAGCACGGGGGATGTCAGTGGTGTTGAATGGGGGGCGGGTTCAGTACAGGATGGATGGGGGTAGACAAAAGTGCTGGAGAAACTCAGCGGGTGAGGCAGCATCTATGGAGCAAAGGAAATAGGCAACATTTCGAGTCGAGACCCTTCTTCAGACTGTTCCCCCCATTCTTCTTGAATGGGAGGATCAGTACAGGATGGATGGGGGGGGGAGATCAGCGCAGGATGAATGGGGGGGGGGTCAGTACAGTGTGGATCGGAGGGTCTGTGCAGGATGAATGGGGGATCACTACAGGATGAATGAGGGGAAGGGGGAATGTGCAGGGTAAATGGAGGGTGGGTTAGTACGGGATGAATGAGTGGATTAGTACAGGATGGATGGGGATCAGCACAGGATGGATGGAGAAGTACAGGATGGATGGGAAAGGGGTAAGTACAGGGTGAATTGGGGAACCAGTGGAGGATGGATGGGGGGGGGGTGGCAGGAGAATCAATGCGAGGTGGATAGGGTGATCAGCGCAGGATGAATAGATGGGGGGGGGGTAGATGTGGAGGGGAGCACTGGGGATGTCAGTGAGGACTGAATAGAGGGCAGAATGGGGATCAGTGCAGGATGGAGTGGAGGGGTCCCAGGATAAGTGGGGGGGGGATGGAGGGGGCGTACAAGAGAGAGACAGAGAGAGAGAGGGGGAGAGGGGGAGCGAGGTGGGGAGGAAGGAAGGTCAGCGCTCCTCGGACAACATCGCCCCGCTGCCTTGGCCGTTGGGAACTCCTCGCCACCGCCTCCCTCCTCTGCCAGCCAACAGCAAGGTGCGGGGCCGAGCGGTGCAGCTCAGAGATCCTATAGGTATAAGATCTTTGGTGCAGCTTCTTCAGACGAGTCGGAGCGAATGACGGGCCCCGAACAGCGGCAGCAGCGGCCGCGATAGCGGCTCCATCTCCTCCTCCTCCCTGATAGCGGCCGCTGCTTGTTTCAAAACAAACCCTCCCGCACGCTGAGGCCTCCCCCTCCCTCCCTCCCTCCTCCCGGCCTCGGCGTGCGGGAGGGTTTGTTTTGAAACGAGCAGCGGCCACTATCAGGGAGGAGGAGGAGGAGATGGAGCTGCTGTTCGCGGCCGCTGCTACCGCTGTTCGGGGCCCATCATTCGCTCCGACCCTTCCTCACCCCGCACCTAGTGTATTGGCTCCGCAACACAGCCGTCACCGACACAACACGTCGCGTTCCTTTTCTCCAGAGATGCTGCCTGACCTGCGGAGTTACTCCAGTTTTTTGTGTCTATCTTCGGTACAAACCAGTATCTGGTTGCCAAGCCGGGCAAAATTACTCGGCGTTTAGGTTGCCTGGCGGCGCTTTGAGTGGTCAGGGGCATCCTGGCAACCGCTAATTTCGAGCCCTGAAATATGGTTTTAACGTGCATATAACTCCCTCAAATATCTCGTACCAATATTCCTTCCTGTGTTGTAATATCACATCAATTAGCCCCCGTGGAAAAATGACAAAAATTGTACCAGTTGCTCTAATTAACTTATCCTTCACTGAGGAGCCACTGTCAATTGCACCAGTACTCAATCCATTCTATTCCTAACTTTTGCACCAGTTTTTAAAATCAACTTATTCGATGGAGATTTTGGGCTTCTGTGCTAAATATATCTCTTAATACGGTTCTGTACCACGTTTTCATTGGTAAAGCTCCCATTAAGTACCTAGAGATGTTTTACTAATTAAATCCACTGTGTAAAATGAAGAGAGTAACTGTTCAGTCTTCAGATTTGGAGAACACTTAAAGATGTACTGTGCTCTGAGGAAGAAGTTGTTGCACACATTAATTCTGCTGAGCAGTTCTTAATCAGCAGCTTGAAGGATCTGACCCGCAGTGATAATACAATAAATGTTCAATTTATTATGCATCACCAAATATACAGCACATTTAGAAATATCATACAGTGGTACTTCCATTATAACATGTCTTTGGAGCATAGCTGTTTTAGTTATGGGAAATTTATTTGCAGTTCAAAAGAAGGTTTACAGCATATAAATCTAAATTTTGCAGAGTATCGAAGAATAAAGACAGTAAATGCAAAATTAACTTTGGAAAATTTTGAGAAAGCATTGTAGACACAAGGAACGGTAGATGATAGAATCTTGTGTGGAAAACAATGTGCTGGTGTAACTCAGCGAGTTAGGCAGCATCTCTAGAGGACATGGATAGACGGCGTTTTGGATCAGCTCACAACATGAAATGTCGCCTATCCATATTGTTCAGAGATGGAGTCATAGTGTCATAGGGTGATACAGTGTGGAAACAGGCCCTTCAGCCCAACTTGCTAACACCGGCCAACATGTCCCAGCTACACTAGTCCCACCTTCCCGCGTTTGGTCCATATCCCTCCAAACCTGTCCTATCCATGTAATATTATCTGGATATTATCAAGATGCTGCCTGACCAGCTGAGCTGCTCCAACACTAAATAAGAGCCTCCTCATTGGCTCTTGTTAGGAGTTTCAAAGCTGCACCGTCCTGAAAATAATCTCTTTTTAATGTCCTCCATACCAGGGTGGGCTGGTCACCGTTCATTTCTCAAAACTTAGTGGGTCAGACAGCATCTGTGAAGAACATGGATAGGTGAAATTTCGGACTGGGACCCTTCTGAAGTCTGAAGAGCCCCGACCTGAAATGTAATTTATCCATGTTCTCCAGAGATGCTGCCAGACCCGCAGAGGTACTCCAACATTTTGTGTTTCTATTTTGAATTCTTTCTCTTTTGAGGAATTCCCCTGGGATCAAGGATTGTTTGCTTCCACTCTGGGTCGGTGGGTTCTGAGGTGACTGATGAGATCAAAGTGGGAGCTGCAAACTCTTCCACTGATGGGGTAGGTGGTGCTGGCAGAGCAACTGAGAGGGCATCTGTTATTCATACACAGATTGTGCGAGATCCTGGAACATGGACACGATGTTCTCAACCATCTTCTGAAGGTCAACCAGGTCCTGAACTATCCTCTTCTGCACCGTGCAAATGTCTTCCATGATTTTGGAGAACTCATCCTGGATGTCAAACTTACATTTCCTTTCCCATGAGAGATAGTGAAGTGGGATAACTGCTTTAAGTTTAAATTAGAGATGCAGCACGGAAACAGGCCACACCGACCATCGATCATCCATTCACACTGGGTCTCGACCCGAAACATCACCCATTCCTTCTCTCCAGAAATGCTGCCTGTCCCGCTGATTTAGTCCAGAATTTTGTATCTACCTTTGATTTAAACCAGCATCTGCAGTTCTTTCCTACCCATTCACACCAGTTCTATTTTATCCCACTTTCTCATCCACTTGCCCACACAACAGGAGCAAAGTTATAGTGGCCAGTTAATGTATAAAGTCGCATATCTTTGGGATGTGGAAGGAAACCAGAGCACCCAGAGAAAACCCACATACTCATATTGAGAACATGCAAACTCCACACAGACAGCCCCTGAGGTTGGAAAGGATCTCCGTCACTGTGACACAGCAGTTCTTCCAGCTACGCCACTGTGCTGGTTGTTGCACACTCTTCATGCGAATAAATAGGTGAAATTTCCGTGAGTTACAATTATACAGATTTCTAGAATAACTGGGAGAGGATCAAGAAGGTTTTTCACAGTTTGGATGGGCTTTAATAATCTGAAAGGACAATACAATATCGAGGAAATAATTAGTCATGAATCAAATGCTATATTACTTTCATCTGAAATATTAATACTTCACCACTATTAATTTTACACATATGGATTTCTCTTCGAATAACTTGGGGATATGAACCAAAAAAGCCACAGTCAGAATCTTTTTTTTCCCTATAATTTAAATGGATAATGTCCGCTGTAACTTTGTGCGACTCTTTCCAAGGCAAGAGCATTGTGACATATTTTAAATCACTTCACAATAAATCTGCTTTAAAAAGGATGCAATCTTCGTCACTCTAAATTGATATTTATATCAATCAAGCTTAAAATTCTTCACAGACTCCTGTATCCACATCTCCTGTATCCAAAATTATTAAAGCTGATCCAAACTATGCAACTTAAACCTTCTTGATTCTCTTCCAATTATTCCAGCAATCACAGGAATTGTATCTTACCCATTTATTCTCATGAAGAGTCCGCTACAACCAACTTTGCAGTTTACGCTACGGATAAATAGCATGTGCACATAAGTCTGTCCTATATACCTCTGAGATCATTTTTATTTCAATGTTACTCTCTTTCCTTTCTCCTTGGTATACAGAGAGCAATTCCTTCTGGGATAAAGTGCCACAGGCACCAGTCTGGTACTGCACCAAATGGGTAATGCATAATCCTGGAGAGGGAGTGGGAGCCGATGTAAGTGAGCCATATCCCATTGCCAGATAAGTTCATCTATGCACTTTCCAGTTGGGATTACTGAATAATAAAGAGGAGTGCAAGCTGAGCTGGATCCAATTCTCTCTCCAACTCCAGTGATGAAAGGAAATTTCTTCACCCAAAGGTTGGTGAATTTTTGGAATATACAACTCAAGATATTTTGGAAACTCCAATCACTGAGTATATTCGACTCAGAGCTCCAAATATTTTCAGATATTAAGGGACTCAAGAGATATGGGGCTAGTATAGGAAAGTGGAACTGAATTAAAGGATCATCTATGCTCTCAATGAATGGTTAACCAATCAAAAAGGGCCTGATAGCACACATAACAAAGTTGTTCACTATCAATAGACAATAGACAATAGGTGCAGGAGTAGGCCATTCGGCCCTTCAAGCCAGCACCGCCATTCAATGTGATCATGGCTGATCATCCACAATCAGTACACAGTTCCTGCCTTCTCCCCATATTCCCTGACTCTGCTATCTTTAAGAGCCCTATTTAGCTCTCTCTTGAAAGTATCCAGAGAACCGGCCTCCACCGCCCTCTGAAGCAGAGAATTCCACAGACTCACAACTCTCTGTGAAAAAGTGTTTCCTCATCTCCGTTCTAAAGGGCTTATCCCTTATTCTTAAACTGTGGCCCCTGGTTCTGGACTCCCCCAACATCGGGAACATGTTTCCTACCTCTAGCGTGCCCAAACCCTTAATAATCATATATTTCAATAAGATTCCCTCTCATCCTTCTAAATTCCAGAGTATACAAGCCCAGCCGCTCCATTATCTCAGCATATGACAGTCCCGCCATCCCGGGAATTAACCTTGTGAACCTACGCTGCACCCTCAATAGTAAGAATGTCCTTCCTCAAATTTGGGGACCAAAACTGCACACAATACTCCAGGTGTGGGCTCACTAGGGCCCTGTACAACTGTAGAAGGACCTCTTTGCCCTATGCTCAACTCCTCTTGTTATGAAGGCCAACATGCCATTCGTTTTCTTCACTGCCTGCTGTACGTGCGTGCTTATTTTCATTGACTGATGAACAAGCACCCCTAGATCTCGTTGTACTTCCTCTTTTCCCAACTTGACACCATTTAGATAATAATCTTCCTTCCTGTTTTTGCTACCAAAGTGGATAACCTCACATTTATCCACATTAAACTGCATCTGCCATGCATCTACTCACTCACCCAACCTGTCCAAGTCACCCTGCATTCTCGGTGCACGTGACAATAATAAATCAATGTTAATACCAATATCCTTGGAAGTGTCAATGCCCTTTATAGTAGTCTAAATAAGGGTCCCGGTCCAAAACATCACCTAACCATTTTCTCCAGAGATGCTGCCTGACCCGCTGAGTTACTTCAGCACTGTGTCTATCTCTAGAGTATTTCAGTTTGGGGGGTGCAAATAATTGTCCAGGAATATCTGTAAATCGGGAGTTGGGAGGGAGGAACGCAGGAAAATTTAAATCACGAGGAACATGGTACTGAGCAAATTGTTGCTGTGCACCGACAAGTCTCTGTGTCCTGATCTTCTTCTTCAAAGAAGACCCCAGGGATGAAGACCTTGCAGTGCCATAGACCCAGATTCAATCCTGACCTTGGGTGTTGTCTGTGTGGAATTTGCACTTTCTCCCTATGACCGTATGGGTTTCCTCTGGGTGCTCCGGTTTCCTCCCACATCCTAAAGATGTGCAGGTTGTAGGTTAGTTAGCCTCTGTAAATTATCCCTAGTGTGTAATGAGTGGATCAGAAAGTGGGATAACATAGAACTATGTTAATGGCTGATCAATGATCAATGGGGACAGGATGGGCCGAAGAGCCTGTTCTATGCTGTATCTCTGAATTAAACCAAAAAAAGGGGTTGATGAGATAGATTAATTTTTTTTTAAATTCTGAGATTCAGGGAGTTCCATGATTTGGGTAAATAGTAAATATAGCCCATTTTTAAATATAAAAATGAACATCTGCTTTAGAAAAGGTTAGAAGTTTTTATAAAAAGTGAACATTTTGCAAAAGGCTAATTTACTGTATTGCAAGTAAATAGAGAAGTTAACAAGTTGTCATTTATTTCTAAGAGAATTGAATACAAAAGTAGGGAGTTTATGCTTTGGTTATACAGGGTACAGGATGTTCTCCGGTTATGAATGACCTGATGTATGAAAATTCGACTTCATACAAATTCTCCCACACATTTTTTTAAAGCGATTTTAAAGCTAGTGTAAATGATAATAAAATCTTTTATGGTATCCAGCAAGGACTGTATACTGTATATATTCCATTTGTATAATTATGGATGGTGCTTCTGATTTTGATTATTTTATTGTCATATACACCAGGGTGCAACGATATTCTTTGTTCACGTGAAGATTGCAGAGTAAATAATAACCAGTAGTGACAAATACAACAAAAAATGCAATGATTAGTGAAAAACAACAAGATTGTAGTGCAATCTATGTACTGCAAAGGAAAATTTAAAGTGGGTAACCGAATAACCGAAAGAGGTGAAGTTAAGATTAAGCATGCGTGGCAGCATCTCTGAGAAGGGGCCGTGAAAGAGGTGATGGGTTCAGGAGTCTGATAGCCGTGAGGAAGAAGCTGCTCTCAAGTTTGAACATCCGAGTTAGAGAGATTATTTACAAGTATATGTACAGGGATATAATATGGGTTACTACAAAAAATGGCCAATTTTGGCAAGTACGATATTGTCTAACAGACAGTGATAGAGCATTAAAGTCAGTCATAAAGCACAGAAACCGGTCTTTGTCCATGCTGAACAACGGCATATTGGCCGTGTCCCATTTGCCTGTGTTTGGTCCATAGCCCTCAGAACCCTCCTTTCTAGGTCATAAGATCATAGATGATAGGCGCAGAATTAAGCCATTCGGCCCATCAATTCTACCCCGCCATTCAATCATGGCTGATTAATCTCTCCCTCCTAACCCCATTCTCCTGCCTTCTCCCCATAACTTCTGACACCCGTACTAATCAAGAATCTCTCTATCTCTGCCTTAAATATATCCACTGACCTGGCCTCCACAGCCTTCTGTGCCAAAGATTCACCACCCTCTCACTATAGAGGATCTGTCCAAATGTCTAAAGAGTTGTAATTGCCTCCACATGTATAGCCTCCTCTGACAGCTCAATCCACATACAGACTAGCCTCCGAGTTAAAAGGTTGCCCACGAGGTCCCTCTTAAATCCCACTGCCTCACCTGAAGCCTATTCCCTCTAATTTTAGAATCTATTAGCGTGGAAAAAAATTGGAAGCATTCACCTTATCCACGCCGCTCATGATCTTGTACACTTTAATAAGGTCACCCCTCAGCCTCTTACACTCCAAAGAAGATCTAACCTCTCCCTATAACTCAAGCCTGCAAGGCCAAGTAACATCCTGGTGAATATCTTCTGCACTCTTTCCAACTTATTAACATCCTTCCTATAGCTGGGTGACCTGAAGTGCACAGTATCCTCTGAGTGTGGTCTCACCAACAACCTGTACAGTTGCATCATGATGTCCCAACTTTGGCACTCAACTCCCTTCACAATGAAGCCAAGCACACAATACGCCTTCTTCACCACACTGTCCGCCTGATTCACCACTTTTAGGGAAGCATGCACTGTACATCCAGATCTCTCTGCTCAGCAACATTCTTCAGGGATCTACCATTCACTGTGCAAGTCCTGCCCTGGTTTGACATACCAAAGTGCAACACCTCACACTTGTCACAGTTAAATTCCATTAGCCATTCCTTGCTCTCCTTGTTAACTGATCTAGAACCCGTTGTAAACTTAGATATCCTTTTTCATTGTCCTGTGTAGGACCGGTGTTGGTGTCATCTGCAAATTTACTGACAATATTAACTATATTGTGACCCGTGATGCTCCACTAGTCACAAGCCTCCAATCAGAAAAGCAACCACTCACAACTATCCTTTGATTCTTTATACAAAGCCAGCTTTGAATCCAAATGGCTAGCTCACCTTGGATGACATGCAATCTAAACTTCCAGACTAGTTCACCGTGCGGGATCGTCAAAGGTGTTCCCCTCATAGGTTAAAGGTCTACATGATGTACATGCAAGGCCAAAGGAGAGACGGAAAGCAAGTTTGGTAATGATAAGTAGAATCCACATGAATTGCTCAAAGCAGAATTGTACCTCCCTGTAAATAGAGCTTTTACAACTTACTTCCTTCTGCAAATGAGGAAGTGAGGTGGAGTGGAACCATCTTGTTTACTCTGCCTCAGCTTATTGGAGTTTGCTTCAATTGTTCTGGTGAGGAAAGCCATCAGTAGGACAAAGAAAATGTTGTAAGAGCTTGAACGCCTTTGCAAATAAATCCCCCAATAGAGAGAAAGGAATGGAAAAGGTCAGTAATTTCGAAAAAAAAACTCAAATATGATACAGAATTATATCGAGAAAGCTTTATTCATACATTTAACCTAGAATATATTAAAAATTGTAGGCCATTAGGCCGTTCAAGCCTGCTCCACCATTAAGTACAACAGTGAGGAAGGCTTTCAAAGTATACAGCAGAATATAGATAATCTACAGAAATGGGTGGCAAAATGGCAGATGGAGTTTAATCTGAGCATGTGTGATGAGTTGCACTTTTGGGAGGTTGAATGTAACGGGAAAATGTACAATTAATGGCAAGACTCAAACAGCATTCATGCACAGAGGAATCTTGGGGTCAATCGACAATCGGTGCAGGAGTAGTGCAGTGTACACTCAGATCTCTCTGCTCAGCAACATTCTTCAGGTCCAGTGCATTCTTCAGGTCCAGAACTACTACCTACCTCTGAAGTCCCTCGGACTATCCTTGACTGGCTATCCTTTGCTGGCTTTACCTTGCACTAAACGTTATTCCCTTATCATGTATCTATACACTGTAAATGGTGATTGTAATCATGTATTGTCTTTCTGCTGACTTGTTAGCATGCAACAAAAAAGCTTTTCACTGTAACTCGGTACACGTGACAATAAACTAAACTGGACAAGTCTATAATTCCCTGAAAGTGGCAACACAAATAGATAGCGCGGTAAAGAAGGCATCCGGTATCCTTGCCTTCATTGGTCGGGGCATTGAGTATAAGAGTCAGGAAGTCACAATGCAGCTTTACAGGACTTTGGTTGGGCCGCATTTGGAATATTGCATGCATTTCGTGTCGCCTCAATACAGGGAGGATATGAAGCTTTGGAAAGGGTGCAGAGGAGGTTTACCAGAATAATACCTGGATTGGGGGACATTAGTTATAGAGAGAGGTTGGACAAACTTGGATTATTTTGAAACGCTGGAGGTGGAGGGAAGGCCTTATAGAAGTATATAAGTATGGCTAATAAAATCAAGGGATATGGGGAAAAAAGCAGGAATGGGGTACCGAATTTGGATGATCAGCCATGATCATATTGAATGGTGGTGCTGGCTCGAAGGGTCGAACGGCGTAGTCCTGCACCTATTTTCTATGTTTCTATGCTTCTATAAAATGATAGGGTAGACAGTCGGTACCATTTTCCATGGATGGAAATATCAAACTCTGGAAGGCACTGCATTAAGATAAGTGGGGCTACGTTTAAAGGAGATATGCGGGGGAAGTTTTTATTTTACACAGATGGTGGTGAGTACCTGGAATGCGCTGCCGGTGGAGGCAGATACAATAGAAACATTTAAAAGACTTTTGGATAGACATATGGATAGAGGGATATGGATTATGTGCAGGTAGATAAGTGTTGGTCTTGGCATCATTGTCATCACAGTGCTTGTGGGCTGAAGGACCTGTTCCCGTGGTGTACTGTTCTCTATAGGGCAGGAGGTACGGAAAACCAAAATCCCACACCACCGAGTTCAGAAGCAGCTAATTTCCTACAACTGTTAGGGTCGTGAATTGACCTGTGTAACCCTAACCCTAACACAGCAACCAAATACTATGTTGGGCATCTATGGAGCGAAGGAATAGGTGACCTTTCGGGTCGAGATCCTACTTCAGAGGGGAAGGAAGGAGAAAGCAAGGACTACCTGAAATTGGAGAATGTGGAAACAGTATCAACTGCTCTACATCGGCGAGATCTAGCGCAGGCTTGGCGATCGCTTCGCCCAAAACCTCCACACAGTTCGCATTAACCAACCTGATCTCCCAGTGGCTCAGCACTTCAACTCCCCCTCCCACCCCGAATCTGACCTTTTTGTCCTGGGCTTCCTCCATGGCCAGAGTAAGCACCACCAGAAATTGGAGGAGCAGCACCTCATATTTTGCTTGGGTAGTTTGCACCCCAGCGTTATGAACATTGACCTCCAATCTCAGTAGTCCTTGCTTTCTCCCTCCTTCCCCTCCCATTCCCAGCTCTCCCACAGCCCTCATCCTCTCTCCGCCTCTTCCTTTCTTCTTCACACCCCCACATCAGTCTGAAGAAGGGTCTCGACCCGAAACATCACCTATTCCTTCGCTCCATAGATGCTGCCCCACCCGCTGAGTTTCTCCAGCATTTTTGTCAACCAAATACTATGGATCATCTCTTGCTTACTTTCTGATCGTGTTTTTACACTAATGTCTTTTTTTTGCAAAGTATTTTTCTTTTCCTTTTTTTTGAATAATTAATGTATAATTTATGTTTTGTGTGTCATCAGAGTCTATGTGGCCACAATGCTGCTGCAATGAAGATTCTCATAGTATCTGTACATCACTGTACTTGTGCATATGACAATAAATATTTGACTACTTTTGCAGCGAACATTTTATGCACAGAAAACGAGGTTGTGTGTTATTAGAGCACATGTATTGACCTGGAACTTATGAGGACATCTCCCTTCCTCGTTTAGGTGTACCTTTTACATCTACCTTTATGTGTATGTAATTAATGGGCCTGTCCCACTCAGGCAATTTTTTGGGCGACTACAGGCGACTGGCGCAAAGTTTTCAACATGTTGAAAATTTTTTGCCGACACGTTGACGACAATTTTTGCTGTCGTAGGTTGTCGTAGGTGCTGTCGTAGGTCGCTGCCAGGTGTCAGAGGTGAATTCCATTAGAACTAGTCCCTGGCAATCGCCTAAAGAGTCACCAAAGTGGGACAGGTCCTCAGTTTCACGTTTCATCCTGAAGGAAGAGACCTCACACCATGCAATGCTTCCCCCAGGACTGTCAGCACTGATAATGTACATTTAAACCCACACAGCTGCATTTAAGGTAGACACCTTCACTAAACCAACAGATTGAATTCCAGTCCCCCAGTACGCCAATCTTGCATTGTGTAATCCTCCTTCAGTAGAAAGGCCCTCGTTTTGACTGAACCCAGAAATGAAATCCCACAGACCTCACTGCTAATTTTGCAGTCCATATGCCAACTATGTCTAAACGCCTAAATCTTTCTGGTGCATATGTAACCAGTGGTTTGGAATTCACACACAATCTCCAAAGCCTGTGCCTGTATTTTCAGGCACACTAGTACATAATGAGACACATACCAGCCTGATGTCTCTGTAGCTCCATACAGAGGTGGGCAGAGCTGGGTGTGAGTGCCATCGCCCATCCAAACCAGTAAAGGCCGTGAAACAAAATAGGAAAAATAAACATCAGGTCTCCCTTTATCATTTTAATAGCTCCAATAACCAATGCTTTAATAGGGGTGGTCTATAATATATTGGGTTGAGAAGGTTTGAAAATTCCTGTCTGATCAATATATTTAAAAAGCTGCCACAAGGTTAATTCCCGGGATGGCCGCGCGTCTGTCATATGCTGAGAGAATGGAGCGGCTGGGCTTGTATACTCTGGAATTTAGAAGGATGAGAGGGTATCTTATTGAAACATATATGATTTTTAAGGGTTTGGACACGCTAGAGGCAGGAAACATGTTCCCGATGTTGGGGGAGTCCAGAACCAGGGGCCACAGTTTAAGAATAAGCGGTAAGCCGTTTAGAACGGAGATGAGGAAACACTTTTTCACACAGAGAGTTGTGAGTCTGTGGAATTCTCTGCCTCAGAGGGCAGTCGAGGCCGGTTCTCTGGAAACTTTCAAGAGAGAGCTAGATAGGGCTCTTGAAGATAGCGGAGTCAGGGGATATGGGAAGAAGGCAGGAATGGGGTACTGATTGTGGATGATCAGCCATGATCACACTGAATGGCGGTGCTGGCTTGAAGGGCCGTTTGGCCTACTCCTGCACCTATTGTCTATTGTCTATTTCTTCTTTTACTCTCACTACATTTTCAACCGAATTTTGGAATGCAATTAATCATAAGGCCAGCCACAGCAACAGTCCCATCTGACCAGTGCATGTCTAATATTTGATTGGAGTGGCTTATATATTTATTCAACAAACTAAATGGTCACGGAGAAGCCAGTCCTAACCTTTAACCGACAGCTATAATGAAAAGTAGTTATGCAAACTTGGATAAATGGTAACACAATATGGAAAATGTCCATTTCACCTAAACCAGTTCCTGTCAGCAATTATGCCGGCATGTGAACGAACTGTACTGTCGCAATAAATCCTCCTCTGCTTCATCAATCCATAAGATCCCATCCCGATTGTTGACCACGATATGGATTCCAGTTCCAGTTTCTTGCTCTCCTGTTATAAATCTAATTCAGTTTTGAATCGATCAGCCCAGACCTCATTGTCCGTTCCACCCACACAGTGCTGGTGATCTGCTCTACCTCCCCTCAACTCTCAGAATTTTAAATTCTCACCGGACTGCAATCTGCAATTTCTTAAAACATCAAATGTCCTGATTTTGTGCCTTTCTTTATATTTCCAGTATTTTCAGCTTTATAAAGCCAGTATTTTGGCTTGTGTCTTAATTATGTTATAGATAAGGCACCAGTTTAAATATTTGCTGCCTCTGGAATATCATTGGGTCGGTATTAGCTGACCTCCTCCCTGGACTCACTGCTGACATTCCCACCCAACACATCCAGGTGTAGAGGGTTGAATGAGTTGACTGCTCATGCCCAAGTGATTTCTGGCAACGTGGAACAGGCTTCCCATGGTAACTATGCCCCAAGCTGTGAAACCCAAGGCTCAGCCTTGAATTTCTTGACATGCTTTGATAGTTTGCCTGCTGTTTAAAGCCCTTTTACAATTCAGAGACAATTGAAAATTTATCAAATACCTCCTAAAAAAATAAAAATTAAACACATAATTAAAATGTATTTAAATATTAACAAATAATTGAGCATATTCACCCATTCAGATATCTGTATCAGTCCTATAACCACATCTCACTGTTATTCTTATTAGAGACTATTGGAATAATTTGACACACAAAGCGACACACACACACACACACATAATTCCACACACGCAGGCTCACACAGACACACACACGCACAAGCTAGTAACAAATTCATTTTCCTTTAGCTTACACAACCTATTCTGTTTATTCGCAGTAAAATGACTCAGCTGACATCCTAATTATTAAAATAATTAATGAACTATTTGGACAATTTTCTGATCACCCTCTACAATTATTTTTCACAGCACCTCCATGACTTTCATATCAGTTTATTTTTGTTTCATTTATTGTGAGGTGTACCGAGGTACAGTGAAAAACTTTAGTTATGTGCTAGCCAGTCAGCGGAAATTCATGATTATAATCGAGCCATCCACAGTGTACAGACACATGATTAAGGGAATGACGTTTAGTCAAAGATTAAGTCCAGTAAAGTACGATTAAAGATAGTCCAGATCTAAATAGATGAGATAGTAGATCTAAATAGATAGTAGCTCAGGATTGCTTTCCAGTTGTTGATAGCATGGTTCAGTTGCCTGTTAATACTGGGAAGAATCTGCCCTTGAATCTGGAGAATTGTGTTTTCACACTTCTATAACTCTTGCCTGATGGGAGAGGGGGGAAGAGGTAGTGACAGGAGTGAGACTTATCCTTGATTATACTGCCCGCCTTGCAGAGGCAGCGTGAAGTGTAAATGGAGTCAATGGAAGGGAGGTTGATTGTGTGATGGTCTGGGCTACGCCCACAATTCTCTGCAATTTCTTGCGCTCTTGCATGGAGCTGTTCCCAAACCGTGCTGTGATGCAGCCCGACAAAATGCTTTCTGCGGCAACATATTTCTAAATTGCTTTGCTGTATTTTCAATCTCTTTTGGAAAAAAAACAAATCTCTCTTGTGCCTCCTGAGGCTTTCTTATCTCCCGGATTGTCCAAGTCTCCCAGAACGAAATATAAATCTCCAGGAGATGAGGCAGAACAATCCAGGAGACAAATGAAGCACTCTGAATGCCAAACCCAAGTTGAACAGCTGGTCTATAAAATTCAAAAGAAATGTGCGTTTGACTGCTGAGCAGATGAACTGTGCCTGCATTGCCAAAGGCTGTGACTCCATGATGTAAAGTTAATGCTGTGATTGTGGATATGCTGCACAGAGACACATACAGTCACACAAACATATGCACACACATAGCATACTTCTTCAGTCTGAACAAGGGTCTCGACCCGAAACGTCACCCATTCCTTCTCTGCAGAGATGCTGCCTGTCCCGCTGAGTTACTCCAGCATTTTGTGTCTATCTTCGATTTAAACCAGCATCTGCAGTTCTTTCCTACATACTTCTTCATAGGCCGTTTAAGATGAATTACTTCCATTCTGGTTTTGTAGATCCCATGGTGACGGATGAGGCCGGTGTGGGAATTATGGCACATTACAAGACATGGCTGACATGGCAGACATGTGGGGATGTGTTCCTTCCTGTTTATACAGGGCTTCTGTGTGCTCACAATCCCAATACCATCTGAATGACCCTTCTCCACTTTGGGTGTCTGGTGACAATGCAGTTTACCCAACAGTATCAAATGCATGCAATTATGGCCTCAACTACAGAGGTGTTGATCTAGGAGTCGGTACTGACATTGGTTCGCTTATCCTTCTGGTAAATGCGGAGGATGTTGTGCAGCCAGAGTTGGCGGTATCCATCCTGTGCCTTTAGGTTGACCTGTTGTCGGTAACCCGGGTATCATGGGCATATAGGAGAGGAGGGAAACATGTCATCTACTGGACCATGGAGTTAGTGCCAGGTTTCAAACAGCTTTTCTTCAATCAACTGAAGACACTGATGGCGGACTGAATATGATGGTGAATTCTGATTCAAGTTGGCTCTCGAGATGAGAGAAGTGTTTTCCAGAAGCATGCAACAAACTTTGTTTATTGAGGTGGAATGTTATGCAGTGTTACGGAGGATGGTCCATTCCGTTGGTGGAGGACAGTCTTGTTGATGATGTTGAATATTGAGATCCAAGCCCCTCATTTTCCTCAGTGAATGATAATCTTCTGCATACTGCAGGTCACCTGCCTTGGTCCTGGCCTGCTGTGTTTGAGCAGTTAGTTCCGACAATTAGCTCAACTCCTGGGGGAAGTCTGTTGGAGATGAGGTGATGCATGCGGATAGTAAGACTGAAAGGAGAGTTGGAACAATGATGCAGCCTGGTTTAACCTGGATTTTCACCTAGAATAGCTCTGTTGTAGACCATTGTTTAGATCATGGCTTGCATGCTGCCATGAAGCAAAATGAGATGGAGACAAATTTCTGTGGTAGCCCGAATTCTGATATGCATGCACACAGACTCATAAACACACACACGCACACAAATACCTACAGGCATGCGCACACACTTGCACTTGCACACGCACAAGCATAGTGCAAGGTAAAGCCAGCAAAGTCTGATCAAGGATAATCCGGGTCACCAAAGAGGTAAGTAGTAGTTCAGCACTGCTCTCTGCTGCACATGCATACACAGGCACGCACGCACACAAATTTACTTCCTAAAGGGCCTGTCCCACTTAGGCGATTTTTTGGGCGACTGTCATAGTAGGATGGTCGCCGAAAAACCGGGGACTGGACCCCCTTACGACAATGTCTACAACAAACTACAACAACCTACCACCTAGTCGACATCAAGCTACGGCAAGCTACCGACAACTGGCGACCCATTAGGACGTCCACCTACGACCACACAGGTGACAACCTACAACAACCGAAGTCAACCTACGTCCACCCGCGACAAGCTATGACCCTGTCGGCGACAGCTGAAGACAATACAGTCGTCGGTACCTGTCGCTGTTGACGTAGTTTGACGTAGGTAGTCGCCAATGGAATTAATCGAAGTTAGCACCGGCGACAACCTACGTCACCTGGCGACAACCGACGACAGCACCTACGTCAGGAGAAGTCAAGCTACGCTCATTGGCGTCAACCCCTGTCGCCGAAAATTTTTGAACATGTTGAAAATGTTCAGCGGCGACCAGAAAGACACTACAATTCTTGGGCGACTGACAAGACTACTCACGACCATACAGGCGACACCCCGGCGACCATGTGGCGACAACCTAGTTGCATGTAGTCGCCTAAAAAATAGACTAAGTGGGACAGGCTCTTAACTCTTAAATAGAAATAGAAAGGGTAAAAATAGAATAACGTGTTAGGTAGACAGCTTCAAACCAGTGGCTGAAAAGTGGACAGATTTTTAGTTACCAAAAAAATTGGAAATGTTCACATGGTTAAACTCTTGTTTTTCACATCTTCTATCCCAATCTAGGGGTCAAGGAAAGAGCGTTCACATCGCGGCCCTGTTTCCACCAATCTTTCCACCACAACACACAAGTACAAGATGCACAAGAAGCTCATGCCGAGAAGTATGTTCAGCTCTGGCTGAACAATTTCTAATCTTGTGATCAATAAGAAGATCCCAATGTAAGTACCCACTGTGAAAGGGTTTTCAGTTTAATGGCTTGACTTTGGAGATACACGTGGAGTGCAAATGTTGTGAAAGCTGAACTTTAGTTGCCACTTAACAAACATATGTCAAATACCATGTTTTATTAATATGTCAAAGGTGTTCCCAGATCTGCTGAGATACAATGATGACAAAAAGGTATAGAAGTGTGAAAACAAACACCACCAGATTCAAGGACAGTTTCTTCCCAGCTTTTATCAGGCAACTGAATCATCTTACCACAACCAGAGAGCAGTGTTGAACAACTATCTACCTCTTTGGTGACCCTCGGACTATCCTTGATCGGACTTTGCTGGTTTTACCTTGCACTAAATGTTATTCCCTTATCATGTATCTATACACTATAAATGACTCATTTGTAATCACGTATTGTCTTTCTGCTAACTGGTTAGCATGCAACAAAAGCTTTTCACTGTACCTCGGTACATGTGACAATAAACTAAACTGAACTGAACAAATGTAAAGATGAATATATAGCAGAGTACATTATGTTCACAATGAACTTTCTATGAAATATGAAGAGAGGGGAGCCGCGAATGGACATGCAGGATGTGGAAAACAGAAGAAATCTGTGAAAGTCAGAAACACGTCATTTTTATCCCGTTTTACAATAATGGGCGCACCTCACAAGGAGACAGCAGCAGAAATTGGAGAAACTTATTGTGGTGCTGTTCATCAATCAGGTTACATTAGTCTGGACTGCGGTCACAAAACGCAGCCAAATTTTTTAAATAGATTCAAAACTTGCAAGAGCCATCTGGACAGACTTATCACTGCCAATATTATGGCACCGGAATTGCAAGAACTTTTCCCCGATGATCTTGACTATCAGAGCTTTTCAGCAGGATTAGATGCTTCCGATAAGGGGACATTAACATTTTCCCAGTGATTTTGTTATTTTTTTTCCAATGCACAAGAAGTTAAACATAGCTTTCGTGATTTTTTTCAATGATAAAAGTAAGATGAGAGAACATTGCTCTCAGCATTTCAAGCGTAATTGAAGAATCTCATGTAGACTATTCATCATCTTATGCAGCTGATTTTGCATGTGTGTCAAATTTGGGAAAAACTGAAAGAATTGAAATTAATGAATGATGGAATGGTTGAAGTCAGATATGAATATCATGTATTTCATGACACAATTTCTTTGAGTTTTGACATTAAAGATCCTGAAAGAACTTAGTGAATGGTCTGTGAAATGGACAAATTCTCTCTGTTCATTCTTTACATCTATAACAATTTAGTGCAATGAACAAAAGGTGACCGACTCTTCTGCCTGCAACAAAGTGAGTCTTGCAACATTCTCCTGCATTACATGCAGATTTCATATCAAAGGAGCTAGAAGTTACTCCAGCACTTTGTATCTTTTTGTGTAAACCAGCATCTGCAGTTCCTTGTTGATACCATTTCAAGACATTTACTTTCCAAATGAAGGTCGATTCTCACTGGACAATCAAGTAAAATGTTCTGATTGTGAGAAGTTGGCTGCTAGCTCTTTGCATCAAGACTGATTTTGGCAACCCAAATGATAACTACATTTTACGGCATGTGCGGGAAGAGATTGATTCAAAAGAGCAAAACAAGGAAACTAAAGATGGGTGGATGTTTAGTGACAAGAAAAAAGAAGTAGCTAAAATGGCTAAACATGGCTAAACTTTGCAGTTTTATACCTTCTATTATGATCTCAGGTGGTCACTGTATAAGGGTTTTCTGATTAATGACTCAGCTTTGGAACAAAGAAACAGAGTGAGTGGAAGCGCGGATGTAAAAAAATGCAGATGATGGAATCTTGAGCAAAACATAAAGCGGTGGAGGAACTCAGCAGGTCAGGCAGCAACTGTGGAGGGAATGGACAAACAACTTTTTGTTCGGGACCTTGCTTCAGATTGAGGGATTGAGCGACTGCAAGTGTCGTGACAGCAGACGGACAGGTAGATCTTAACTACCATATGTGAATTGCTGAGTTTTATTAGTACATTAAAAAGTCCCTGAAGTTGTTGAAACCAGCAAAAAGCCAACGGAAGTGCAGATCAAAGCCCCTGTCCCACTTGGACGACCTATGCCAACCTTTTTTTACTCGTGGACATTTGTTATCAGGATGGGAAAAAACGCCGCGACCTACTTGAGGCCACGAGAATGCGGTGACCACTCACGAGCATGAGGAAGAGTTACGAAGATCTCCCACGACCTCGTGGCGACCATGCTGTGAGTATGAGTCAAGGGCAAACTCGGCAGAGGTCGGCAATTAGGTCGTACAAGTGGGACAGGCCCTTAAGGAAGAGACTGTAGCCAGTGGTATTCCACTACAGAGAGACAGCCTCTAAAGTATGCAAAGTCAAAGCTAATCAATGCATTATTACTAAACATAAGATTTTCCAGATTATATTTTTATTAATGAAATTAACTGAAATATAAATGTGTAGGAATATATATGTAGAAATATATATGCTTGATCACACAGAGGAATTAAACCAGTATTTACAAGCAAAGTAATATAAATTCAATCTATTTTTTTAAAAATAGGATTCGCATTAAGGCTAGATATTTAGCAATATTGTTCATTTAGTCCTCGATTCATAAAGCAGAACAGCACAGAAAAAAGACCCTTTGGCCCAACTTGTCCATGCCGACCAAAATGTTGTACCTAGGCTCGTCCCATTTGCCCGCATTTGGGCCATTTCCCACTAAACCTTTCCTATCCATGTAACTGTACAGATGTCTTTTAAATGTTGTTAATGTAGCAGCCTCAGCTACCTTGTCTGGCCTCTTATTCCATATGCCCACCACCCTCTGCATGAAAAAAATCGCACCTCAGATTCCAATTAAATCTTTCCGCTCTCAAGCTTGAATTGTGAAACTAGTGCTTATTTTGTAAACAAAAAGGTGCCGGTATGCATGATATAACAGTTCACGCATCTTCATTGGTTGCTATACATCAATCTAGATTTTAACTCTTCAAATGTAACAGTACGCCGTATTGGCGAGAACCACCGCAAAAAGCACTGTGTGAAACTATAATTCATATTCCTTATTTCCACTGCAGTCACAACCCTGGGTTCTTTGTTCTAACACTGTACAGACCAGTCGTTAATGCCATCAAATCCCACAATGAAGCCTCACAGAAATGATCCAGATGGAGATGATAAACCTACCTGGCAACCCTGCATCCACCCAGATGCACCCAACCTACTCCACCTCCTTCTCACGGAACGAGATCTTGAGCATTGGCAAAGGAGTCTTCAAACTTCTGACAGACACATTTGACCAACTTTAACACTCATGATGTGAAGTTTCTCCATTGTTAGACCTTGGTAAAGTCAGAGAGGAAACATTAATTGAATGTTGCACAACAGTAAACTGGAAAGGTGGATTGAGATATTACTATAGGTTCTATTTTATTATCACCTTTGAATTTAGCCCTTGCAGTCTTGCTGGCTTTACCTTGCACTAAACGGTCTTCCCTTATCATGCATCTACACCAGAGGTTCCCAACTTTTTTCGTCCCGTTTACCCCTGGCAACTTTTTGAAAGTAAATTACCCCACCCTGCTTTGTTCAGTAATTTGAGTTTACACTTCTACCATAATAAAGCAACTGATAAATGGGAATTTTTAAAATACTGTTTTTAACATTATTATTTTTTTAAGTTCCAGAATCAACAAATTTACCCCCTGGGGGTAAATTTACCCAGGTTGGGAACCCTTGTAAATGGAACACACTGTAAATGGACCGACTGTCTTTCTGCTAACTGGTTAGCATGCAACAAAAAACGTTTCACTGTACATCGGTACACGTGACAATAAACTAAACTGAAACTAGTATTGCATCAAATTCAGCCTTCAAGTCAACAGGAACTCAAATGTGATTGCTTTAATCTATGTCCATAGAAGGGATGATTTCACCCAGCTAACCTGCTAACAGTAATCCCTGACCAAAGAAGCATTCATTGCAGGAGCATGAAATGTTGACTGTACTCAGAAGCTGGCTGTTTTCCAACACCTCCCAAAGCACAATAAACCAATTGCTCACAATGCTGGCTGAATATGCAGGAAATGCTTTGTAAACAAGATCCATATCATACCAATTCCAGGTTTCATTTGATAGCAACTGCCCTCATTGCTTCGGTCACAAAAGGAAACACAGTTGCATAGCAAAATAAATAAATATATTTGTTTAAAAGGAAGAAACTACAAACACTCCTAGTGGCTCATACAAAATATATAAACTTAGCATGCGCCAGAAAGCTGAGATTTTACATCTGGGCATGAACCAACCAAGTGGGGAAGCATCACAGTCTAAGGTCCTTCTGCTGCTGGACATTGAGGGTCTGGGTCTGGTGGGGACAACTGAAGGGATATCACCCCAGGGAACCACATGAGTGGCAATGGTGTTAAGTACAAAATAAATGCTAACTGTGCAGAAAACTAACAACACTGAATATATAGTCCAACAGTAAGAGTGTATTCAGAGCTTTGCAATGTTTTCTTTTGTGTGTATACTTTTTTATGAATAAAGTTTACTTTAGGAAATAGAAAATATCCTTCCCACCAGGCAAAACCTGCCAGGCACATTCCTGGGACCAGCATATAGCAGCTTCATTATTGACTTATTTGTTTTTTTAATGGCAGCAGATGGTGATACCACCATTCCCAGTCAGGATAGAGATAATTAAAACATTCTATAATTATCACAAGTGGAGACCTTACTGTACAAAGTGACTGAAAATACTTTTACACGCTGAATTTGTCTTGCACAATTATTCCACACTCACTGTAACTTGCAAGGGGAATAGTCATGGTTTTATGCGGAGAAAGATGACTAATTTTGTCCATGAGGTTTGCTGCTGCCAACGCTTATTCAATAGACTCTGTAAAAGAGATATGTTTCCAGTAAAGTACAGAGTTTACTGGGTGACCTGCCTGCACTAGCTCACTGCTGCCCCAGTGGTCTGAGTGAGGAAGGGTCTCGACCCGTAGCGTCACCCATTCCTTCTCTCCAGCGATGCTGCCTGTCCTGCTGAGTTACTCCAGTTTTTTGTGTCTATCTTCGGTCGGAGTGAACACCCTGGAGTGAAAATGACCAGCAAAAATCCTCTCCTTGGGCCTTCTCTGCCCTGAATTTCCTCCAACAACAAGGAGACAATTATTCATAGAGGTGGGTCAGAGCAGTGGAAGTAATTTTCTTGAAACTTCCATTTTCAAATCGGAACAGTCAAAATATGAATTGGCAAACAATGAATCTGCTTATTGGAAAGATAACACAGCATCTGCCAAAATATCCAAAAGAATAAAGAACCCAAATATCCAAATAGAAACAAAGAACTTCAGATGCTGGTTAGTACACAAAGTGCTGCAGTAACTCAGCAGGTCATGCAGCATCTTTGAAGAACATGGATAGGTGACGTTTTGGATCCAGACCCTGCTTCATCATCTCACAAGAATGTGCTAATGCAACACTCCAATTCTTTTTTCATTTGTGTAAAGCTATTGTTTCACTTAGTTATTTGAAATTTAATTCCATTGTTCATTTACCTTCTTGGTACCATTCATGGAGTGGATTCAGTAGGTAAAGATTACAAAAAGTTAATAACCAAACTGAATAACACCAGTTAATCAAACTACAAGTTAATTCTTGATGCCCAGACTTCATACCAAGAAAAACCGAGGTCCTACAAAGGTTCAGCTGGTTAAGGCAATGATTAACTGAACAACCGAACCACAGAACAACAATGTTAGCAAGACCAAGGTGCTGCTTGTTGACTTCAGGAGGGGTAAGTTGTGGATCCATGTAACCTGTATTCATCGATGGGACGGTGATGGAGAGAGTCAACAACGTCAAGTTCCTGGGCGTGCGCAGCTCTGAAAATGTGCCCTGGACCCAGCACATTGATGCAATCAAAAAGAAAGCTTGACTTCCTTAAAATTGAGGAGGGTTTGTATATTGCCAAATACTCCATCAAACTTCTACAAGTGTACAGTAGAGAGCATACTGACAGGTTGCATCACAGCCTAGTTTGTTAACTCAAACATCTAGAAGCAAAGAACGTTGCAATAAGTGGTGCACATTGCTTGGACCATCGCGAGTAATGATCTCCCCATCATCAAAAGGATCTATTGGAGCATTGCCTCAAAATGGCAGGTAATATCATCAAAGACCCACGCTCTCATCTCACTGCTACCATCAGGAAGAAGGTATTAGAGACTGAAAACAGCTTCTTCCCAGCAACTCCGAGGCTCTTGAACACCACACAACACTAACTCACCAAACATGATCAGCTATGGCTTTGTTTTGGCTGCACTGTGGACTTTGGTTTTGCACTATTATGACATGGTTGCCTGGTATTACTGATTATTAAGTTGATGCAATATTAGGTATTGTATGTCTATTGTGTGTTATTATGTTAGTGGACCTGCAAGGCTGCAGCAAGTGAGAATTTCATTATTCCATTGGTGGTACAAAAAACAATTAAACATTCTTGACTCTTCAAGCATGGACAATCCTACGATCAATTCTCAGTAAATGCTGAGGAGAACCGGCTTGGTAATACCTGCAGCTTCACTCATTAATCAGGATCCACGCTCTCATCTGGTATCCAAAGCCCTTGGATACAAAACGCATGACCATGGATATTCAGAGGAATAGGAGTAGGAAGAGATGTTTCTGATACTTCCAATGACGTGACATTCAAGTTTATTTAGCTGAAATTCTGGAAGAATTTTCAGAAGAATCTCTGGTTTCAATAGGATTGGACTGTCGTCAGACATAAAAGGGGATTGACCATCGGAATGGAGCTTTAACCATTTTATAGTCCATGGATGTATTTCGGTAGGAGGGACATGGCGACAGGAGGAAGGAGCTGGATATGGGCTGAGCGCGTTAATCAGGGACAGATCTCAACAATAATTGTGGAAACTCACTGCTTCCTTATGAGGCTGCAAGGATCACAGCAGCTTTTTGACTTGTTCAACGGTGTTTTATTTGTCACATATGCAACTGCACAGTAAATTATTTTTTGCATATATCATACATGCAGGCGCCGCCATTTTTGGTGCCATTATTCAAAGTCCGGACAGCTCAAGCGCTCGATGTAGTGGAGCAGGGTACTTGATTTACTGTGAACCGATATCCATCTTCTCGTCCAGCCATATTTGTGTCAAGCAGGCACATCATGCATCTGACCTTGAAGACACTGGAGGCGTTACCCTGGGTCACCCTCCTACCGACCCTTGCTCCTCGCTTCTCAGGTCTCCAGCTCCCTACCAGTTCCGCCATCATGACTCTGACTATCATTCAAACCTTCCATCATCACTCCTCATTTTCCCAGCAGATCTTGGACATGGTGAGAGGGGAGGAGATATTGAGTGCTGCTCAATATATGACACTGTAACAGTTGGCACCAATAGAACCTGCATTTGTGCTTTCCAGTGAGTAGGGAGGAGAAAAGAAAGAATAAAGGTAGATAATTAAAACAGGGGAGTCAATGTAACTTGTTACAATGATGGAAGTTTCCAGAAAGTGAAATTGCAAAATGCAACACCAAACCGTTGACTTCCGACAGGTCTCTTGAAGAAAGCTTTTGCTGTGACATTGGAGATTGAACAGTTTCTTTGGATGCAGTACAAACATGAGACAGACAGGGTGCAATCTGCAAAGAAAACCAAACTGGTGACATCTGTGCAACAGCTGTATAGGCCTTGGGAACAAATCAACCTGTGAGTACCCCAAAGGACATTGAAACGGGAACGTAACCACCATGGTGAGCTCAGTGTCTGGCAGATCCTGCCAAAGGATTGCAGCTTCTTAAGTTTGTTCCAGACTGAAGACACTTTTGTTAAAAAAAAGTCAAACCTTTTCTTTCTGAACTCCAGACGGATCTGCAAGTGGGAGTCAGAAATGACTCCCTGCAAAAACTAACCAAGGCTAACCCCTAATCAGAGTAAATGCAAAACAGATGCAATTCTATAAAGATATTGATTTTTTTTTAAAATTATGCAATTAAACTAGAACTCTGTAAAGTAAATGCAAAGGGTGTTTTGCAGCCAACAGGAAGGTCAGCCTTCTACGACCACACTCAGAGACACAATAAGGTGATCTGCAAGGTCACAAGTTACAGCAAGAGCAAGATTGTCATTTAACTGCAGTCGAGAGTTTGGTTCTGATAGCCACATAATCATGATCCTTCCCCAAAAGATCGGGTCCCTCCCTCAAACCCAAGCTGCAGCAGGAACAGGGGCAGAGTTAAAAAGGTAAGCTGCATATCGCAATGACAAGCGATAAGCGACAAGAATGTCCACAGAGTGATACCCTCAGGTGAACCGGGATTTCAGTATGAAGAGCCTGCACCACATGGGCACTGTCTCAATCTGAATTTGAACAAAATGAGCTGGTGAAGGGGTTCTCACTACACACAATTGGCACTCAGCGCAATGATAAATCTCAGGAAGCAGCTGGTTACAATACAGTTCACGGAGTAAAGTTAATTAAAGTGTTCCAAAAAGTAAACAGAACACTTAACGGGAGTTTTCAATTCACTTTAAAGCATGCAGGATTTTTGAGGAATCGCCTCGTGCAAAGCGACTGGGTAAAATCGGCATTAAGCTGCTTGGTTCCTGTGCATCTTGTGGTGAGCATTCGATTGCATTATGCTGAAATAAACACTATCTACACACTAGGATCATGACACAGGGATAGATTTAGGCCATTCAGCCCATCTAGTATGCTCTGCCATTCGATCATGACTGATCTATTTTTCCCTCTCAACCTCAATCAAGTACCTATCAATCTCCACTTTAAAAATACTCAATACCCAATGACACAGCCTTCTGTGTCAATGAATTCCACAGATTCATCACCTCTGGCTAAAGAAATTCCTCCTCATCTCCATTCTGAAGGTATGTTCTTTCATTCTGAGGCTGTCCCCTCTGGTCCTAGAATCTCCTGGAAACATCCACTCCACAACCACTCTAGGCCTTTCATTATTCGGTAAGTTTCAATGAGATCTCCCCTCATCATTCTAAACCCCAGAGTCAGTACAGACCCAGAGCTATCAAACACTCCTCATACACTAACCTAATTATCTCTAGGATCATTCTCATAAACATCCTCTGGACCCTCTCCAACGCCAGCACATCCTTCTTCAAATATGCGTCCCAAATCTCCTCACAATATTCCAAGTGTGGTCTGAGAAATGCGAGTTTCATTCAGCAATGCCCGAGGTCTCGGGCACAATGGAAGTAGGCGTGTGGAGCTAACTTTTCACTCTTTTGTAAGGACAATAAGATTCCGTAAAATACCTCATGCCAAGGGAACCAAAAGTTGATTAACATTTAATTAAATGGGGTCATGCCATTATAAGTGTTTGGAAACTTAACACAAACAGTGACGTGGTGGAGCATGTTTTACATCATTGTGTCAAACGTCTGCATAAACATCAGGCTGTTGTTGCATTGGCTGCTTGTGGTACAAACAGTCTGTGAATTTCACATTTATCCTCCCTAGGTGACCAGGTCAGTTACTAAAGCCAAGATCTTAATAAGCACTTCAAAAAATTAATGGAATTCCTTAAGTTGTGACGAAAATTCTCTTCTGTTTACTGAAACCATCTGACTAAGCATATAATGGGTTAATTCAGTGCTCTTGCTTACAATAGGTGCCGATATGCTCAGAAGCCTACGGGCACATTCCTGGCCAGATCCAAGAGCAAATGTTTGGAATGTCCCTGTGTCTGCTCCCCCATTGTAAGAACCAGGGATTGTCTCTTACAATCACCGTTGCCATGGTCTTGCAGATACATTTCAACAATGTATAGTGCTAGACACCGAAGGACAAGGAGGAGGGAGGAGGGGAAAACTCATGTTGCCAACCGTCCCTGCGAGTCAATCTGCAGTCATGAACTGCTCTCCCATCAAGACAGGTTAAATCCAAATAAAGCAACTTTGTAATCCCTGGGAACTCAATGGCAAAATTGCACTAAATCTGGTCATCTAGTATTACTAATTATTAATTTATTGTATTATTGATTTGTTATATATTTATTTGTTATGTTATTACATGAATGGGCCTGTAAAGCTACAGCAAGAATTCCATTGTTCTGTTCCTGGTGCATATGATAATTAAACTCTCTTGGCCCTTGAATATGTGAAGTCTTTGAGAGAATAGGTGCAACAAAAGAAAAAAACAACAAATGAATTAGGAAAAAGAGAGTTTTGACTGTAATCTGCTTATTGCAAATGTGATATCAATGGTAGGGAAAATGTTGACATCTCTTTTGATAAGGAAGGGCACTGAGCCAAAGCCAATTAACCTACAAACATGCAAGTTTTTGGAGTGTGGGAGGAAACCAGAGCACCTGGAAAAATCCCACAGAGAGAATGTACCTGCTCCATACAGACAGCACCCATAGTCAGGATCGAACCCGGTCTCTGGTGCTGAAAGGCAGCAACTCTACTGCTGCACCACTGTGCTGCCGGATTGATTAATGGGATGGGATGGGATACTTATCCTGTGAGAAGTGGTTAAGCCCAGTAGGCAAGTACTTTCTAGATTTTAGAGAATGAGAAATAATCACATTGAAACATTCAAAATTCTTCAGGGACCTGACAGGATAGACACAGGGATGATGCTTCTTCCAGTTGGGGATGACTGGAAGCAGGATTGACAATCTTCAAATAAGGGGTCAGCCATTCAGGACCAAAATGCAAATAAGTGTCTTCATCATAGAGTCTCATTGGGACCTGCAGGTACTTTGCATATTGAAGAGAACATGGGATTCTTTGTATATGAAACAAAGCATTGAAACTTCAACTAATGGGCATGGGGAAGACCACTACCAATCCCATCCTGTAGTTAGCTTGGCTCCAATTTTAACTAGTCGCACCTGGAAGCAGCTAGAACTGAGGGTGTGAGAAGTGAGGTGTCAGCTAAAGTAATTGTATCCCCATTGATGGTACATCCTTTGAAGATTGAAAGATACAAAATGAAAACCAAGCCCTTCAACCCACCGAGTCCACACCGACCCATTTGCATTCGTTCTACGTTACCCCACTTTTACATCCACTCCCTGCACACTAGGGGCAATTTACAGAGGGTCAATTAACCTTCTAACCTGCATGTCTTTCGGATGTTGGAGGAAGTCTGAACATGCAAAAAAAAAACAACCCACGCGGTCTCAGGGAGAATGTGCAAACTCCACACAGGCAGCACTCGAGGTCAGGATCAAATCCAGGTCTCTGGCACCGTGCGGCAGCAGTTCTGCCAACTGCCGCACTGCGTCGCTGGTTTTAGATATATGGATAGTTTGCAGATATCATAATGATCCGATTGTCAATGCCACTCTACTCTCCACCTAATTAGGAGCCGCTGATGGCCACTAACAGCAGGGAGCCTCTTGCTGATTTAGTGTCAAAGTGTTTTCCCAAGATAATCTGTGGGTCAGGAACAGTCCTCTGAGCATGAGACGGAAACCTTGAGCCTCCCTTGTACTGTGGGGAGATCCCCTTCCACCAACTACCTGGCCACAATCATGGCTCCATTCACAGCTCCTCAGCCTCCCACTGATTGAGATCTTGGCCTCTCAGCATCCTCCCACCCCTTCCCCCAGCCCCACAGGTCCAAGCTCACGTCCACTCTAACACACTAACTCCCATAGTCGGTCCCCGTGGATGCCGGCTGTAGCATCCTGATGCTGGTGAAGGGTCCACCATTATCACATTGAAGGGGCCTCCATGATCCCAGACTTGGTTTAGTACTGCTGAATGTCCATAGACACCCTAACTCTTCCCCGTTGATCATGACACCCTGAAGACTCTGAACATTGACTGTAATGGCAGCTGCAGGATATTTGAATGCAGTGAAAAACCCTGATGCAGTTCCCAATGCACGGATGTTGAGACCAATGTGGGGAGAAGAGTTAGCTCAACATAGAATGGGGATTGGGGTACAGTTCAGTGCTGAGACTGCCAATGCCCTTCCTGCTTAGCTACGGGTGGGAGTGGCTCACGCCTTTTTGACTACCCTGATGGTTCTGCAAACCATGGCAGAGCAGCTCAGCTTTACAAATAGCATCAGGTTTGCTTCACAATCTGTGCTGAGTTAGCTGTGCAGCTAAATGAAGTGTTCTCTCTGGCAGCGGGCCTGATCGGAATTCTTGTCGTTTTGTCTGTGAAAAATATAAATGATTAAAAACTTTTCATTCACAGAAATGATGGCTTGTTTCATCTCCACATAATTGTCAGCAGGCTTTGTTCAGTCAATTATGCCCCAGCTTCCAATGGGGAGGGGAGGATGGGTTGGCAAGCCGTGCGATTTAAATCCAAACATCTTGTGGAATTTTTTCAAATGTGGGGTTTATTTGCACCAAATGTTTTGTCAAAGGGAAAGGATCTTTGTATTAATACAGACAGGATCTCTGCACTGACCCTCCCGTGACGTCAGGAAGGTCGTCGTAATGGCAGCTTGAACTTTATTAATGGGAATCTCTAATTCAACGTTCCTGCTGCCATTTCCAAGATAGTGATCGACACTTCATGTCGCTGGAGGCCTCATTATGTGTTTTCAATTGGGAACAGAATTAAATTTAACTAGTGCCACACAGGTTGACCAGTGCTCAGGAACGCCAGCAATCAAGGAGAGGCAGGTGTTTCCACCTCATGAAGAGAAGTGCTTTACAAGGCACTTTGTGCGTGTCAACGGGAACAATGGTGCCCACTGCAAGGCCCACCTTCAACCCTGGAAGGTAACCCCACCGGCTCCCCTGTCGCTCTCCTGTCCCTGGTTTGCACAGCCGGCAACCAGCCAGCCTGTCAAGTGGCCAGCTGCCACTCGTGGGCCAAAAGTAAATCATTTATAATGAGGTCCTGCTGGTGAAGTTGGCAGGACCCGCACATACTGCACTAGGCTTTCCTCACATCTCATCGCACCCTCGGATCCCAACAAGCCTCAGGGCCTCGGGAGCTGCCTAATGAGAATGCTGCTGACGTAATTGTTTAGTGCAATGGCTGAACTATTTATTACTTGCCTCTCAAGGGCACAGCTAAGCATTTCTTTCATTATATTCCTGCTGATAGCAGTTTTTTTTAAAACTATTTCATAAATCTACTTCACACTTTTGAGGTTGACGTTAAACTCCAGTTTGGTTACTCCACTGGCTTCAAATTATTGGAACGATACAGAGAAGATTAGCATGGCCCCTGAGCAAAGATGACATGCACATTTGTGATGCGCTCCATATTTGGGGTGGCACAGCGGTGGAGTTGCTGCCTTACAGCACCAGAGACCCAGGTTTGATCCTGACTACGGGTGCTAATGTTAATCTTGGCCAAATTGGAGAGGCTAGGACTTTAAAATGGAGTAAAAGCTTCAGGGCTACTGGGAGATTTGGTCAATTTGGAATTGCTCTCTGCAGAACTGGGACAAGCTGCGGAGTGGTGCCAGTGTGTAGAGAGCCTAGATACAAGTTGCAAGAAAAGAATAAGAACATCTGCAGACCCTGTCAATTAGGTGCAAAATGTATAGAATGGATTGGATGGCTGCAGAGTTCTACTTTGCCAAGTTTTGATTGGATGAGGGTACACAAAAATGCTGGAGAAACTCAGCGGGTGCAGCAGCATCTATGGAGCGAAGGAAATAGGTAACGTTTCGGGCCGAAACCCTTCTTCAGACTGATAGGGGGTGGGGATAAGAAAGGAAAAAAGGACAAAGGCGGAGGAGGAGCCCGAGGGCTGGGGGAGGGGAGAAGACAACCAGATGGCTGATGAAGGGGAGGGGACAGCAAGGGCTAGCAGAATTGGGAGAATTCAATGTTGAGGCTCCCAGGATGTAGACTGCCCAAGCGGAATATGAGGTGCATTTCCTCCAATTTACGGTGTTGCTCGCTGTGGCCATGGAGGAGACCCAGGACAGAGAGGTCAGATACGGAATGGGAGGGGGAGTTGAAGTGCTGAGCCACCGGGAGTTCAGGTTGGTTATTGCGGACCGACCGGAGGTGTTCGGCGAAACGATCGCCAAGCCTCCGCTTGGTCTCACTGATGTAGATCAGCTGGCATAAAAGCTGGCATTTGATTGGATGAGGTCTTGAGCCTTGTCTGGGTTTCTTGCAGATCAGGGTAAATGTTTCTAAGTTGGCTTCTTTGAGAAGTCCCGTTTGAATACAATGTATTGAGCTGCTGTATTATTGGGTTAGGGAAGTGTCTGTTACGTATGGGGTTAATCGATATCTGTAATTGTATTATTAAGAGACCACCCTCATGTGGTTCGGCCCTTCGAGGTCCCGGGACATAAAAGTCCGCTACCACGAGGTCCAGCATCGATCTTCTGGGAGAGCGCATGGGACTGCGTGAACTTCTGGAGTGTCTCTGTTTGAGCGAGGCCTAGAGGGCTTGATCAGGCAGATACGAGGATCGAACCCGCGGTGGGATAGGTACAGTATTTGAACTGTAATTGCGCTTTGTCAAAATAAAGATTAGTTGTTCAAGTGCTTGATTCAGTGTTTTTTGACTGAACCTAGACTGGGGGGAAGCTTAGAATGAGCAATTTACACTATCTGCACACAGTTTCTACGTTCTCCCCGTGCCCGCATTGATTTTCTCCGGGAACTCCAGTTTCCTCCCACATTCCAAAAACTTACAGGTTTGTAGGTAAATTGGCTTTGGTAAAAATTGTAAATTGCCCTAGTGTGTAGGATAGTGTTAGTGTATGGGCTGATCGCTGCTCGACACGGACTTCGTCGGCAGAAGGGCCTATTTCCGCGCTATATCTCTAAACTAAACTAAAGCCAAACAAGGAGTAAATTAGATCAGCGAGTGAAATGAACTATAAGATAGTTCTCAGTTTGCACCCAGACCACACAAAAGTTTTCTGCGAGACTTTAGCAGTGAATGTGGATAACAGGAGCTCGCCTTCAAAGTAACTTGAAAGGTGTAAGCCAAAAATACAAAGAAAATGGAAAATAGGTTAGGAACCCAATAATATAATAACTCCAAACTTAAGAGTCACCACGAAAACTTCAAAGATAGAAATTAGTCATGGTTCTCAATGCAAAACTCTTTCTCAAAGCCATGGTTAGAGAAGCTACGTGGAGTCTACTTGTACTAAGCTGTCTATTTTGTGGTTAAAAGACAGTAAGTACACAAGATACTTGAGGGAAGCACAGCAGCACCATGTCGCAATTAACTCACATGCCCCAAGCTGAGACAAAATTGTTAGTTTTGATTTTTGTGTGGTTCTGACCTTCTGACAAATAAATCTGTCTCAGAACCATTTAACGATTTTCCTGGATGCAGTTTGGCTGATTCCCAGTGCATGCCATAAGTCCCTATTACAGAGACATTGAATCACTGGAATGGTGAGCGAGTCGTGATCAATGCATGACCAAAGGTGAAGGTTGTTAAAGATCTACGATATACTGGGCTGCAGCTGGAAGTAATACCTGGAATACAAAGTTCTAGAGGTCGAGGGTTATCCACCCTGCCGCTGAGCTCAGCTACTGCACGTACAGTTTCCTGCATTCAATGGCATTTCTGTGCATATTACTGGTGAGCAACATTTCCAATGGTAATGGTGGCCGTATACTAATGCTGGAAGTGCACAGAGAAATACTGTCAGTGTGTAAGTTGATAATGACCACTTCGGCAGGCCATTAGCACCTGGTTGCAGCAGTGTGCGATATGAAATAAAGTCATAGAGACAAACAGCATGGAAACAGGCCCTGCTGCCCACTAAATCTGCACCGTCCATAAAGCATCCATTTACTAGGGCAACTTACAGTGGGCAGTTAACCTACCAACCAGCACACCTTTGGGTGGTGGGAGGAAGCTGAAGCACTGGAGAGACCCTCAGATTATCTTTAATCGGACTTTACAAGACTTTATCTTTCGCTGAACGTTATTCCCTTTATCATGTATCTGTACAATGTGGACGGTTCTGTTGTAAACATGTATAGTCTTTCCACTGACTGGTTATCACGCAACAAAAAGCGTTTCACTGTACCTCGGTAGACAATAAACTAAACTAAACACAGGGAAGAAACTTACACCTAGAACATGCAAACTGCACACAGACAGTACTGGTGGTCAGGATTGAACTTGTGCCACTGGAGCTGTGGGAGTGCAGCTGTAGCTACACCACTGTGCTGCCCCAATTCTCAGCAAGATAGCCATTGTCTTCAGAAGAGAGCATGCAGGAGTGGGGAGAGAGAGGGGGGGGGGCAGAGAGGATTGGGGGGAGAGAGGAGGTGGAATTGAAATTTATATCAAGAGGACTGGAATACAAAAACAGAGATGTAATGCTGAGGCTCTATTAGGCGCTGGTCAGTACTTTGGACAGTATAATTTGGAGTACTGCGAGCAAATTTGGGCCCCATATCTGAGGAAGGATGTGCTGGCTCTGGAGAGGGTCCAGAGGTTTACAAGAATGATTCCAGGAATGAGTGGGTTAGGGTGGGTAAGTCATTGAAACTTAGAGTGGGTAAGTCATTCAAACTTACAGAATAATGAAAGGCATAGAGTGGATGTGGAAAGATAGACACAAAAAGTAACTCAGCAGGACAGGCAGTATCTCTGGAGAGAAGGAATGGGTGATGTTTCGGGTCCAGACCCTTCCTCAGATTCAGATGTGGAAAGGATGTTTCCACTGGTGGGAGAGTCTAGGACCAGTCATAGCCTCAGAATTAAAGGGCACTCTTTTAGAAAGGAGGTGAGGAGGAACTTCTTTAGTCAGAGGGTAGTTAATCTGTGGAACTCATTGCCACAGAGGGCTATGGCCAAGTCAGTGGATATTTTTAAGGAAGAGATTCACAAATTCTTGATTAGAACGGGTCAAGGGTTATGGGGAGAAGGCAGGAAAATGGGATTAGGAGGCAGAGATCAGCCTTGATTGAATGGCGGAGTAGACTCGATGGGCCGAATGGCCTAATTCTACTCCTATAATTTGTAACTTGTGAAACAAATAATTAAGATATTGCAGCATGACATCGACACTGATATAATAGTAATACTGCGTGGCTTAATTGAAATTGTGTTTAGAATCTCTGGCATAACTTTAAAAACAGTTCTGAGCCTGAAACTGTATCCAAGGAAATCTGATGATAATAGCAATGTTTTACCTGGAAACAACTACATGCAACAAGGGGCTTCAGTTCAAGTGTCAAAGCAGATGCTTGCGTCACTTACAGCACAAACACTTGGTTAGACTGTTTGCTGTTGCCGCATGAATTGATCTGACTCACAAATGCAAGCTGCCAAACAATAGATGAATCTATTGTTTCCTTCTGATCTGTTATGTGCATGGTGGCTGGAACTGCTCAGCTAAGTTATGGAAGAGCGGTGATGCAATGTGACAAAAATTGGTAATAACTGCATTTCTTTTTGCACGTTTACCTGCGTTCTATCAGAGCCAACAATTATGGAAAGCAATTCAAAACCAAATTAACAAATAAGTACTTTAAAAATAAGGGCGATTGCAATATTGATGTCAAATCAGCAGAAGAAAACTTATTGAAAACATTTCATTTCATTGTTTCAACTCGCTATATAAATGCTACCAATTTTATAAGCACTCAATTCTGCCAGTTTCAGCTAGAATTTAAGAACATGAGATGCAACGAGTAAACTAGTTAGCCTCTCAAACCTAGAAAACAAAGACGCAAAGTGCTGGAGTAACTCGGCGAGTTTGGCAGCATCCCTGGAGAACATGGATAGGTAACATTTTGGGTTGAGACCCTTTTTTAGACTGATTGTGAGGGGAGTGGGGGAGAAAGAGAGCTGGAAGAAGAGGGGCAGGACAAAGCGTGGCAGGTAATAGGTGAACACAGACGAGGGAGGGGGGTTGATAAGCAGATGGTTGGACAAAGGCCAGAGATGACAAAAAAAAGGTGTGAGGCAAATGGATGGAAGAGTTACGAAGTGTGAAGCAGAGGGGAAGAATGTAAGGGGAGGGGGAGGGGAGAAATACGTGCCACTCCAGTTCAAACCTGTTATTCTATAAGAACAGAGTGTCATTCGTTCTAGGAGCAGAATTAGGCCATTCGGTCCATCAAGTCAACTCCGGCATTCAATCATGGCTGATCTATCTTTCCCTTTCAACTCCACTCTCTTGCCTTCACCCCATAACCCTTGGCATCCTCAAGAATCTGTCAATCTCTGCCTTAAAAATATCCATTGATTCGTCCTCCACAGCCTTCTGTGGCAAAGAATTCCACAGATTCACCACCCGCTGACTAAAGAAATTCCTTCTTATCTCCTTTCTAAAAGTGCACCCGTTTATTCTGACGCCATGGCCTTTGGTCCTAGACTCTCCCACTAGTGGAAACAGCTTCTCCACATCCACTCTATCCTAGCATATGACTATCCGGTAAGTTTCAATTAGTTCTCCCCCTCATTCTTTACTCCAGCGAGTACAGGCCCAGTGTCTTCAAACACTCCTGCATGACTCTGTTTCTATGGCATTATGACTCTATGAATAACAACAAGAATTGAATTAAATAGCCTCATGACTGTTCTTAATGCAAAATCATAGCCTACATATGTTCCTGGGCAAACCTTGGCCCATTCTAGAGCACGGTTCAGTGCTTTGCAGGTCGCTGCGACACGCACAATAGCATGACAAAGCAATGGAAGCCCATCAGTGAGTACCTTTTTGTAGTCCACCATCAAGATAGAAAATGTGCTGGAAAAAAGAGGAAATACAGCACTATTCAAAATCCATTTCTTCTGATGAATTTGGAAAGATTGGTGATCCCCGAGGGAACTGATTCATAGAGATTCGACTGTTATGATCATCTGGTGATTTTGGCCTCCTTATTTGCTCTATTACCATGAGCTTAGGAAGATCATGACTCGGGTCACATCATCATTCTTCACGAATTCTTCTCCTGCAGATTTTCCATCATGTATAAAGAAAAATATACATTCTGAGCCTAACATTGCTTTACATAATTGCACCCCTTGGCTATTTGTTATGCCTTGGGTGAATCATAGCAGTTGCTGAAGCTTCATCTCTGTTGCTGTTTTCATGTACGGGCGGATCAAATATCAGTATAATTTCAGTTGTTGTACATCATCTGATCCATATGAAGGCACTAATACATTTTCTCAAATTTCATTCCCATGTGCCAGGCATTGAGTTTTCTTCAGGTACAATCACAGGCAGCGGTTCAACCATGAGAATCATCTAAGCTAGATTATAGACATTATAGATTTCCATCTCATATTTCGTTTGGGCAGCTTACAACCTAGCGGTATGAATATTGATTTCTCTAATTTCAAATAACCCTTGCATTCCCTCTCTCTCCGTCCCCACCATTCATCCTGCTAGTTTCACTGTCGTTCTGCTTAGTTTCACTGTTCATATCACCCCCGTTATCATCTTTTCCACAGCCAACAATGGACCATTGTGGGCTCCACCTTTCCTTGATCATCGGTGCTGGCTTTGATTTATTCTTTTAACATCTTTCATTCATTCGTTCTTTGCACCTTTTCATACTGCTAATTTCCCTCTCCCCTGACTCTCAGTCTGAAGAAGGGTCTCGACCCAAAATGTCACCTGTTCCTTTTCTCCAGAGATGTGCCTGACCCACTGAGTTACTCCAGCATTTTAGTTTAGTTTAGAGATACAGCGCGGAAACAGGCCCTTTCGGCCCATCGGGTCCGGGTTGACCAGCGATCCCCGCACATTAATACGAACCCACTGGGGACAATTTTTTTCTACATTTACCAAGCCAATTAACCTACAAACCTGTACGTCTTTGGATTGTGGGAGGAAACCTAAGCTCTCGGAGAAAACCCACGCAGGTCACGGGGAGAATGTACAAACTCTGTACAGACAGCACCCGTAGTCAGGATCGAACCCAGGTCTCTGGTGCTGCATTCGCTTTAAGGCAGCAACTCCACCGCTGCGCCACTGTGCCGCCCTGTGTCTATCTTCAGTGTAAATCAGCAACTGCAGTTCCTTCCAACACATTGATTTCCACATGTTCGGGCTGGGTCACTATATAGACATCGGAGGTATGAGTGCAGAAATGAGAGAAATCAATATTCATACCGTAATAGACCTCTCGGGTCCGTATCTGGTGTGGTCCTTCTTGGGTTGGGTCCCTCTCTCCCCCCCCCCCCCCCCCTCTGCTTGCTGCCGTCTTACTTGCGCTGTGATTGTCTTCCTTGTGCGGCGAGTGACGTCATCCCCCCACCTCTCCCTCCTCCATCCCTTCAAAAGACGCTCGGGCATCGCTTTCTCTCGGGGCTTTCTCTCAGCTCCTCGGTCGCATTCTCTCTCTTCCCCCCGGGCTCTCTCTCCCCCCCGGGCTCTCTCTCCCCCCCGGGCTCTTTCTTCCCCCCGGGCTTTAAAGAACGAGCAAGTCGGGCACTGTACTGGAGCTCTCTGGTCAGGCCATCTCGGGTCGGGTCCCTCTTCCACCCTCCTCCTCCTCTCCCCCTCCTCCTCCTCTCCTCTTCCTCTCCCCCCTCCCCCCTCTCTCGCCCCCCTCCCTCTCTGTGCCTCTGTGTCCCTCTCTGTGGCTGTGTCCCTCTCTGTGTCCCTCTGTCCGTCTCTGTGTCCCTCTCTGTGTGCCCCTCTCTGTGTCCCTCTCTGTGTCGCTCTCTGTGACCCTCTCTGTCTGTCTCTGTGTCGCTCTCTGTGTGCCCCTCTCTGTGTCCCTTTCTGTGTCGCTCTCTGTGACCCTCTCTGTCTGTCTCTGTGTCGCTCTCTGTGTGCCCCTCTCTCTGCCCTCTCTCTCTACCCCCCTCCCTCTCTAGCCGCGCCTGCGAGTTGGGGGCTATATGTGAGTGGATAGGGCGGGGGATGGTGTAAAAGGAGTGAATGAATAATATTTATATAATATCAATGGGGTGTTAGTGTGTGTGGGGGGAGGGGGTGGTTAGTGTGTGGGGGAGGTTGGTTAGTGTGTGTGTGACGCCACAGGCTGCCCCCTCCCCCCGCAACCGCACGTTGAGGGGACAGGACCCAACGGGTCCCACTTGGTCTTGTATATAACTATAAAACTCTGATCTTTTTGTGTGTGTGTGTGTGTGTGTGTGTGTGTGTGTGTGTGTGTGTGTGTGTGTGTGTGTGTGTGTGTGCGCGCGCGCAGGTTCCCCCCCCCCCCCCCGCAACTGCGCGTTGAGGGGACGGGACCCAACGGGTCTAGTATCACTTAAAATTCATTTCATATCTGCAGTCCTGTATAAAGCTCATCATTGTGTGTTAGTCAATAAGTCAAGGAGAGCAGTGAGCACTTGAGGAAACAAAATTATTTAATACTGACTGTTAAAATTGTATATGATTATTAGCAATTTGTATACGATTGTTCAACATGATGGTAAATTTACCTCAACATTTTTAATTTGAATGGAGCCTTCTTTGTTTATTTGGTACAGTGTACAGTATTCTCATTAATTATATTGACATTTATTATTCCAATTACTATAATTTTAATGTTATTTCTTCCCATTGGCAATATGACAACAATGTACCCAGCCTGGGCTCATTCACTATTGCTTAGCAGAATGAACAGTCAAATGGAATATACAGGTCTCTGCCCGCTGCAGTCCTATATAAAGTTCCATCATTGTGTTTGCTAACGAAGCAAGGAGACCGGTAGGGTGGCATGGCGGCGCAGCGGGAGAGTAGCTGCCTTACAACAATTGCAAGGCCAGAGACCCGGGTTCGATCCTGACTACGGGTGCTGTCTGTACAGAGTTTGTACGCTCTCCCCATGATCAAGGGTCTGAAGAAGGGTCTCGACCTGAAACGTCGGCTATTCCTTCTCTCCAGTGATGCTGCCTCGCCCGCTGAGTTACTCCAGCATTTTATGCCTACCTCCCCGTGACCTGCGTGGGTTTTCTCAGAGATTTTTGGTATCAACGTACACCTTTGCAGGTTGATTGGCTTGGTATAAATGTAAAAATGTATAAATGTAAAAAGCTGGTCGGTGCGGACACGGTGAGCCAATGGGCCTGTTTCTGCACTGTATCTCTAAACTAAACTAAACAGTGAGCACCTGAGGAAAAGAAAATCACACCAATCAACACAGGCTTGTATGCACTTTGGGTACATTTTCCCGATCAGTATACAAGGAAGATTTGTTAGTTTATCTGCAGATATTTATTGAGTTCATTAGGTATATTAGGATTCCTGTCACATAGCTTTAGCTAGCGTAAAAAATTGCCTCCATTCTGAAGGCACAGACGACCAATCAGGACTAAAATTAGATTATGCCTCTGACACTGTCCACAAGCCTGACTATTTCCACAGAGTGCAAATTGAGATCAATATCATGGTGCCAGCAATATCACTATCTGATGGTTCAACGTTTTCAAAGTCTTGATGACGTGAAGCCAAAAAAGATGAGGGTCACATCAACTGGACTTTATTTGGAAGGAACGTCCCAACTTAAATTTGAAGAAATTTGAAGTGATAGTATATCCTGTCACTTACATCAAAATATATATAAACTTTTCCAAGAGCTAATTGAAATGGAAAAGCTGAGCATAAAACTAACAGCTTCAAAGAACAACAACTTGCATTGGTAAAAACTAACACAAGGTTGTTTGTGGACACATGGAACTGCAGATGCTGGTTTACAATAAAAGACAGAAAGTGCTGGAGTAACTCAGTGGGACAGAGCATCTCTGGAGAACATGGATTGGCGACGCTTCAGGTCGGGACACTTCTTCTAAAAGGATTGTTTGATAGCAACATAATGATAGCTATTCCAAACATTTGCCTGTCACCATCTCTTTCCATATGCATTACAACTGTTCAGGCAAGTGACAGCTCAGTTTAGGCTGCAATGGACTTCAATAAGATATCTTCAAGGCCCCGTTAGTGCTGGGTGCAAGCACGCACAATGCAAGCAATACAGGCGGAGTGCTGTATTATCAGAGGTGTCACAGAACAGATGACATTTTAAACTTTAGTCCTGCTTATTTATTCAGATAGCCAATAAAGAAAAAAGAACAACTCTTGACACCATACATGGAACAACAAGGTTGTTTTCCTGATGTCCTTATCAACACCTTTTTCAATCAACACCACAAACAGATGACCAGCCATTCAATGCACTGCTGTTTATGGAATCTCACCACGCTGAAAATGTCTACTACCCATCTCCACATAATAATGTATCTTCAAAACTAATTAGTTTGGGATGCAAGTTTCCTTCAACAGAAAATATGTAAAATGTATCTCTGAACTAAACTAAATTAAAACCTCTGCAAGAGATTGAACCTGGAAATATTTATTCTTACACAATCTAATCAAGGACGTGAGAATATATTCCTCCAGGCTTAGTTAGGCTTCAGTGAAGGTATTGTACAATGAAGCAACTAGTCATATGGTTCAAGGTTGCCTTTTTACATTGAGGGTGGTGGGTGCCTGGAACGTGCCGCCGGGGAAGGTAGTGGAAGCAGCATTTAGCGGCTTTTGGATGGGCACATGGATGTGAAAGATAGGAGGGATATGGATCATGTGCAGGCAGATGAGTGCAGGTAGATGAGATTAGGTTAGCTGGGCATTACATTCGTCACAGACATCATGGGCCGAAGGGCCTGTTCCTGCACTATACTGTTGCGTGTTCTATGTAATTCAATCATTAGTCCGGGCTGCATTAGACTGTAGACTTTTAATTTAGTTTAGTTTAGAGATACAGCACGAAAACAGCCCGCAACAACCAGCGATCCCCTACTCTAGCATTATCCTATACACTAGGGACTATTTACAATCTTTACCTAAGCCAATTAACCTATAAACTTATATGTTTTTGGAATGTAGGAGGAAACTGGAGCATCCTGGGAAAACCCATGCGGTCACATGGAGAATGTACAAACTCTGTACAGTCAGCACCCGTAGTCAGGATCGAACCGGGGTCTCTGGCGCTGTAAGGCAGGAACTCTATTGCTACGCCACTGGGCTGCCCTGGTTGATCTCGGTTAGATTGCTGCTTTGAGAGTTACTCGTGGCCAGAAGACAGAGGAACAGGAAAAGAAAACAAGGGAAGGCTCCTACTTTTGATCGCTCGTAAGTGACCTTTTCTGGAAAACATGCACATGAATAAATGAAAGGTAGACAAAAATGCTGGAGGAACTCAGCGGGTGAGGCATCATCTATGGAGAGAAGGAATAGGCGACGGTTCGGATCGAGACCCTTCTTCAGACTGATGTGGGGTGGGGGGGGCGGGAAAAAAGAAAGGAAGAGGCGGAGACAGTAGGCTTGTGGGAGAGCTGGGAAGGGGGAGGGGAAGGAGGGAGAAAGAATCCTCTCTCCGAATCTCGACCCAAAACATCACCTATTCCTTCTCTCCATAGATGCTGCCTCACCCACTGAGTTCCTCCAGCATTTTTGTCTACCTTCGATTTTCCCAGCATCTGCAGTTCTTTCTTAAACATGGATAAATGAATTTACCTTGTAAAGTAAATGAGTTTCATTGCAAAGCAGCATATGGCGGCACCAACAGCAATGGAGGCTAGCCCCAACCTAGGCCCAGCTAATCAAACTCAGCCCCTCTAGTAGCCTCTACATCTCCTTAATCAAATCGATTCATGGTAAATTAACCCTTTCCTTGATGCTCATGTTTGATATTACCTTTCTCAGCATGAACTGGTCTCTCAAAAACATACACCAAAGATCAGTGGAACTCTGATTCCCAAGTTCGAGCACTTGTCCAGTCAAACTGCCTCGCAATTTACGGATGCTGCCTATGTCTGGTATAGAATTTTTATCCCAGTCAAGATTTTCTAGTTTAAAGAAGATGTGTGGGGAATGTTGTTTTACACAGATAGTGGTGGATGGCTGGTATGATGTTGGAGGCAGAAAAGATAGTGGCATTTAAGAGGCTTTTAGATAGGCACATGGATATGCAGTTAATGGTGAATCATGGGCCATGTGCAGTCATTGAAGATTAATTTAATTTGGCATCATGTTCGGCACAGACATTGTGGGCTGAAGGGTCTGTTCCTGTGCTGGTTTGGATTGGATTCTATGTACTATTAAATAAACAGATTACACAACCTGAGAAAAACAATGCAAGCATAAAACAACCGTATTCTAGATGCCAAGGCTTTGTACTTGCAAATTAGAACATAAGGATCTTTGAGCTGATTTAAAGGTCATGTTTCTTTCTCCAGGAAACTCAAATGCCCTAGAAATGACAGCAGTAACCCACAACAGTGGCCAGCCATGCTGGTTGTCAAGGAAATATAAGTCTGTACTGTAATTTCCTTCACAAAATAAGACTGCAGCTGGCTACAGATCTTCCCAGTTTTTAAACAAGTGATTGATGTTTTGAGTAGTATAGGAATTTGAATTTTGAATACGATTATTATAGGGCAATGACCTATTTTAGTAAGAAAATCAATAAGGAAAGATTGTGGCGCTGGAATATGAAAATAGCAATAAATCAAAATCTGGATGATTTAAAAATTATATCTCCCGCCATGGTATCACTATACATCTAAGGGACTCAGCGACGTAATAATGAGGTAGCAATGGTGAAAGTATTTAGGCCTTTTCCAGCCCATTCTATTTCAACTGCACTGATCTCTGGTGCAGAGTCTAACTCTGCAACCCATCTATGGCATGAAAATGATTACAGCCAGGTCGCCAGCGTTGAATCTCCGCCCAGCTCGGCCTTCGGAAGCCGCGGTCTCCGGTAGGAAGCGGCCGATTCGGATGCTCCGGCCGCTGAGAGTGTTCGAGGCCCTGAAATATCGGGCCGCCGTAGCGGCGACTGCGGAGGCCTCCGTAGGCCCCGACCACTGGTGAACTGATGAAGAGAACTGAACTTTGGTGCCTTCCCTCACAGTGGGAAACATTGATTCCGCTGTGGGGGGGATGTTTTTTTATGTTTTATGTTAAATTCTAAAGTGTTGTGTTTATCTTATTTGTGTGCTGCATGGTAACTCAAATTTCACTGCACCAATTGGTGTATGTGACAATAAATGTCCTTTGTCCTTTGATTCTGTGTAGTCAGATTGGATGGTGTGCTCAGAATTATTCCCTTGTTTCATTTGATCTCAATTCCAAATGGTAACCTATTGTGTCAGTTCTGTAGCAGATTTGGGAATTGGGTGGGTGTCATTATGTGCTTTGTTTGGGGGCAGGTAGTTGAGGATGAAATACTACACAAAAATAGTCCTAGCCTGCTCAACCTCTCCCCTTAAGAAAGACTGAGCTATTGGGTTAGGATTTTATTCCTTGCAGTGCAGGAGGATGAGGGGTAATCATATGGAGGTGTACAAGATCATAAGAGGAATAGATAGTGAAATGCACAGAATCTTTTACCTAGAGTTGGGGAAATGAAAAGCAGAGGACATAGATTTAAGATGAGGGAGAAAAGATTTAATAGGAATCTGAGGGGCAACTTTAAGTTAAGGCAGGTACTATCACAACATTTGAGAAATATTTAGACAGGAACATGGATAGGACAAGTTCAGAGGGATATGGGTCAAATGCAGGCAGCTGGACGTGTAGATGGGGCATGGTGGTCAGCGTGGTCAAGTTGGGTTGAAGGTCCTGTTTTCATGCTGTATAACTATGATTATGAGTGAGAGAGGGAAAAAGACCAGATCACTCCTCCATTAGTTAGATGGTGAGGACTGTCTCTTGGAAGATGATGGGGCTATTGGATGGGTCAAAGGAGCTAAGTTGTAAGCTGGGTTGAGGATGTGGGCAAATGGTGGGGGGAGTGAGTGGACTGCCAGAGAAAAGGAAGATGCTCTGAGAAGATGAGATGTGGAGATCTACAGGTTGCTGAATGGCAGAGAGCTGGGGTGCGGGGGGAGGGGGGGGGGAAGGAGGATTTCTTTCATTTGAGGCAAATCAGCAGACACCAATATTCTGCTCAGTGATTGGTGAGGAAGGGGGGTGCAGAGATTGATGAATAGCAAGGATGGGAATGACAGTGTCAAGGAGAAGAGTTCAAGATTGGGAATGTGCCATAATGCGATAATTCTGTTCATTCTGCTGTTCCTGGAGAGCACACAATGGCCATTAATGAAGGGAAATGGAGCTTTCATAAACCTCCCTCAGATCTGGTGCAGTTTGCGATTTGGTGATGAGATGGTGGGCAACTGCTGCAAGTTGTCAAGATCTGTTGGACCATTGAGGTAGGTGCAAGAAACATTGGGCTGGACATTGGCCAAACACTCTCAAGGAAGTCTTCACAAACATCAACAAAGCAACAGGACTAGGCAAATGCAGTTGTTTCATAACAGGCACCCAAGAGCCACAGCATGCAAAAACATGCAGACTTAACCAAATATTGGGCCATTTACACTATGTTTTGACAGCTGATGTTATGTGACATTTAACCTTTCACTGCACTACTTACTGGAACAACGTGAACCAGGTAAGTGATGAGATTCTCTTAAGTTATTTTTCCCAGACCCATTATTTTTCAGTACATGTTCAATTGGAAATCTGCGATATTCTCAGCAATTTTTATATATAATAGAATAACAAAGCCAACACTACTAAACTGGTTTTGACAGAGAACAAGAAACAATCTTCCTCCAGTACACTTGGCACAATTCCCAAAAGGAATGTGTAGGAAGGAACTGCAGATGCTGGTTTACACCGAAGATAGACCAAAAATGCTGGAGTATCTCAGCGGGACAGGAAGCATCTCAGGATAGATGGAATGGGTGATGTTTTGGGTCGAAATCCTTCTTCAGACCCCAAATTAATGTACCATTGATCGGGAGAGACAAAATTACAACAAGAAGGATGTTCTGAGCTTGCACTCAAATCTTTCAATAATTCAGGAAGTACATCCCAACCTCAACATTTAAAAAAAAATTAGCCATAATGAACTGTTCAAACAAAAGTGTAATAATAATGCCTCTTGTCTGCAACTTGCGTTAACTATTCAAAATTCATCTGAAGTCTTTCATTATCACCATATTCGATTTTAAGTCAGAAACTTCAGCTGAGCATTTTCATTCTTTAGACTTTAGAGAAACGGTGCGGAAACAGGCCCTTTGATTCATGCTGACCAGCGATCACCCTGTACACTAACACTATCCTACACACTCGGGACAATTGAAATTTTTTACTGCAGCCAACTAACCTACAAACCTGTACGTCTTTGGAGTGTGGGAGGAAACCAGAGAACCCGGAGAAAACCCACACTGTCACATGGTGAACGTACAAACTCCGTACAGACGGTACCTGTAGTCAGGATCGAACCCGGGTCTCTGGTGTTGTAAGGCTGCAACTGTGCTTGCCGCCACTGTGCGGCCCAAAGATTCTAGCAACATTTTATAAATGGGCTTAATATCACGACCTAACGATCTGAAAAAAGCCCAGATATGATGCCCAAGGTGAGCAATAGCTCCTGATCTCTGCACTTCAAATAGTCTGCTGCTCTTTAAAATATAGGATCCCAACTGATATACAAATTTTGAGTATCTTCCACAGCTAAACCATAAATATCAATAATCTAAACTATTTGGTTCAATAATAATTAGCAACAAGTTGAATACAGGTATTTGGAGCTAGATTCTCCAACTAGAAAATATAACAATGATCGCCAAGCCTACTTCCTGATAGTCATTACAAACAGGAAACTGACTCAGTAATTCCACTGTGTTGGTGTGTAATGAATATTATAAGTGCCTTTGCTTCTAGATCAGAAACAATGAAACGTACGTCCTTTCTGACAATAACTGCAAATCAATATCCATTTTCAAACAAGCTCAATATAAACTGCAGGTTTCCAAAATTATACACTTCACATTGCAGGGGATGACATGAAAGCATTTGTCAAGAAAGTTACTGGCATCCTGCTGCTAGGCATGTTAAGCAAATGAAAGTCGCCCTGTTGCTGGAGTAATATGATAACGTACCACTGCAGATATTCAACCTGGATTTTCATAGTATCTGTAACCCTAGGGCCAAGGCATGATTTCCATGCCCGAGTCTTATGGGATTAAATATTTTCTCGTGTGACGTGCCTTTTCATCAGTGCCCAAGTGCTGAACTAATCTGGGCCAGCCAGTAAGGTGCACCGGAATTGCTAGACATACGTGGCTTGACACTGGATAAAAACAAACCCATAAGCCATGTTGTGTCTCCGAGATTACAAAAAGGTTCCCAACCCGAAACAGTGTCTGTCCATTTCCCTCCACAGATGCTGCCAGTTGCATTGAGTTCCTCCAGTACTTTGTACTTTGCCCAAGATTCTAGCATCTGCAGACTCTTGTGTTTCCATTATTTCTTTCTATTCATTTGTAATGAAGTTATAACTTACTGCTTCCCTTTACCAAAGCTATTTGTGGATTGAGGAGAAAAGACAAATTTAGGAGAATATTATGATGTGCGAACCAATCTGTGTTGATAATAATACCAGTCACGCTATAATGTTTCAGTGTTGTATCCTCGCATTCATTTTACTGCAATTTGAACTCTGTAGCTCATCTTTACTGGAATGATTTTAATGCATGTCTTAAAAAGTTGCAAAGGATAACAGGCGGCACATAGTGAAACAGAATAGTGAAAGACTTGGATAGAGTGGACGTGGAGAAGATGTTTTCATTTTAGTGGGAGAGTCTAGAACCAGCGGTCATAGTTCAGAATTAAAGGACGTTCTTTTAGGAAGATGAGGAGGAATTTCTTTAGTCAGAGGGCGGTGAATCTGTGGAATTCTTTGCCACGGAAGGCTGTAGAGGCCAAGTCAGTGGATATTTTAGGCAGAAATAGATAGATTCTTGATTAGTACAGGTGTCAGAGGTTATGGGGAGCAGAATGGGGTTAGGAGGGAGAGATAGGTCAGCCATGATTGAATGGCAGAGTAGACTTGAGGGGCCAAATGGCCTAATTCTACCCCTATTCCCTATGACATGACCTTATGACATGGAGGCTTAGCAGTAGAGCTACTGCCTTTCAGCATCAGATCCTCACTACGGGTGCTGTCTGTACGGAGTTTGTACGTTCTCCCCATGACCTGCGTGGGTTTTCTCCGAGATCTTCGGTTTCCTCACACACTCCAAAGACATACAGGTTTGTAGGTTAATTGGCTTGGTACAAATGTACAAATGTATATAAAATGTAAAACTGTCCCTAGTATGTGTAGGGTCGTGTTAATGTGCGGAATCGCTGGTCGGTGGAGATTTGGTGGGCTGAATGGCCTGTTTCTGTGCTGTATCTCCAAACTAAACTAAACAGAATCAAGTCAGCAGAAGATTTCTGGCAAATCCAGGATCTTTGTAGGCCATGTGCAGTAATGTGTATAAATTGATCATGTCAGCTGTACACACATCCACAATCATGAAATGAATATACTATGTAGCGACTTTGAGTCCTGAAAAGCGCTATATAAATAAAATCTATTATTATTATTATGTAGAGACTGGAGTTAAATTTGGTTTATTGTTAGGCCATGTGGTGTGCAAATTTAGTGCTATTTTTGTTACATTCACGCGAAACATCATCTATCCATTTCCTCCTCAGATGTTGCCTGACGCGCTGAATTCCTCCAGCACTTTTTGCATTTCCTTGTGTCTCCAAAGATGATATGTTGACTGTGAAGCTCATGAAGCGTTCTGGATGGTGTTACACAAATGCAGCATTTTCTATTCTCTTTCTTTTTTAAATTTAGTTTAGAGATACAGCGCGGAAACAGGTGCTTCGGGCCACCAACTCCTTACCGACCAGCGATCCCCATACATTAACATTATCCTACACACTAGCGACAATTTACACTTATACCAATCCAATTTACCTACAAACCTGTATGTCTTTGGAGTGTGGGAGGAAACTAAATGGAGATCCCAGAGAAATCGCACGCAGGTCACAGGGAGAATGTACAAACTCCATACAGACGGCTCCTGTGGTCAGGATCGAACCCGGGTCTCCGAAGCTACAAGCGCTGTAAGGCAGCAACTTTACCGCTGCGCCAACGTGCCGCCCTAATTGAGTTTTATTCTGAACCCAACACTAGTAGATAAAATGAGTCTAGGTCAACATCTTCCACAGACTCGTTGTATCTACTGGCGATGGTCTTCTTTAACAACACTTAAGATACAAAAGAGTAATGTTAACAACACGACTGTGAAATTATCAATCACAAACTGATATTTATGGATATTATCAATGCCGATTAAAGGGATTTCAGTTTCAAATGACTTGTTACAAATATTTCACTCTGAGAACAAGTGTGATATATCCAACTGCTGTGTTTGAGAAAATTTGAATGCACATATGTATTTTCAAATGTTTGTATGAAGTTTTGTGTGAGAACGATAGCGGAAAAGAACACAGCAAAAATAGGCTCATTCACCAAGCTATGTAGAATTTCTGCATGGTCCGTTATACGTGCACCAACAGTCTGTGTATGTGCCTGTGGTGGCAATATTGTGTCATCTGATCTACCTAGTGCATTACAGGATTTAACACAGGTGGTGTGTGTTGGTCTTGGGACCGCTATGAAGTGACGGGACAGGTAAATGAAATGTTCCGACAAGCAAGTAGCAAATGCAAACGGGTTTCGATGGAGGATTTTAGCTTTACGATGGATGGGAATCAAATCATTGCGTCTCTGAAAAAAAATCATTATTTCCAACCTCTGTCAGTTTTCTGCAACTGAATGATATGGAACCAATTAGTGGTATGCCATATGAAACATAATGAATGTGCCAGAACTACCAAATAGTGATCATAATATAATCAAGCCCATTGCATATCTGAAAGAGAACAGTGAATCCCTACCAGCAATTGAGATTTTGGGTTACATGAGGAGGCAGAGTTGCCTGAAATAAACTGAACAACTAAGAGGCCAAAGAACAAAAGATTAAGATGTAGGAAGGAACTGGACATGCTGGCTTAAACCGAAGATAGACACAAAAAGTTGGAGTAACTCAGCGGGACAGTCAGCATCTCTGGAGAGAAGGATTGGGTGACGTTTCGGGTCGAGACCCTTCTTCAGACCGAAGAAGGGTCTCGACCCAAAACGTCACCCATTCCTTCTTTCCAGAGATGCTGCCTTGTCCCTGCTGAGTTACTTCCAGCTTTTTGTGTCTAAAAGATTAAGGTGCTACGTTGAAATGAGATTAATGTGATCCAAAACAGGGCTTCACGTGTCAAAACAAAGCATGAATACTGAAGGCAAGGGACAGTATCAATTAAGAAGGTTAGATAACCCTTAATCAAAGGCAGAAACCAACACAAATCCTGGCAACGGGGTGAGATACAATAACGAATATAAAAATGTAAAAGCTTTAAAAAAGGAGCCGAATCACAGAATCGTTACACTACAAAAGGCTACTCAGTCTATCTGCAAGTGTGAGACATTGCACCTTGGGTGGTCCAGTGTAAAGGGAAAGTATACAGTTAATGGCATGACCCTTAACGGGCGACAGGGATATAGGGAGAAGGCTGGAGAATAGGGTTAGGAGGGAGAAATAGATCAGCCATGATTGATGGGTTGAAAGGTCTAATTCTGCTCCTATTACTTATGACCTTAACGACATTAATGTGCAGAGGGATCTTGTGAGTCCACAGCTCCTGAAAGTGGGAACACAAGTAGAAAAAGTAGAGTGGAAAAAAAGGCACTTGTGTAGGAAAGAACTGCAGATGCTGGTTTAAATCGAAGGTAGACACAAAATGCTGGAGTAACTCTGCGGGTCAGACAGCTCTTCTCCAGAGATGCTGCCTGACCCGCAGAGTTACTCCAGCATTTTGTGTCTACCTGCAGTATGTCACTTCATTGGGGTCAGGGTATAGAATGTAAGAATCAGGAAGCCATATTGCAGGTTTGTAGGTGAGGCCACATTTGGAATATTGTGTGCAGTTCTGGGCACCCCATTATAAGAAGGAGGTGAAAGCTTTGGAGAGGTTGCACAAGAGGTTTACCATTATGCTGCTTGGATTAGAGGGTAGTAGTTATAAAGAAACGTTGGACAAACTTGACTGTTTTGTCTGGAATGTCAGAGGTTGAGGTGAACCTTGATAGAAGCACATAGAATGATCAGAGGCATAGATGGACAGTCAGAACCTTTTGCCAAGGGTAGAAATATCAAGGACTAGAGGGCACAGCTTTAAGGTTAGAGGGGCAACATTTAAAGGAGATGTCTATGGCAATTTTTGTTTACACATAGTGGTGGGTGCCTTGAATGTGGTGGCAGAGGAAGATATGATAGTGACATTTAAGAGGCTTTTCGATAGGCACATGAGTGTGCAGGGAATGGAGGGATAATGGGCCTGTCCCACTTAGGCGATTTTTCAGCAGTCAAGTTGCCGGCAGTCGCCTGAAAAAACGGGAACTGGAACGGCGACTGTCAGTGTGGAACACACACACACACACACACATCGCTTCCTTCACCAGCCCCCGCTTGCTCGGTCTAAAGAATTCACACGGTGCAAAGCCAAGGTGATACAGACACACACCGCGATGAACAGGAAGGTTGGCGCTGTAAAAAGACGGCTAAAGCACAGTGTACGGTAAGTCCTTTAAAAGAGGGGGGAGAGAAGTGGTGAGAAGGAGTGGAGACATCTTTTAAGAAGCCAGAGATACACGGCTGTGAAGCTCGGCGGACATTTAACATTACCGGTCGGTTATCCTTGGTTCTGAAAACTACTGCTTACCTTTTTTTCCCCAATGAGCCAATGAAATTCACCGGTCAGCACCGGCTCCAACCTCCGACCTCCTGGCAACCCACTAGGACCTCCTGCCGACCCACCTATGGCTCGAGAATTCTCGTTACTCTCCATGGCGGCTTCATTCTAGTCGCCGCTAATTTTTCAACATGTTGAAAAATTCATGGAGACCATAATGAGGCCGCGACTAGTTCCTAGAATGCAGGAATTCCTCACGACCATGAGGGCGACTCCCCGGCAACCACCCGTGAACATGTGGTGACCATGTGGCGACTGCATAGTCTCCTGCAGTCGCCTAAGTGGGACAAGCCCATTAGGATCACATGCAAACAGAGGAGACTAATTCAACTTGACATCGTGTTGAGCATAGACACTGTGGGCTGAACGGCCTGTTCCTGTGCCTTAGTATTCTATGTTCCTGGTCTGAGTTCACTCTCTATTGAACAATCCACTCAGTATCATTCCCCTCCTCTTTCCCAAGGCCCAAACAAATTCTTTTTCACTTTTAATATTTATCCATTTCCCTTTGGAAAGCCACAAATGAATCTACCCACCACACTTTCCGGGAGTGCATTCCAGACCATCAGATGCTAACAGCTTGCTGAATAAAAAACGCTCTGTCTCCAGTCAACCCTAGATCCTTTGCCAATTATATTGAATTCATCTCCCCTGGTCTTTGAGCAAACTGCTAAGAGGTGAGAAAATTGTGAATTGCTACAATCATCTGGAGTTCTCTCATCAGAAACTTGCTTTTGATTGAAGAATTGTTCAGACGAGAGGGGGGAGGGGGGCAGGGAGAGGGGGAGGGAGAGGGAGAGGGGGGGAGAGAGAGGGGGGGAGGGAGAGGTGGAGAGGGGGAGAGGGAGAGGGGGAGAGGGGGGGAGGAGGGGAGAGAGAATATAAGAGCAGGGTGGTCATAGTACTTCGGCTGGTCAGGCAGCATCTCTGGAGAATATGGATAGGGAGTAGTCAGGATCATTCTTCAGACTGATAAGAGCAGGGGAGAAAAAGTGGGAAGAGAGACGGAGGGGTGGGAGGAGACAAATCCTGTCAAGTAATAGGTGGAAGGGTCCAGGGCAGAAAAGTCACCTGTCCATGTTCTCCAGAGAGGCTGCCTGATCTGCTGAGTTACTTCAGCACTTTGTGTCTTTTTTTAAGGGATAGCTGGATATAGGTGAGGGTGGTATTTTGAGATGGTTGGACAAAGGCCAGAGATGAAAAGACAAAAAGAGTGAGATATGGAGAAGATGCTAAGCATGAAATATAGGTGGAAGGGGACAGGGAGGAGGGATAAATGGGGACGCATCCAGGTTGTACAAGGAAGAGAGGTGGGAAAGTATATGGGAGGGGGGGTGGGGTTGTTTATCTAAAATTGGAGAATTGAATGTTACCTAGAATAAGTGAGTTCGGTATTCCAAAGGGATCCTGGGATTTGTCAAAGGTCACAAGCGATAAAAACTCTCGGCAGCCGTGCCGCGACACAGACCTGCGCCTCATCTGCAGCCAGGATCGATCCCGGGTCTCCAGCGCCGCAATCGCTGCCGAACCGCCACTGGATCATCCCCGTCCCCTCCCGAGTGCCCCACCCCACCCCCATTCAGGGGCGGCCAGAGACGTCGGGAGTCAGACGGGAGCGGCGCCCCCAGGCTCACAGCCCGCGCGGAGAAGCAGTGCTAAATCCAGCTCAACTCTGCCTGACTCACCGGGTTAACCAACAACCTTGCCTGAACTGACGGGACACCAGCCCGGAGCCTTGGAGTTAGCCTTGCTATAAGCCTGGACCGTCGTTCCCTTAAGTCCAGGCAGGGCTGGTTGGTTAACAGGCAGAGTTGAGCTGGATTTAGCGCTGCTTCTCTGCACTGCATGTGGGCCAGGGGGCGCCGCTCCCGTCTGACTCCTGATGTCTCTGGCTGCCCCCGAACGGGGGGGGGGGGGGGGGGAAACATTCGGGTGGGGACGGGGATGGTCCAGTGACGGTTCGGCAGCGATTGCGGTGCCGTAGACCCGGGATCTATCCTGGTTGCAGATGAGGCGCAGGTTTATGTCGATTCGCTTGTGACCTATGACCTGGGCTTGCGCAGTCGAGAATACCGAACTCGCTTATTGCTGAGATTAGGCCACAGCTAGAGGACGGTGTGCAGTTTTTGTCACTGGATGTTAGTAAGAACATGATGCACTGGAGAGGGTGCAAAGGATATTCACCAGGATGTTGTCTTGGACACTGTATTTCAATTATGAGGAGGGTCTGGATAAAATGGCTCTGTTTCCCTTGAAACAGAGGAAGCTGAAGAGGGACGTGATAGTCGTGTACAAAATTATGAAAACATTGATGAGGGAAGCATTGATTAGATTTCCCTCTTAATCAGGGGTGGCTAAAACCAGAAAGTGTAGGCTCAGAGTATAGGGTGAGAGGTTTAGAAAGAAAATAACTTTTTCACCCAGTGAGTTTGAGTTTAGTTTATTGTCACGTGTACTGAGGTACAGTGAAAGTTTTTGTTGTGTGCTAAACAGTCAGCGGAAAGACAATACAGGATTACAATTGAGCCATCCACAGTGTACCGATACATGATAAAGGGAATAACGTGAATAACGTTTAGAGCAAGATGAGGTCCAGTAATGTCCGGTCAAAGATAGTCTGGGGGTCTTAAACGAGGTAGATAGTAGCTCATAACTGCTCTCTAGTTGTTGGGAGGATGGTTCAGTTGCCCGATAACAGCTGGGAAAAAAACTGTCCCTGAATCTGGAGGTGTGCGTTTTCACACTTCTATACCTTTTGCACAATGGGAGAGGGGAGTAGTCGGGATGCTACTCGTCCTTGATTATGCTGGTGGCCTTACCGAGGCAGCGCGAGGTATAATGGAAGGGAGGTTGGTTTGTGTGATGTTCTGGGCCGCGTCCACAATTCCCTGCAATTTCTTGTGGTCTTGGATGGAGCGTTTGTATTTTGGAATGGCTGCAATGGAGGCATAGACTCTCCCAACATTTAAGTAGTATCTGGACGAGCACATCAAGCATCAAGGCATAGAAGGTGATGGACCACATGATGGTAAATGGGATTAGTATAGAAAGATACTTGATGGATGACCGAGAGGCCCGTCTCTGTGCTGTATGACAGTATGTTTCTATGAGGATTACTAAACAGTTAGCCGAACATCTGTTTTTGCAGGAAGTTAATAATTCAGAATAGTACAAATATTTTTCAGATGATCATGGATAGCCAGGCCTGGATTAGTAAATGAGAAATCATGACTGATGAAATGGATAAACAACTAGAGATGATTGGATTTCCCGAAGAATTGACTACGATAATAGATAACCATCTCTCCAGGAACTTGAGTAAAGCCGGAACTCATGGAGTTATTATGCTCTGGAAATTGTCTGAGCTGCAGGAGACAGAGATCAGGGACCTGGCTGAGTTCTCTAAACAGTCAGAATGCGACAGCGATGTCTCACAAGATCTGTATACAATGAGTTTCTACATTTATCAACAGTTTAAAATGATGGGATTAAGAACAGATAACCAAGTTTATTGAAGACACATAGATCGTTATTAATGAAGGACATGAAGCATTAATGTCCAAGCAGTCTGTAATGGACCCAAGCAAGTGGGCAAAACAATGGGGGGTTTTGCAAGCAAATGCAGTCATCCACTTTAATCTAAAATGAAAAAAAAAGACTTTTATTTTATTACACGCCGGACAATTTACATAAGCCAATTAAGCTACAAACTTGTTCACCTTTGGAATGTGGGAGGTAACCGGAGCACTCAGAAAAAACTCACATGGTCACAGGGAAAATATACAAACTCCGTATGAACAGCATTCATAGTCAGAATCGAGTCTGGGTCTCTGGCGATGTAAGACAGCAACTCTACTGCGACGCCACTGTGCCGCCCCCTAAATAGCGACAGACTAGTGGCAAAGTGACACAGCAGTGGAGTTGCTGCCTTATAGCACCAGATACCCGGATTCGATCCCGACTACCAGTGCTGTCTGTACGGAGTTTGTACATTCTCCCTGTGACCACTTGGGATTTCTCTGGGTGCTCCAATTTCCTTCCAAACTCCAAAGACGTGCAGGTTTGTAGGTTAATTGGCTTCGGTAAAACTGTCCCTAGTGTGTGAGATTGTGTTGGTGTACGTGGATCGCTGATCAGCGCGGACTCAGTGGATCGAAGGATCTGTTTCCATGCTGTATCTCTAAAGTCTAAAGTAAAGTCTAAAGACCGAAAGCAGTGGCGGCCTAAGAAATTTTAATATTCATCCAAATACATGGATTATTAAAACATCTTCAATATAGAAGATAATCAAAAAGGCAGAAACTGCAGATGCCGGTTTACAAAAAAAATGACAAAGTGCTGGAGAAGAAGGGTCCGACCAGAAACGTCACCTATCCATGTTCTTCAGACATGCTGCCTGACCAGCTGAATTACTCCAGCACTTTGTGTTAATCAAAAAGACTATTGGAATGCCGATTGTTTATATCAACAACACAGGAGAACAAGGAGAGACTCTGGTTAGCTGCACCTGATGTAATCCGAGCAGTTCTGCACACAACACCTGAGGATTGTGGCCCTTACAAGGAATGCCATGTGATTTTATCTCTCGCGACCTCGGGTTTCAGTCAATAAAGCGGAATTCAGACCCAAACAGATCCCAGGGGCATCACGGTGGCGCAGCGGTAGAGTTGCTGCCTTACCGCACCAGAGGCCCAGGTATGATTCTGACCTAGGGTGCTGTCTGTAAGGAGTTCGTACGTTCTCCCTGTGACCGCATGGGTTTTCTCTGGATGCTCCGTTTTCCTCCCACACTCCAAAGACGTGCAGGTTTGTAGGTTAATTGGCTTCGGTAATTGTCCCCAGTGGGCAGGATAGCAACTAGTGTATGGGTGATTGTGGTAGGCAGGGACTCGGTGGGCTGAAGGGCCTGTTTCCACACACTATCTCTAAACTAAACTAAACTTTTCACAGTGCAGTCAATTGGGCTAAGACGGGCCCATTTACTTAATAATATTTCAACCCAAAAAATTAGATTAAACAGAGATAATGCACGATCCCAACTGCATCTCCTGACATTTAGAGTATGTGCTGATTGAATCTGTTTCCATGACATAGATGAGACAGATAGATCACCAGTGACTAACCCAAGTCTGCTAGCTGAGAAGCCTAGACCTAAATGATGAAGTAAGCCACATTAGGAAACACTTCCATTCACGGGTAGTGGTGGAAGTTTAGAATTATTTTCCATACAAGTTGCCAGACTTCAGTTAACTTGAATTTGAGAACGATAGTTCTATATTAACAAAAGTTTTCAACGGGTAACAGGCAAAGATGCAAAAGTGATGTCAGTCACATATCAGCCCTCATGCGAAAAGTAGGAATCAAGGGACTGCCTGGCTTGCTGCCGCCATTCAAGAAAATATTCAGGAAAAACACTACCAACATTACAGTACACAATGCTAGACAGTCTGTTATACAGTCAAGGAGGTGCTAGACATCCTAAGATGTTTGAAAGTACATATGAAATCACTCCAGCCAGATCGGATATATCCAAATACACTGTGAAAAGCTAGAGAAGAAATTGCAGTCCTGACTACGATATATGAATCATCATTAGACACGGTTGATGTCCTGGAGGGTAACTAATGTTGTGCCTCTATTTAAGAAGGACTGCAAAGAAAAACATGTGAACTATAGCCCTACATCTGTGGCAGGGAAGTTATTAGAAGGGACTCTGAGGGATAAGATATACATGCATTTGGAAATACAGGGGATGATTAAGGATAGTCAGCATGGGAGATCACAAAATTGATAGAGATTTTGAAAATGTAACCAAGAACGTTGATGAGGGCAGGACAGTAGACGAGCAAAAGCCTTTGCTAGGGTTCCACAAAGTAGGCTGCTCTGGAAGATTAGATCGCATGGCATTCAGGGAGTGTTAGCTAACTGCATATAGAATTAGCTTCTTGGAAGGAAGCAGAGGTTGGTAGAGGAAGTTCGTTCTTCAGACTGGGGGTCTGTGTAACTAACGGTGTGCCTCAGGGTCAATGCTTTTGTCATCTATTTCTTTTTTTTTTTTTTTTTTTGAAAATATTTTTTATTGGAGAAAAGTACACAACCTATTAACATCATTACAGTCTTACATTTTTAAATTGATAATATTATCAATTATTATTACATTGTCTCCAATACCTTTTGCCTTTTTTTTTAAACTAGATAGAACTAAAAAGATAGATGAAGTAAAGAAAGAAAAGAGTGAGAAGAAAAAGAGAAAAAAAACAACAACAACAACAACAACAACAAAAACAAAAAAAAACAAAAAAAAGAAAAAGATGGTTAAAGAAGAATGGAAAAATTTATTAAAATAAAAAACTTCATTCGAGATATATTCGTACATTTCAGAGTATAGCATTTCATCCATTCTTTAGCCCGAGTATTAGTCAGGTTCCTGTGCTGAACCATTCTGACCCTTTAAATAATCAATAAAGGGAGACCATGTTCCAACGAATAATTCCTGTTTGTCCAACAGGGAAAATCTGATTCTTTCCACGTTTAAGGTCTCCGTCATTTCTCTAATCATAGTCATCTATTTCAACGATTTGAATGAGAATATACAAGGCATGATCAGTAAGATTGCAGATGATGCCAAAATAGATGGTATTGTAGACTGTGTAGAGTTATCAAGAATTACAGCGAGATCTTGAACAGCTGGGTAAGTTGGTCAAGAAATGACAAATGGTGTTTCATTCAGCCAAGTGTGAGGTGTTGCATTTTGGGGGAAGTTGAATCAGGACAGGCCTTTCATAATAGGAGAGCCCGGAGAGTGTTATAGAGTACAAGTACATAGTTCCCTGAAAGTGTCCTTGCAGGTAGATTAGGTGGTGATGAAGAGCTTTAGCATGCTGGCTTTCATCAGTCAGAGAATTGAGTATAGAAGTTGGGACGTTATGTTACAGTTGATTTGGCACCGGTAAATTATGGCACTCGTAAGGCTGTACTGAGAGCATAGGTTTATGGTGAGAGGGGGAAGATATAATGGGAACCTGAGGGGCAACGTTTTCCATACAGAATGTGACAAAACTTCTGTCTCGTTCGTATGGAACGAGCTGCTAGAGGAATTTGCTGAGGCAGGTACGATAACAACATTTTAAAAGGCATTTGGACAGGTACAAGGATAGGAAAGGTTGAGAGAGATATGGCCCTAATGCAGGCAGGTGAGACTAGTTTAGACAGGACATCTTGGTCGGCATGGAACTTGATTAGTTTGTTCTATAAGTGCTGCTTAAGAACTGACAAAGATGTGATTATTGATTCCATGTTAATTAAACTGCACACATACGTTTCAACATCTTTGTGAAAGTTTGGCATAGGTTTTGCAATGACTTGCCATGGCAGGGTCCATCTTGCTGCAGGCCAGCCCCACCTTAATGTAGCACAAACAGGCTACCTCATCTACTCACGGTAATTCAGTGGCTCGCAATACAGTCAGGCAAACATACTCCGTGTTCCTGAGATCGTCCCGTCAAATTTAATTTAAATATGATGTGCATGTTTGCCAATTTGTAGGAACCTTTCAAAACCCCCCCCCCCCCACCCCCACCTCATTCATCTCCCCTCCTCCATTCATTGATCTCTCACCCCTCCCTACTCAAGGTCCCCTATTATCCTAACGCCCTACCCCCCTCCTCCCCCACCACCCACCACTTGTTCCTCCTGGAAGAGCACACGCTCAGAAAGAGATTACAACAAAAGCAGGTCGATTCATTATAGTCTGTGCTCCATGTGAATGCCATTTTTGCATTGCTTTCCCACAAAATATAGGAGCTACCTCGTTTATCTAGCTCCAAAAGGATTTGTTTAATTTAGTTTAGTTTAGGGATACAGTGCCTAAACAGGCCCTTCGGCCCACCAGGTCCGCCCCGCACATTAACACTCTCCTACTCCCACTAGGGACAATTTTTACATTTACCAAGCCAATTCACCTCCAAACCTGTACGTCTTTGGTGTGTGGGAGGAAACCTAAGATCTCGGAGAAAACCCACGCAGATCACGGGGAGAACGTACGAACTCCGTACAGACAGCACCCGGAGCCGGGATCGAACCAGGGTCTCCGGCGCTGCATTCGCTGTAAGGCAGCAACTCTACCGCTGTGCCACCGTGACCGCCGTTTTCAATCCATGCATTAAGTGGATGGCTGATCTGTGTGGGTAATTGTGTAAATACGGCACTAAAATATCCCTCCATTCAAATCATTGAAAATGGGTCCTTTTTGTCCTTATGACAATAAAAATATTGGATAATCTGGAACACTGAGGAATTCTATTGATATGCAACTTGCATATAAAGGGAAAGCGATACCAATTCTTCAATATTAAATTGAAGATCCGTTTTCTCCCAAAAGAATGACTATGATGGGATAAATGGTGTTTTCATGAGTAAGGTGGATGGTGGCAGAGATGCTGCCTGGCCCACTGAGTACTCCAGCATTTTATGTCTACCTTCAATGTAAACCAGCATCTGCAGTTCCTTCCTATTTACAGGGCTAATTGGCCTATACATGTTCAAAATATTCCTCTCTTCCTAGGACTCAATATGTTCACAAAAGGAATTGCCAAATGTGTGGGGTCACTGCCAAAACATTTGCAACACTGATACCAATACTTTCTATGTGTAGAAAGGAACTGCAGATGCTGGTTTACTCCGAAGATAGACACAAAATGCAGGAGTAACTCAGCGGGGGAGGCAGCATCTCTGGATAGAAGGGATGGATGACATTTTGGGTCGAGTCCCTTCTTCAGATTGAGAGTCAGGGAATACTTTCTAACTGTTATATTTACTGGTGCCAAATCAACTGGCATTAGAAGCTCTACTGCATCAGTTAATATTTGTATTCACTTTACGGTTATAACTGTATCCAACACAGCCACCCTGTAATCCCAATCTCTTATTAACCTGGGGAAGGTTATGGTAAACTGCTTGTTTGAACCAGTGGTGTGGTTGGTTAGATAACTCCCACAGTGTGGTTAGTTAGATAAAGTATTCTGTCCCAGTAATGCGGAGTGATTTGCAACCTATTTTGGTGTCAGGTATCTCGGATGATTTGAAGAGGAATTTACATATTGTGCTCATCTGTTTTTTGTTTCCTCATGTTTTGAAGAGGCAGAAGTCATGTATTTGAGAGAAGCTGTCAAAGAGGCCTTGCCAGGGTGCTCTAGTGCATTTATATGGTGGTTCCACATTTCAGCAATGGTGCAGTAGTGGTAAAAGTTCAAGCTATTGGGCGGGATGCCAATCCCATTTCATTCCTTGTACTGGAGGGAAGGAAGTTTGTAGGAGAGTTCTGAAGTGGAGAGCATTCCATCAAACTTGTGTCTTGTGATCCATGGAAAGTCTTTGGGAAGTCATTCATGGCAGGACAGCAAACGTCCGCATACACAAACGCTCCCCCACTTATGTAAGGTTTATGTTCCACAGATCCTTGCCCAAGTCAGATGTCACGCAAGTTGGAAATGGAGGTGCTACTGTGCATGAGTAAATTTACTATCTGAGGTGGAGACCACGTGGGAGCTCTGACCCAGAGACCACGTGGGAGCTCCGACACAGAGACCATGTGGGAGCTCCGACCCAGAGACCACGTGGGAGCTCCGACCCAGAGACCACGTGGGAGCTCCGACACAGAGACCATGTGGGAGCTCCGACGCAGAGACCACGTGGGAGCTCCGACGCAGAGACCATGTGGGAGCTCCGACCCAGAGACCACGTGGGAGCTCCGACCCAGAGACCACGTGGGAGCTCCGACCCAGAGACCATGTGGGAGCTCCGACACAGAGACCACGTGGGAGCTCCGACACAGAGACCAAATCAGGTTTCTGGTTAAGGTAAACCCAGAGTTATTGATGGTGTTGGAATAAGTGACGGTAATACCATAGCAGTTGAGTTTAGTTTATCGTCATGTAATCATGTATTGTCTTTCCGCTGACTGGTTAGCACGCAACAAAAGCTTTTCACTGTACCCGTGACAATAAACTAAAATCAACTATAAATGTCAAGGAGAGGTATTTGCTCTATCCTTAGCACCAAATGGCCATTCTCTAGCAAATGTTATATCTGAACGTGCCTGAGATTTACTTTATGCAGTTATCAAACGGTGAATGGAATAGAACACTGTGCAATCATCAACTCTTCTTAGAACTCCTAATGGAGTTACATTTAGACGGATTGTTGAAAGCAAGACAGATTTCTTACCCTAAAAGACCAACTAGTGGGAAGCACAGAGTAATGATCGATAGTAGGCTCCGAGTCTGCTCTGGCGATGCACAGGGCTCACTGATAGTTCCTGCAAGTTTTGTAACACTGATTAAAGATTCTGTCATATGTAGAAGTTATGATTAAAACAATTGTGCATTATAAAAAAGCCATGCAAATAAAAATGAGGTAAAAGCGTTGACTCCAACAAATTATCACATATTATCTTTTCAATCAAGCTTTTAACTGACTTTACTTCTTCTGATGACATTGTAAAAATTGCCTTTATTGTATTTATCTCCGCACACCCTTCAGCAGTTGGTGTGCTCATATAGTATATGGACTCTGTATTTGACCTCAGTGTTTTTGTCTTTTGTTCTTTTACACTCTCAATTTTTTATTTTTTATTTTTATATAAATCTGTGCTTTTTTATGTTATTAACTGTCTATGTCCTTACTGTTTTAAATTGTATTTTTGTTTAGACCTGTGTTTCTGTGAAAAGCACTTTGGGTTGCATTCAATTGTATGAAAAGTGCTATACAAATAAAGTTGTTATTATTATTATTGTTATATTTTTCATCAGAACCACGTAACATTCTTTGGAATTCCAATGTGTATTGGTTCAATCTGCACAATTGTTTCTCGTAAAACAAAATCTTCCACCCAGCAATCAGCCCAATGAAAACTTTATCTGAATGACATTGAATGCAAGTAAATACCTCCTTAAGTAAAGAAACCAAAACTGTTTGCAGTACTCCAGGTGTGGCCTCATCGATGCCTTCGCCAGTTTGCACCTCTGCTGCATTCATTCCATTTGCCTTGTTAAATGTTTTCTGGATCTTGCCATATTTCACACGCAAGGACATCTGATCCCTCTGTACTTCAGCATTCTCTAGTGTCCCTCCTTTGAATTAATATCCCAGTCTTCTACCAAACAAATAACTTCACATTACGCCATATTATGCTCCATCTACAAAACCTTTGCTGTCAGCTTTACGTATCTAAATCACTTTGCAGACTGTACAGCCTCCCCGTGACTAGTTTACCCACCCCGTTTACACTTAATCTATCAAGGATTTGGCCACAATATATCTGGTCCTTTCTTCAAGGAACATAGATTATACATAGTTGAGGCACCAGCACTGCTCCCCATAGCATCCCATGAGTTGCAGCCTGCCAACCTGAGAATGACCCGTTTATTCTGACTTTGTTAGTCAGCCAATCCTCTCTCTTTGTTAATGTATTAACCTCAGTGTCATGAACTCTTCTTATTTTGTGTAATAAGATAATAGTTAAAAGGATAAAGGACGAGCAACTAGAGAATTCTGCTGTAAATTCTGCTTCAACAAAGCAAGTGCAATAGACTGCCTTTGTGCAACACACTGTTTAACCTTTTCAAATTTGCTGCCATTTTGAAAGACTAGAAAATTTCTGCTTCATTTACCATTTAGAGAGCATTTCTTTTGAGTTCAATTCAGAGCACGGTGTACATGCATCAAAATGTGTAAAAAGGAACTGCAAAAGCTGGTTTCTACCAAAGTTAAACACAAAGTGCTGGAGTAACAGCGGGTCAAGCAGCATCTCTGGAGCAAAAGGATGGGTGATGTTTCGGGTCTGGACCCTTCTTCAGACTGAAAGTAGTGGGGAGGGAACTGGTGGTAAGATAAGGTCAGAATAAAACAGATGACCAAGAAGAGTGGAGCCCATAATGGCCCATTGTTGGCTGGGGAAGAGATACAGGGGTGCCAACAATGGAACTAGTTGGATGACTAGGGTGGAGCAGTGGAGGAGGGGGGGGGGGCGGAAAGAGAGAGGGAATGCAGGCTTTACTTGAAATTAGAAAAATCAACATTCATACTGCTGGGTTGTATACTGCCTTTGCGAAATACGAGGTGCTGTTCCTCACATTGATGCATGTAGATAGACGCACTAAGCGGGTCAGGCAGCATCTCTGTCGTATAAGGATGGGTGCCGTTTCGGGTCTGACCCGCTGAGTTACTGTGGAGTGGGTCAGAAGTTGGTTTCTCAACTGAGACAAATGTTTGAAGCACATTTGTGGAGGAAGCTCATGAAGCTCAGACAAACTCAGAGCATGCCCTCACCTTCATGTGAACAACTCCAACAGCATTTAAACTCAAAGTAACAATACAAGATGGCCAAGACTTTGGAAAGATTAAAAGCAGATGACATCATGGCTCTTGGAGAACAGGTCATTCCTCAACCCCACTCCTCCCTCAGTATTCTTGCTCCTTTCCCCCTCCTTCATACATTCAACTCCCATTCCAAATTTCCCATTTGCCTTTAATGTTATCTCATAACTATTAGCACAATGCCAGGTGAATAAGGCAGAACATGCTATTTGGCATTAAAGTTTGTGGCCTGGACTAATCTGCAAAGTTCCACTTGTGGAATCAAAATCTCATTTACTGCATTTCCCTTTGGAATCTGATTCTTACTGTTTTGTACATTTTCAAAGTCTGATGATATCTGGTAGACCTGACTGATACAGGAATTCATTTCCATGCAGTCTCCGTCATGGTCTTATTTGGCTCAGCCACCAAGCACGACACCTGGAGGCCGCAGCGAATCGTCTGATCAGCAGAGAAGGTTATTGGCTGCAACCTTCCCTCCATTGATGAACTGTACACTGCAAGGGCCAGGAAGCGAGCGGGCAAGATTATCTCTGACCCCTCTCACCCTGGCCACAAACTCTTTGAATCACTTCCCTCTGGAAGGCGACTCTGGACTGTCAAAGCTGCCACAGCCAGACATAAAAACAGTTTTTATCCACGAGTAGTTGCTCTACTCAACAGCCAAAAATCTGTAGCCTCCGTTTGATCTGGTATTTTATTGGTTCACATGCTTGATCAATGGTGTTTTATCATTAATGTTTTATTATTATTAATGTTTAGTGTTTTCTGAGTCATTCGTAACTGTCACTGTATGTCATGTTGTTACTTGTGGGCGGAGCACCAAGGCAAATTCCTTGTATGTGAATACTTGGCCAATAAACTTACTTACTTACTTACTTATTGGTAGCCTGGCTAAGGCTCTGTTGGTACGACATTTCTGTGCCACGTAGGCAATATAATTGCACATCACATTCAATCAATGCAAAGATCAGGTAAACATTTTTGTGATTAGGTCACAGAAAGCTGCATCCCAGAAGTTGAAGCAAAAGCACAGCCTGAATAAGACCGTGGTCCAGCTGGTCCAGTTGCTGCCTCAGCTTCAACGACCTGGGTTCAAATCTGACCTCCGGCACAGTCTGTGTGGAGTTTGCACGTTCTCCCTGTGACCGTTTGAGATTCCTTCGGGTGCTCTGGTTTCCTCCCACATCCCAAAGACATACGGGCTGAGAGGTTAATTGGCTGCTATAAGTTAGCCCTAGTTTCTACACGAACGTAGAAATTATGGGGGAGGGGAGCGGTGCCGTGGGGAAGAGTTGATGAGAATGTGATGGGGAGAAGGAAATGCGATTAGTGTAGAGGGGGGTTTAATGATCATCGCAGACTTGGTGGTCCAAAGCGCCTGTTTACATGCTCTATGACCCCATGACATTAATTTGTAAATGTTATGTTAAAATAAAGAAAGAACACTGATGTTTGAAAATGGAAAATTAGAGAAATGGGGGTTGAACCTAATGTTCTCAAAATAAACATTTGCTGAGAGTTGTCAAGAGCGTGGGATCAGCGGACTTTCAATAAAATCCGTCATAAGCAGAACTGTGACCAGCACTTGGTACTTTCGCACCGCAACTCTGCCACACCTCTCTTCTTGTCTATTTAAAGACACCCGTGAGCTTCCTCTCTGTCTTGGACCTTCCTGTGGGAGTTTTCTATCAGCTGGAGGTTGGAAAGTGCTAGCAGATGCAACTCTTAAAGGTGGTGACTAGAATTGAAAGTGGCAGGTGAGTTGCTGGTGAGTGAGAAAAGAGAAATGAAAGGAGTAAATCAGTGCTATTCTTATGTACAAGTTTGGATGGGTCAAAAACCAAGTGCAGCCAAGGGAGGCATCTTTCTCTTGTGTTTGTTGGGGTGTATGCTGGTTTTAAAACTCAAATGATATGACGGCAAATGAGACCAAGACAGCACATACTCTGTACTAGCAGGATCCTGTAAACAGCACAGTCAAGGTAGTCAGGGGTGCAGAAGCATAATTTCTCCAAAAATAATTTCTCCAGAGATGCTGCCCGACCCGCTGAGTTACTCCAGAACTTTGTGTCTATTTAAGCAACCTTCATGCGATATTCATTCACTCACATAAACTGCAAGGCCTTTGGGTTGTTCACCTTCTCAGTGATGTCTTGTTGAGCTTCCAATATGTCAGCACTAACACACTGGTTGCCATAACAAGAGAGATTTAGCAGGAGATAGAGCACACACCCTGATCAATTGGATTGGATCAGAAGATAAGCTGTAAGTGATTTCCCTGGCATAAAGGAGGAAACAATCAAGCAAACAAACATGCACCATCAAACTCAACCAACCCAGGAGATATTAAAGAGTTATTCCAGGGTACATTTGCCAGGTGAAGCACACTGTGATAAATTGTAACACATTCAGGAGACATGACTGCAGGGCATCCAGCTTTACAATTGATGGATAACCAATCAATGAAATACTTCTTTAGTGTGAACAGGAGATGCTGCAACAATCATGCTGACTGCTCAGATAGATCACATTCTTTCCTCATGAATTCTGCGTCATCTTTAAAAAGAAATGTCTTCAGAACAGCAACATTCTTTTGCGGTCATTAACAGACAAATGCAACAACTAACAGACAATTGTAGTGGAAACCACTAGCCACAAATCTCTGGTGGGTCATGACCATTTAATGGAACTGGAGTGCAGCACAGAATATAGATTCATAAAGTCATATCACGTGGAAACAGGCCCTTCGGCCCAACTTGCCCACGCCGACCAAGATGCCCCATCTACACTAGTCTGGCCAGCCTACGTTTAGCCCATATTACTCTAAACCTTTCCGATCCATATACCTGTCCAAATGTATTTTAAATGTTATTAGAACAATTGTGTCAACAACCCCCTCTGGCAGCTTGTTCCATACACCCGCTACCCTCTGTATGATAAAGTTGTCTCTGATTATCCTATTAAATCTTCCCCCTCACACCTTAAACCTATGTCCTCTGGTCCTTGATCCACCTACTCTGAGTAAATGACTCTACCCGATCTATTCCCCACGTGATCTTATACACCTCCATAAACCATCCCTCATCCTCAAAATGCAAGAACATCACAGCTATTTTCTGATGCACCCAGGCCATAGCTCCCTAACTGGAAAAATGTTAAAGAGAAATTTAAACAAGGGCTGCATGGTGGCGCAGCAGTAAAGTTGCTGCCTAACGTCGCCAGGGCCCCAGTTTGATCCTGACCACGGGTGCCATCTGTATAGAGTTTGTAGTCCTCCCCATGACCACGTGGGTTTTTTCCGACTGCTCCAAAGACGTACAGATTTGTAGGTTAATTGGCTTCGGTAAAATTTGTACATTGTAAATTGTCCCCAGTGTGTAAGATAGTGTAGTGTGCGGTATCGCTGGTCAGCGCGGACTCGGTGGGCCGAAAGCCTGTTTCCGCGTTGTGTCTCTAAACTAAACTAAACTAAACCTGTCGGACAATTTCTTCACGCAAAGTGTGGTCCATAAAGGAGTGAGCTGTCGGCGGAAGCTGTCGAGGCACAAGTACAATGACGAGATATCAAAGACATTTAGGCAGAAATATGGATGGGAAATGTTTGAAGGGATATGAGCCAAAACTAGACGGATGGGACAAGCTCAGCTATAAAACCTGGTCGGTATGGACGAGTTAAGCTGAAGGGCCTGTTTCCGTGCTGTATGACCCTATGGGTAGAATGGTAATGAGTCAGAGAAGCAGCAGACAGTACATCTGATGTAACGCCAGCAATTGTGGACCCACAAAAAGGAGGCAGTGTAATCCCTGGGTGGTTTTCATCATCAACACATTTATTTCGTTTTCCACTAATGGAGAACTTACTACGTTGTTCTGGGATAGATTCCAATGCATGTGGAACTATCCAAGGGCAATCAGTATCTGACGAAGAAACCATTAGTCACATACAAACCAAACCTGATCCCGACTTTTCCTCTCTCCTGATCTACACAGATCCTTTCAAGCTACCCCTTCTTTCCAACCCTTCCCCCTCCTCCATCATCCTTTTTTTTCTTCTCTTCCCTACCTACCCCACCTGCACACTCCCCACTGGGCCCCTTACTTCCTCTACCCCACCGTTCTCATCAGTCCAACACCCCTTGCTTAGTTGGTTTCATTCTTCCTCTCTCAAATGTCATAATCTGCAGCCTTATTGTGTTTCCACATCCACTTCTACCTCTGTCACTATCTCCACCCTTCTCTCCAAATGACTAAACTCCATTCAGCCCCTCCTTGTCTGGATACACCCATCGCTTGCCAGCTCTTGCCCCATCCCTTCCAGTCACCTCTTTATACTGGCCATCTCCCCACTACCCTCTCAGTTCAGGTGAAGGATCTCAACCATAAACACTGGCTGTCGCCCAAAGCAAAGGTTCTGTGGGGGGAGGATCACGGTCTAGGGTCCTTCCGCTGCTGAACAATGAGAGCCTGATTCCGGTGGGGACACCCCACCCCAAAGAAGGAAAGGGGTATCACCCCAAGGGGGCACATGAGTGGCAATAACACTACTGCATGTAAGGAGAAAGACAGGTGCTAACACTACTGGGTATAACACAATGTAGATGCTAAGAATACTAGAGATACTAAGAAGGGTGGCACAGTGGCACAATGGTAGAGTCGTTGCCTAACGGTGCCAGAGACCCAGGTTCAATCCTGACTACAGGCGCTGTTTCTCCCTATCACCGTCTTTTCTCCATATGTTCCGGTTTCCTCCCACATTCCAAAGATGTGCAGGGTTGTAGGTTAATTGGCTTCTGTAAATTGCCCTTAGTAGTAGGATAGAACTAGTGTACAGGTGATCGATCGTTGGAGTTAGTTGAGGCAGGCCCTTAAACTGCATTAAAAAGACACTAGGATAGGTATATGGATGCAATAGGTTTGGAGGTGTAAGGGCCAAGTGCAGACAAATGGGACTAGCTCAGATGGAGCATCTTGATTGGCATGGACGAGTTGGGCTGAAGGGCTTGTTTCCGAGATGTATAACTGTGACTTTATGATTGAAATGGTGATTGGCAACTGGCTGCGACAAACATCCAGCCACATTTCAAAGTTTGGAGGTTTCACATGTGAAGCTTATTAATGTGCTGAGTTTGTTCAATGGCCAATCACTAGAAAAGAGTAATAGCCTTTATTGAAGAAGAAATTTGCTTATGGATATATGCTTCATTCACTTCTGGAATTTTATTTAAAAATAATTCCAATTGCTCCTTTCTGCTCCTAAGCTTGGTTACTGGGGGGTTATTGTCCACGGTGATTTTTCAGTTGGAAATCCTGTGGTTGGGGCATTCTTGCGTGGGCTGTCAGCACGGTCCTTTATACAGACAGCCTCGTCAATCAGCAATTCAATAGTATGGAAATGGGGCTGAGTTCATGTGCCTCAGGAACAATACAGACAGCCTTAATGTAAACCCTGAGCTCTCTCCAGGGGCTACTTACAAATAGTCACAATAGCGCCTGATTTGAGCCATATCATGATTCGCTGGAGTTTCCTCTGAGCCGACCGAGGCTTAGTATCTGGGAAAGATTTGAATTATAGTCCTGCAAAAATAATTCTTACTGCTTTATGCTAAAATTACTGTTCGAGGTTCAGGAACAGATTCTTCTCTGCAGCCATCAGGCTATTAAACACTACACCTCCAAATAAGCTCTGAGCTACATAGACTTGGGGGTATTGGCTTTGTCTTTTTGCACTATTATTGTTTATTTGATTTTATGTGTTTATGTGTGTGTATGTATGTATACATATACACACACATGTACACATATACGGTGTATATATTTAATATATTGTTTGCATAGTACTAAGATTACATATTTTGTTGTGCTGCTTCAAGTAAGAAGTGGGACATAAGACAATAAATACTCCATTGATGGTGGCAGATTATTAACTGAATTTAAATTGCACAATCCATGTGGTAGAGCATTGAACACTCATCTCTGGTTATGCTCATTAATGGGGAATGCACTCGTCACTGCAACTAACACGTTCAGAAACTATGTATAAGGCTAACAGATAATGAACAAAAGTTCAGCTTGTCCCAACATCTGCAACACATGCAGGAAATAACCGGCTGGATTATCAATAGTAACATCATAAATGGAAAGGAGGTTGCAAAGGGAACCAGGACAAAATAACAAAGATAGACACAAAATGCTGCAGTAACTCAGCGGGACAGGCAGCATATCTGGAGAGAAGGAATGGGTGACGTTTTGGGTTTGAACGAAGGATCTCTTGCAGAATGTATGCGCATATACATATGTATTGTATTTGTACACCACATGCTCATGTACATCACATTTGTTTACGTACAATACACAATTTCCAACTTTAAAAGGAAAAAATGTGTGAAACTAGAACAACATTTTGACATTGACACGTTTAACTTTGAATGCTTAGGAAAGATCTGCAGATGCTGGTTTAAATCGAAGATAGACACAAAATGCTGGAGTAACTCAGCAGGACAGGCAGCATCTCTGGACAGAAACTTAGCGGGACAGGCAGCATCTCTGTAGAGAATACCCTGACATCAGTCTGAAGAAGGGTCTTGACCCGAAACGTCACCCATTCCTTCTCTCCAGAGATGCTGCTGACCCGCTGAGTTACTCCAGCATTTTGTGTCTATCTTCGGTTTAAACCAGCATCTACACTTCCTTCCGACGCAGGACAAAATAACCATTACGCAACCATAGGCAATTGAACCCTTGGACAGGATGAAGGAGAGAAAAGGGGACTGAGGTTGAAAGTACAGGGTGGTAGATTGAGGGGGGGGGGGGGGGAGTTGCAGGGAAATGAGAATGAAATAGATAAACAAGGAGAAAGGGAGGAAGTGAGAATGAACAGGACAGGAAAAAGGTCAGTTCTGATCACATAGTCCCACCTGAAGCTGATGCAGAAAAGAGTATAGTCCATATACAGTGCCCTCCGTAATGTTTGGGACAAAGACCCATCATTTAATTATTTGCCTCTGTCTCCACAATTTGAGATTTGTAATAGGAAAAAAAAAATCACATGTGGTTAAAGTGCACATTGTCAGATGTTATTAAAGGCCATTTTTATACATTTTGGTTTCACCATGTAGAAATTACAGCTGTGTTTATACATAGTCCCCCCATTACAGGGCACCATAATGTTTGGGACACATGGCTTCACAGGTGTTTGCAATTGCTCAGGTGTGTTTAATTGCCTCCTTAATGCAGGTATAAGACTAGCTCTCAGCACCTAGTCTTTCCTCCAGTCTTTACATCATCTTTGCAAACTTTTATTGCTATTTATCAACATGAGGACCAAAGTTGTGCCAATGAAAGTCAAATAAGCCATTATGAGACTGAGAAACAAGAATGAAACTGTTAGAGACATCATCCAAACCTTAGGCTTACCAAAAGCAACTGTTTAGAACATAATTAGGAAGAAAGAGAACACTGGTGAGCTTACTAATCGCAAAGGAACTGACAGGCCAAGCAAGACGACAGCTGATGACAGAAGAATTCTCTGTATTACAAAGAAAAATCCCCAAACACCTGTCCGACAGATCAGAAACACTCATCAGGGGTCAGGTGTGGATTTGTTAATGACCACTTTCCGCAGAAGACTTCATTCTAGAAATACAGAGGCTACACTGCAAGATGCAAACCACTGGTTAGCCACAAAAATAGCCTGGTTACAGTTGCCAAGAAGTACTTAAAAGAGCAACCACAGTTCTGGAAAAAGATCTTGTGGACAGATGAGACGAACATTAACTTGTATCAGAGTGATGGCAAGAGCAAAGTATGGAGGAGAGAAGGAATTACCCAAGATCCAAAGCACACCACCTCATCTGTGAAACACGGTGGTGGGGATGTTATGGCCTGGGCATGTATGGCTGCTGAAGGTACTGGCTCACTTATCTTCATTGATGATATAACTGCTGATGGTAGTAGCATAATGAATTCTGAAGTGTACAGACACATCCTATCTGCTCAAGTTCAAACAAATGCCTCAAAACTCCTTGGCCGGCGGTTCATTCTACAGCAAGATAATGATCCCAAACATACTGCTAAAGCAACAAAGGAGTTTTTCAAAGCTAAAAAATGGTCAATTCTTGAGTGGCCAAGTCAATCACCCGATCTGAATCCAATTGAGCATGCCTTTTATATGCTGAAGAGATAACTGAAGGGGACTAACCCCAAAACAAGCATAAGCTTAAGATGGCTGCAATACAGGCCTGGCAGAGCATCACCAGAGAAGACACCCAGCAACTGGTGATGTCCATGAATCGCAGACTTCAAGCAGTCATTGCATGCAAAGGATATGCAACAAAATACTAAACATGACTACTTTCATTTACATGACATTGCTGTGTCCCAAACATCATGGTGCCCTGAAATGGGGGGATTATGTATAAACACTGCTGTAATTTCTACATGGTGAAACCAAAATGTATAAAAATGGCCTTTATTAAAATCTGACAATGTGCAATTTAAACACATGTGATTTTTTCTATTACAAATCTCAAATTGTGGAGTACAGAGGCAAATAAATAAATGATGGGTCTTTGTCCCAAACATTATGGAGGGCACTGTGCAGTAGATGTACCATGCGTGGAGTGTGGAAGGTCCTGAATGGTTCATGATCTAGTACTGTAAAGGCCTTCACTGCTGCATTCACAAACAAAAGGCTCTGAATGCTGAAAATTAACAGATTCTAGAAAATTTAAGCAGAATCGGTTAGCACTGGTGGACAACATTTCACGTGTCAACCCCCTGTCGAGGTTGGATAATACTGCAGACGGACAGTGGTTTAAAAATAAAAGTAATAGAAATGAGAAAGATAAAGTGACTACTTCAGTGGAAAACAGAGAAGCTAAATAGCAGAAACAATATTCATGTTAAATAAGGGTACAGATTCTATATCAAGTTTACTGAGCCTGTTATAAGAAAACGGATTAAATATTTATTTTAATTTGGTGCAATTTGAACTGTAAATAAAAGCAATTACGTGATATAAAAGTGCATTTAGTGAAGTAAGCCCTTGGATGAAAAGAATCAATACATAACGTTTCCTATTAATGTCAGAGACTTATGAGTATGGCAAGAAGAAAGGGTTTTGTACCTCATTAAGTTATTTAGGCTGAAAGATTGAAACGTCATGTGACAGGGTGGAAGCAGTTACAAATGCATTCTTAACAAGTTGGGTAATTCCACAGGACAGTGTAAATGAAAATTGCTGCTCGGCTACAAAATTGAAATTGAGTAATTCTGATGTCTGTGCTTTCACCAAACATGGGATTCACGAGAATGCTTGTTGTTCATCGTTCGCTATCAAAATGCTCTCTGAAATCAGACAAAGGGCTCACCACCAGAAATGTGGGTATTGCTCATAGAAAGCATGTGAATAGAGTTGGTTCAGGCTGCGTCGGAAATGACCCAAAAGTACACATTGGCCTCATTTTGTAGTTATAAATATGTCACTGCAACGTTTATTAAAAGCGTCGTTTTTTTTTAAAACTTTGCTTTACAATGGACGCGATGAAGTACTTGTGCGAAATATATGAAAAAACTAAAATATATTGGAAAATCCATCTTTCCCACACACATAAAGCATTATGGCACACATAAACCGATTACCTGGTAATCAAAGTCTAAGGATGTAGATTCGTGACAAATATTCCATTTTCAATAATTTTCTTGAATTCATTTATTAACAGATTTATTAGTTAAAAGTATGTGTTGAAAATAAGGTTCCTCCATCACACTTCAGTTTTGATGTATATCCTGCTGGTTTTGGGGCCTAATTGGCTTTAACAGAGAGCAGGAACCAGAAGATCATAGTTTTCGTTAAAAAGACATTCAGAGTTTCTCCTCCACGGATTCTGCTAGACTTGAGAAGTGTTTCTTACCATTTCTGCTTTTTTCTCATGCACAAAGATGCTACGCTATCAAAAATCTTTCAACAATTAGCCTCTACTTGTAAGCATTTTTGCATGCTTGTTAGGACAATTCCCCAAGTGAGTACCTATGTAGCAGCTTCAAGAGACAGGGTGGGATGAAACTTGCAGCAATCAAAACTGCTTTTTCATTTAATTCTCTCTTCGATGACTCCTCATTAAAACCACGTGAGGTAATTTTCATTTCTCTTGAGGGTAGAACGCTAACAATTACAGATTAACAACTCTTTACAGATTGCCCAATTCCACGTTCATTCAAAGCCAGTCAGGCAGGGTTTCCTACAAGATGGGAAAGGGTTCAACTGGACCTGGATACTAAATTCACTGCATCAGTTACCCATCTACACCAGAAGACACAAGGAACTGCAGATGCTGTTATCTTGAGCAAATCACAAAGCTGAAGGTACTCTGTGTGTCAGGCAGCACCTATGGAGGGTATAGACCAGGGGCCGTGGAGCGTTTTGGAAAGTGGGAGGGCTGAGCGATCACTGATCACTGGCCTTGGGGTACCCGGCAAGGGACTGAGTGATCGAGTGAGGGGAGGGTGTGTGATGAGGGGGGGGGCCCTCCCACGGTAGGGACTTTTTGAAATTTGATATATTAAAAATCAAGTTTTAGTGCATTGTAGAAGTATGATTTCAATGTTTTTTGTTTGAAGTATTTTAAAGATAATGTAGGGTCGACATGAGAGATAGGAGCAGGTGATTATTATTTTTGTTATTGCTCGACCTCCAAAAACTGGGGGTTAATAATACAGGCCAACCCCCACCTCAAAAAGTGGGGTGATATATTACCCCATCGCCCCCCCCCCCCCCCGGATCGACGCCAGTGGCTTCCACGGTACAGAAAATTTGACAAAAAAACTTTGAAATGTGTTATCAATTCAAGTGCTATTTTTTTTCTTTGTAGTTGGAATAAGGGACAAGAAATAATCATAACATTTCCTGATTTGTAAAGTCATACAAATTATGTTTTGCTCAGGGAAAAAATCTGATTATTTTGAAAGTATCCGTTCTCCTTTTGACATATATTTCATTTTGATTTGAATTTAGAATCATCAAACCATGACATTAGCAAAGGGGGTATATGTTTGTGGAAACTTTTCTTTTTTTAAAGTAAGACTTTCGAGAAATCTAAAATGCATTAGAAATATACATTTCAATGCACTGAGTTTCTTGCCCAGAGTAGGTGAATCGAGGACCAGAGGACAGGACCCAGGTGAAGGGGAAAATATTTCATAGGAATCTGAGGGGTAACTATTTCCACACAAAGGGTGGTGGGTGTATGGAACAAGCCAGTGTAACTGGGACATGTTGGCGGGTGTGGGCAAGTTGGGCCGAAGGGCCTGTTTTCACACTGTATAACTCTATGACTACATTATACCTCCACCATGCATGAATGCTTCAATATCAAGTGGTCGAGTTTTATTGCCATATACTCAAGCATAGAAACATAGAAAATAGGTGTAGGAATAGGCCATTCGGCCCTTCGAGCCAGCACTGCCATTCAATATGATCATGGCTGTTCATCTAAAATCAGTACCCCTTTCCTGTTTTTTCCCCATATCCCTTGATTTCGCTAGCCCCAAGAGCTAAATGTAACTCTCTCTTGAAAACATCCAGTAAATTGGCTGCCACTGCCTTCTGTGGCAGAGAATTCCACAAATTCACAACTCTCTGGGTGAAGAAAGTTTGTCCTCATCTCAGTCCTAAATGGCCTACCCCTTATTCTTAAACTGTGACCCCTGGTTCTGGACTCCCCCAACATCGGGAACATTTTACCTACAGTTACAGTAAGTGAAAATCTAGCAGGCAAGCAGGATGCTTTCGCCAACCACCCTCATTTGAAGGCCACTAACTTCCACCGTTTCTACCCAGTGCTTGGTACTTACTTCCAACAACCACTGGTTGACCTCCAGGGTGCACCGAGCCGCAGCCTGGTCCATGCCGGTCACCTGGGCGAATTGGGCGCAGAGACTCTCACGGCAGCGGCGCAATGCTTCTGACGCCTCCGACGCCCAGGACTTTTGCACTGAGGCTGCAGCGAGCGACTCGCCAGCCCAGCAAACACTCGCCAGCTACGGCTCCCCATCCGCATCTGCCCCTGCCTCTGCTTCTGCTTCCATCCCTCCCTCCGGCCCGGCTCTCCAACATCTACGACCAGGTTGCTCAGAGCACATCAGCGCCTCCTCCAAAGCCGGAGACATTGAAACATGTCTAGCCAAAAAAGTGTGGGGGAGCTGCAGCCCCCCCCCCCCCTCCCCAGTTCCGCGGCCCATGTAGACAGGCAATGTTTCAGGACAGGACCTTTCTTCAGATCGGTTCAGACCCAAAACGTGCCTGTCCATTCCCTCCACAGATGTTACCATGGAGTTCCTCAAGCAGTTTTGTGTTTTTTCCATCCACTCCAATGCAAAAACAATCCCTTTTAACTTTTGACAGTCACAACTGAAGTCTTCATGTAGATTTTCCGTATCTTTTCTGTCCTTCTGGTTTTATTACACACTAGACTAAGTGGGTCCCAGTCACACGGGAAGCGTTGGGGCAACCCGTTCCCCCAACACAATATTCCACCACTCACCCATAGCCCCTAACTCTTTCTCACAGCTCATTTCCCCTCATCCCCGAGCACTCCCTCCCCTTCCTCTTCATGTGTGGGAGAGGACGGGAAGGGGGGGGAGAGGGAAGTGGGGTGTGGGGTGGGAGGGGAGGTGGGGGGTTGTGGGTGGGGAGGTGTAGGAGGGGGGAGAGGATGGTGTGGGGGAGGGGGGATGTGAGCAGGGGGGATGTGAGCAGGGGGGTTGTGGAGGGGGGAGGGGGCTGTGGGGGGAGGGGTGTGTGGGTGGGGGACAGGTTGTTGTGTGGGTGGGGGGGGCGTATGTGTGTGGGCAGGGGGGTTTGTGTGGGCGGGGGGAAGGGGAGAGAGAGTTCGGAGAAAAGATGGGGAAGAGCCATGGGGGAGAGAGGGTATAACAGGGGAGGGGGGCAGGAGCCAGCGAGGAGGACCAGAGGGGTAGGGGCTGGAGCTGGCGGTGCATTGGGGACTCACAACGAGTGCTGGTCATACTCCTCCGCAGGATCAGTCTCCGCTTTCTGTTTGGCGACATCTCCGACTCCGGGCTGGGCTGGGCCGCTTCGGGTCCCTCCGAAAATTGTGTCCGGTTGGAGACCTCCGCTGGCCATCCTCAGCTCCAGTAAAGACGTGATGGCGCAGGAAGGGGCGGACCGGCCCGGGGAGTGACAGAAGAGACTAATCCGCGCGGCGCTGACTGGCTAACGAGGATATCGATCTGCACACGCGCGTTTTTAAAGATTTTTAAACCTCGCTAACTTCTATAACATTCAACCGATCTGAAAGAAACTTGGTGCACTGACAGCACAGGAGAACGGTGAATGAGCTGGCGAAAAATCGTAGCGCTATCGAGTACCGTTTTTGCGCAAATAGAAAAGACCGCGCAAACCGGAAGATAACAAGATCAGTTTTAGTTATGTATAGATTTCAAGTAGTTTCTCTTTTTTATCTTTTCATCATTAGTTCCTGCCAGGCAGCGTTTCAACAGGGAATTTTCCAGCCTTGATTAGTAATCATAATATTAAGAAATTGGTCATTAGCAGAGTGGATCTACAACATGGGCATACAATTGGAACATATCGCAAGCAGGTATATTGCAAAAAAAAGAAGCAAATAATTACTTTTGTTTTACTGAAGACAAGGCTTTTCTTGATTTTTGAATTGAAACCTTCCAACCAGCAGAGACAGCATTTTTATTGACAAATCCAGGATTTACTTTATTCCACACACGTCTACTCATCGCTGGGTTTCACAAACCTTTTATCAAAGCAAGGATCCCTGTAAATCAAACTTTCGTTAAAATCTCAAACCTAATGTCATCATTCCAAAAGCATACCTTCATATGACTTACTTGTTGAGTAACTTCTTTTAGAATAACATTGGTGAAGATCTTTCAGAATAGCACTCGCGAATCATTAGATTTTGTGACAGGTTTCAGAGTCGCTCATCTTTCAGGTATGCAACAAGCCTGGACTATTCTGGTTATAGCATGTTCCACACATATTATTACAACAAACTCAGACCAAGCCAAGTGTTCAGAAGATGAGCACGTTTATAATCATGTGATAACTCTTCTCTAGTAATAACCAGAACTCGTGTACTGTAATGAAAAGGAGCCACCATCAAATCTTTTTTTTTTAAAGTCCAACTTTTTCCTCATCATGTTAACAAGACAAGATACATTTATTAGTCACATGTACCAATTGGTACAGTGAAATGTGTGGTCACCATACAGCCACATGAATAATAAAGAGCACAGAACACGATAGTCTTTAACACAGACATCCCCACACAGCGGATTCAAAATTTCCCACTGTGAGGGAAGGCTCCAAAATTCAGTCATCCTCCTCTGTTGTTCACCCATGGTCAGGGGGCTCCAGAACCCCTCGCAGTCGCCGCTACGAACGGCCCGATGTTCAGGCCCTCCCGCCGGGATGATGGAAGTCCAACGTCGGAACGGGAGAACCACCTCAGCGGCTTGGACATCCGAATCGGCCACTTCCTATCGGAGTCCGCAACACCCGAAATCCACAGCCGCGCTGGGCGGAGATTCACGCTGGCGGCCCTCGGCAAAAGGTCCCAGGACTCCGCGATGTTGCAGTCAGCGCCGCCCGCGCTGGGAGCTCTACAAACCCCAGCTCCGCCATGTTGACGCAGCAGGCCCAGCATTCTGTGCTTCAAACGGTGATCCAGGTAGGCATCGCCCGCTCTGCGGTGAATCCAGTGCTGAGCCGCCGCCGCTGAAGCTTTGGCCGGTCCCCGGCAGGAACGGCCGCGCCAATCCAGTCAGTAGGCCACGAGGAGGGGGGCGAGGACGCGACTCGGAGAATAGTCACATCCTCGCCAGGAAGTGACTGAGAAACAGTTTCCCCCTTACCCTACCCCCCTCCCCCACATAGAAAAACTAAAGAAACATCCAAACACACTTTTAAAACAGACTACAAATAAAAAGAGAGAAAAACAGACAGACTGTAGGCAGAGGCTGCCATCAATGCGGCGCCCCTAGTGGAAGCTACCAAGTGATCTCTAACTTCCTGATCAACAAAAAAACCACAGCTTAACAGCTGTTTTTCTATCTGCTCTTTATTTAAACACTGTACAAATATGAGCCCAAAAACATAACTTTGGTAACTGATATACTTTCTTTTCATGTAAAACATTAGACTCCTGTATACTCCTGCTTAAAGCTCTCTGGAAATGTTTGCTTGATCTATTTCCTGCGCTGCCAAATAATGCGACAGGTTTAATTTTGGCCAAGAGTCACACAAACAGCCATTTCTGGCTTTAATCAAGCTTAAGCTCTTTGTGGTACATGCAGGCTCACAAAGTGGGTGGCTCATCTATCTTCAAACAAAAAAAAATCTAACATCAAGTAGCCCTTGCTTTCCTTCTCTCTCCATCCCTCCCCCTTCCCAGTTCTCCCACCAGTCTTACTGTCTCCGACTACATTCTATCTCTGTGCTGCCCACTGCCCTGATCAGTCTAAAGAAGGGTCTCGACCCGAAACATCACCTATTCCTTCTCTCCAGAGACGCTGCCTGTCCCACTGAGTTACTCAAGCATTTTAAGTCTATTAAAAAAAAATCAGATTTTAGTTTGATCCTCATAATAGCTACTTTTTATGTTGGTTGATAAATAAATAAAACAGATGGTAAACAGAGACAAGAGCATGGAAGGCTCATGGCCAAAGACTGATTCTGGACCTTCTACGATAACATTTGACCCATTAAAGAAACTATTGAACATTTAGGAATAACTGATGATCATCATTCCTGATCCTGCTCTGGCTGAGCAAGAGAAGGAATAAACTTCACAATTGTCAGGGGTTTGTTCATACAGTAGCTGTCATCTTTGTTCCAAGTTTACACGGAGACAAACTTCGCAATCAAAGAACACTAATTTGTTATCAAATCCATCTACAACAGAATAAGAAGGGTAGCATATATTTGCTTTGATAACAATCTTGGATTGTGCTTTCCAATTCTGACAACAGATCTACCAAATCTTACTTAGTTGCATATATCTCGCCTTATAATTACAGAAGTGTAAATATGAATATGTTTACAGTTGTAAGACTGACCCAAACCACGGGCTACAGATGTGTGATACGTGATGCTGCTGAATGCTAAAATACAGTCAAATGGCTAAGTTCAAACCTGAAAGTAGGCAAATTGGATGGTGCGTCCCAGTGCGACTGGTATCCAAAGGGTTGTATATCAACAAGACGTTGTAGGTTTTGGGAAAAATGGAGGAAGCTTGGCACATCTATCAAAACAGCACCAGCACTCGTTGGTGAGGCTGTTCAGTTTAGGTCACCCTTGCTAGAGAAGAATGTCATTAAGGTGGAAAGAGTACAGAGAAGATTTGCAAGGATGTTGCCATGACTTGAGGGCCTGGGTTGTGCAGCCTAGGACTTTAATTCTTGGGGCGCAGGAGTCTGAGGGGCGATCTTGTAGAGATGTATAAAATCGTGAGGGGAATAGATAACTCAATGGACAGAGTCTTTGACCCAGAGTAGGGAAACCAAGAGCCAGAGGAATCCCCCTGTTGCAGGAGCTGATCGCCCCGATGTGGAGGGCCAAAATGCCACCGGCTACGGGAGTCAAGATCATCCCGTTAACGGAGGGCTCAAGGCCCCCGACCGCGGAAGAGGTAAGGGAAGAGATTTGAACTTTTTTACGCCCTCCATCACAGTGAGGAATGCGGAGGAGTCACTGTGGTGGATGTTTATGTTTAAATATACTTTCTGTGTTCCGTTGCTTTTTATTTGTATGACCGACTTGGCAAATGAAATTCCTCGTATGTTGCGAAATATACTTGGCTAATAAAGTATTATCGTGATTGTGATTGTGACATTTGCACACAGTGGTGGATATATAGCACAAGTTGCCACAGGAGATAGCAGAGACAGGTACTACACCAACATTTAAAAAATATTTGCACAGATTAATGGATAGGAAAGGTTTGGAGGGAAATGGACCAAACAGGGGCAGGTAGGAGTAGGTTAGATGGGGCATCTCGGGCGACATGGACATGTTTGGATGAAGGGCCTGTTTCCATGCTGTATGACTCTATGACACTAATATTGCTAAAAAACACCAATAGTACCATATATCTCATAAAAGTAAATAGAACCTGCGCACTGATGATTTATTTCCTGTCAGCTTATTCCGAGATGGCTGCACAATCACCACTCAAATATAATTTTCCATTCTTTACTCCTACTTTTTGACAGCCAAGAATGTGTATTAGGTAGCTGCCAGCATTTTTTTTTAATGTAACTGCTCCTGTTTATTCCTTTTACACAAAATAATCTAGGCACACCTTAGAAAGAGGAAAAGTGTAGACTCTGAAGAACAACATAAGGTGGAAGTAAATGTTGGACAATATGAGCTTTTTCACTTTGGTAGGAAGAGACAAGGAGGAAGAGAAAAACTGAATGTTATTTAATGCTATGAGACTGTTGAATGTTGGTGTTGACAGAGACCTGAGTGTTCTCACACGAGAAATACAGAAAGTTAGCATGTCGATACAGAAAATAAGTCAGCAGACAAACAGAATGTTAGGTTCAATCACAATGGGGATGGAATATAAAAGTAGCAAAATCCTGTAACAAATACAGGGACTACAGATAGACACAAAGTGCTGGAGTAACTCAGCGGGCCAGGCAGCATCTCTGGAGAAAAAGAATGGGTGACGTTTCGGATTGAGACCCTTCTTCAGAAAGGACCATACCTGGAGTATTGTGCAGGTTTGGTTTCCTTATTTAAGGAAGGATATACAGGGCATTGCAGAGATAGTTCACAAGGTTGATTTTCGGAATGAAACACAGATTGAGTAGATTGAGAAAGAATCTCTAGAGTTAGAAGAATGAGAGGTGATCTCATTGAAATGTTTTAAAAAAAAACCTGAGAGAGCTTGACATTGAAGTGGGGGGAACTTAGAATAAGGAGTGTAGGAAAGAACTGCAGATGCTGGTTTAAATCGAAGATAGACACAAAATGCTGGAGTAACTCAGCGGGGACAGGCAGCATCTCTGGAGAGAAGGAATGGGTGACATTTCGGGTTGAGACCCTTCTTCAGACTGAATAAGGAGTATAGTTTCAGGATAAAGGGGTGCTCATTTAAGAATGAAGTAGGGAACAATGTAGTCTTTCAGCAGGTTGTGAATATTTGGAGCGCTGTGGAATAAAGTATTTTCAAGTCTGAGATGATCCTTGGACAGTGGGGAAAATCAAAGATTATGGGGACCAGACAGGAAAGTGATGCCAAGGCAACTATCAAACAGCCACAATCTAGCTGAATGACATAGAGGCTTCAAGGGTCTGTGTGGCTAACTGCAGTTCCTGTCTGTCCTGTTCTTACATGGCAAGGCTACTCATATAGAGGTCTAATTCATTGAGGTCCACCTCGTATTGAAACATAGAAAATAGGTGCAGGAGTAGGCCATTCGGCCCTTCGAGCCTGCACCGCCATTCAATATGATCATGGCTGATCATCCAACTCAGTATCCTGTACCTGCCTTCTCTCCATACCCCCTGATCCCTTTAGCCACAAGGGCCACATCTAACTCCCTCTTAAATATAGCCAATGAACTGGCCTCAACTACATTCTGTGACAGAGAATTCCAGAGATTCAATAGAGACCGGCTTCATTATTGTGAGATTCAATAAAAGCCCCAGGACTAGATATTTAATAAAACAGACCAAATAATGAACAAATAATCTTATAGGGTTTAGGAAAACCTTTCCAATCTTCCTGTTAACATTCAGCCCTACTTACCATTGTTCAGAAAAGACGTCTTTTAGCGTACTGGTCTTTATTCACTGTTAAATCCCTTTTTTGGCACAAAGGACCCCAAATTTTCAACTTTTTAGAAAACTTAGAATAAAAGGACGTCCCTTTAAAAAGGAGATGAGAGGAATTTCTTTAGGCCGAGGGTGGTGAATCAATGCAATTCATTGCCACAGACACTGGTGGAGGCTAAGTCATTGAATATTTTTAAAGCAGAGATTGACAGGTTCATGATTAGTAACGGTGTCAAAGGTTACAGGGAGAAGCAAGGAGAGTGGGGTTGAGAGGGAAAGATAGATCAGCAATGATTAGGTGGCAGAGTAGACTTGATGGGCTGAATGGCCTAATTCTGTTTCTATGATTTAGAAAGGAATAAAGGAGATGGAAATCAAGTTTGAATTGCTTGAAAAGTGCTTGACTTCAAGTAGTTACTTTGGGTTTTTTGTTGTTGCAATAGCTGGGATATGGAGACAGGTCCAGGCTGGTAATCGATGTACCGTACGTAGTATATTGATAACTTAATTTTACAAAATTATTTTCCTCAGTATCATGACCTGATATTAAAAAAATGTTTGACGTGTTTAACTGGTTACTGATTAACAAAATGGCTAAAAGTAGCACAACATAATTTCTCTACCATCTCCATAGATTCTGAAAGTGAAAGCAGAGCTAACTATCCTTTCTTTTTCAGACTACAATGTTCTTCATGCAACCTTTTGGAAAACGCAGACCTCGCTCATATTTATGCAAAAAAAATGTTTTAGAGGAGCAAATTAATGTTGTATTAATTGTAAGTTTAGGACTGAGATGAGGAAAAACGTTTTCACCCAGAGTTGTGAATCTGTGGAATTCTCTGCCACAATGGCAGTGGAGGCCGATTCACTGCATGTTTTCAAGAGAGAGTTAGATTCAGCTCTTAGGGCTAACGGGATCTAGGGATATGGGGAAAAAGCAGGCACGGGGTACTGATTTTGGATGATCAGCCATGATCATATTGAATGGCGGTGCTGGCTCGAAGGGCTGAATGGCCTACACCTGCACCTACTTTCTATGTTTCCAGCCATGCTATTCATAAACCATCAGTTGTTTTATAAACCAAGTCATCTTGCTCGCTCAGATTTAATGGCAATTTATTTCACTCTCAGCTGACATTTTAGGTGATTGTTTATAAACTCTAATTCACAAAGAAATAACTGGGTTCTTGTAGCAGATTGCAACCTTCACGTGGTCCGCCCTGTTTCGACTAATGCAATCAACTCGACGTGCACAAACGGAAGATCAAATAGAACAAGTTGTCCAACAACTTTAGGCTGTGCATGCCACACGAAAGAAGAAGAAGCAGCCAACATTAGACTAATGATCTGAATGGGCATTTATAATGGTTAAGAGGCAACAATGGTCAAACCTAAGCTGCATTACTTACACACAGTCATTATCTGAAAGTAGCAATGAATCAGCATCATGAGAATGAAAACACTTGCTTTGTGCTTGATAAACCATACCATTAGAATCGTCTGCACAAATATAAAAATCATCGAATCACATTTTCACGCATTCCCAGGTGCTTCACGAGAATAATCGGACACAACTAGACATTATGACAGGTTAAAATCTTGGTTGGAGAGATGGCATTTTTCAGAAACACCTTCAAGTGATGGGACAGGGAAGTGGAAATGGATATAAAGGAGTTGTAGTACTCTGGAGGATGACGGAATTCAACGCCATAGTATGGCAGGGGTGAATAAACCCAAATCTGGAGGAATGTGGTCTTGCCGCAGTATTGCAAAAAATTACAGAGTTTACAGAGGAATATCGTGTCCAGTTTGGTCACACTGCTATTGGAAAGATGTTGTTAAGCTGCAAATATGCTGCCAGGACTTGAGCACCTGAGCTATAGGGAGAGGTATTGCAGGCCAAGACTTTATTCCTTGAAGCACAGGAGGACGAGGAGTGATCTTATAGCACTATATAAAATCATAAGGGGAATAGATAGGATAGATGCACAGAGTCTTTTACCCAGAGTAGGGGAATCAAGAACCAGAGGACATAGGTTTAAGGGGAGAGGGGAAATATTTAATAGGAATCTGAGGGGAAACCTTTTCACACAGAGGGTGGTGGGTCCATGGAACGAGGGGGTAGTTGTGGCAGGTAGTATAACAACATTTAAAAGACAGGCACAAAGTGCTGGAGTAACTAGAGGGGTCAGGCAACATCTCTGGGGAAAATGAATAGGAGACAATGAAAAATGTAAAATTTCTCCAGAGATGCTGCGTGACCCACTGAGTTGCTCCTTGTGTTTGTCCTTGATATACTCCAGCATTTGCCGTTGTAAAATTGCCCCTAATGTGTAGGGAATTGAGGAGGAAGTTGGAAAATGTAGAATTAATGTGAATAGGTGATCAGAGGTCGGCAAGGTCTCAGTGGACCGAAGGGCCTGTTTTCATGCTGTATTTTGAAGTTAAATAGTTCAAAACACTGTGAACTAATTGTGACTCGGCGAAACACGGCAAGCAGCACCTGGTGGAAGTGATATTTGGCCAGCAGTTTTGGATGAGATCAAACTACTAAAGTGAGCAAGATGAGGAGTCTGTTTGTACAGGGATAGCCAAACCTGATCATTGTTCCAGCAGCACAAGCGCGGAAGTAAGCATATAACCAGGCAACTTCACTGAGGTGGGTTAGGTTTGTGTAAGAAGGAACTGCAGGTGCTGGTTTAAACCAAAGACAGGCACAAAAAGCTGGAGTAACTCAGCGGGACAGGCATCATCTCTGGAGAGAAGGAATGGGTGACGTTTCGGGTCGAGACTGAAGGGGTAACTTTTTTTTACACAAAGGGTAGTGGGTGTATGGAACAAGCTGCCGGAGGAGGTAGTTGAGGCAGGTATTATCACATTTAAGAAAGATTTAGACAGGTACATGGTGGATAGGGTAGGTTTAGAGGGATATTTGCCAAAAGCAGGCAGGTGCGGCATGTTGGGCCAAAGGGCCTGTTTCCACGCTGTATGACTCTATGACGCTAATTGCTCAAATTCCACATTAATTTTAAAAGCAATAAAATTTTATGGGGTAGCTACTCATATGTAAATTGTGGGCACCACCCATTAGATTAACTTCTGAGGCCATCAATAATAAACTCCTGCAATATTGTCTTATTATCTTAACAATGATGCTATCTGTATACCAGCAGGTGGTTCCAGGTAGGTTTACTCTATCTAAATCTGGCTGAACGGAGTGTCTACACAAGGTGCCTAATGGAACATACACAAAACGGCCACCAAGACTCCACCAGCCCAGATTCAACCACAACTTAGACCACAACACAAACATGAATTACAGCCCTAGCTCCATGAAACCTGACAGATGCTCTGTGAAGCGAGAAACTATCAAACTTTTAACACCATGAAGCTAAATATGTCCTACGAATGGCAAAACTCTGGGGAGTGTTGTAGAGTAGAGGGATCTAGAAGTGCAGGTACATATTTCATTGCGGTGGCCGTGTCTTTGGATATTTTTAAGGCGGATTATTGATTAGTGAAGGTGTCAAGGGTTCTGGGGAAAAGGAAGGAGAATGGGGTTGTGAGGGAAAGAGAGATCAGCTGTGTTTGAATGGCAGAGTAGACTTGATGGGCACATGGCCTAATTCTGCTTCTATGACTTATGAACTTATATTTCCTCACAGTGTGTCACAGGTAGATAGGGTGGTCAAGAAGGCTTCAGCACATTGGCCTTCATCAGTCAGAGTATTGAGTATAGATGCTGGGAGATTATGCTAGAGTTGTACAAGACATTGGCGATGCCACCTTTGGAATATTATGTTCAATTTTGGTCACCTTGTTATACAAAAGATGTTGTTAAGCTGGAAAGGGTGCAGAGGAAAATCACGAGGATGTTGCTAGGACTCGAGGGCCTGAGCTGTATGGAGAGGTTGAGCAGACTAGGACTTTATTCCTTGGAGCACAAGAAGATGATGGGTGATCCTATTGAGGCGTATAAAATCATGAGGAGAATAGATAGGGTAACTATGCACAGAGTCTTTTACCCAGAGATGGGGAATCAAGAACCACACGATATAGGTTTAAGATGGAAGGGAAAAGATTTAATAGGAACTCGTGGGTCAACGTTTTCACACAAAGGATTGTGGGTATATGGAATGAGATGCCAGAGGAGCTTGTTGAGGCAGGTACTATCACAAAATTTAAAAGACATGTGGACAGACACATGAATAGGAAAGGTTTGGAAGGATATGGGCCAAATGCCGGTCGGTGGAACTAGTGAAAACAGGGCATCTTGGTGGCATGGGCAAGTTGGGCCAAAGGGCCTGTTTCCACGCTACATGACTTTATGGCTATGTAAGCAATTTTGGACTCCATATCTGAGGAAGGATGTGCTGGCTCTGAAGAGGGTCCAGAGGAAGTTACAAGAATGATGCCAGGAATGAGTAGGTTAACCTATGATGAGCATTTGTCAGCACTGGGCCTGTACTCGCTGGAGTTTAGAAGAATGAGGGGGACCTCATTGAAACATACAGAATAGTGAAAGGCTTGGATAGAGTGGATGTGGAGAGGATGTTTCCACTAGTCGAAGAGTCTAGGACTAGAGGTCATAGCCTCAGAATTAAAGGTTGTTCTTTTAGGAAGGAGATGAGGAATTTCTTTAGTCAATGGGTGGCAAATCTGTGGAATTCTTTGCCACAGAAGGCTGTGAAGGCCAAGTCAGTGGGTAATTTTAAGGCAGAGATAGATAGATTCATGATTAGTACAGGTGTCAGAGGTTATGGGGAGAAGGCAGGAGAATGAGGTTAGGAGAGATAGATCAGCCATGAATGAATGGTGGAGTAGACTTGATGGGCCAAATGGCTTAATTCTACTCCTAATCCTTCTGACCATGACTACATCTTCATGTCTCATTGACTGTGACATGTTGCCAACCCCTCTGTATTTCCCAGTTGTGTTTTTGTTAATAATGGGAAAATATGTTGGCAACAGTGAAGGGAATTCTTCCTTCTCCCTACTTACCGTATCTATGGCATGCTCTGTGCTAACTTATACTTTGGTCTTCTCAGCACTCTGTAATTGACCACTCTCTGTCTGTGACATTATTTGTGCAATGTACACACTTTTAATACACAAATTTGTTTTAATTACATTCTCCGGTTATGTTCTCTTTCTGTTTGGTGGCCTTCAGCACTAACTTCAGTTGTGTTTACACAACTTTTGTATTTTATTAAAAATTGAAACATAAAATCTTACATAAAAATTTTGAAAGGTCACATCCCGAGTTAGCGTTGACAAAACTGGAGGCAAATAAATCAGACTAAAAGCCATTTAACCACATTACATTCCATAGCCAGGAGACAGAGTAACTAACTTTGAAAATTATTTGCTAGGAGCCAAGCAGCAGCAGCTGGGAGCATGCATCCAGAGCCACTTTTAACAATGAGACTGCAGAGAATGAAACGATCCCCACTATAAACAGGGAATTAATGCCTGCATAAGCTGGCACTTTATAGGGATGTCAACAAATAGGGGAGGAAATTGAGGGGGGGGGGTCGATGGTGCGAAAGCGATAGACATGCAATGGGGGTGGGGGGGATATAAAGCAGGTGTAGCGACAATAGGAAGCAGTGGCCAGAAAAATGGGAGCTTATCTCTATCACCAGCAGAACACCTTCAGCTACTGGGAATTGCAGGCTGGGTCACCTGTCAATTATTCTACAGTGGAGAGTTACTGGAGAGAAATTAGTTCAGAACTCCCTGAACGTTCGCAGATATCAGCGATTGGGGTATATAGTATGTTCACCAAGCTTAAGAATCACACCAAATCCAAAATGATTTTTTTTTAAATTAACAGCGCGAAGAAAACATCTGTATTAAAATAGTATCAAAGAGTGCGCGGTATGAAATCGATCATTTGGAATATCTGCAATTGATTTTTTTCGGAGTTGGTGGTCGTGCACATCTGAGCACATCTCCACCCCTCAGCCCTTGTCTACCTGCTTACTGCGGCTTGAGAGGGAAAGCAGCGAAAATGGTATTGGCTCAGAGTCTGAACGCTGCAAATCTGTGGTACATCGCACGGTAGGTGCACAGAGACCGGCGCTTATCGCAGCACCCACCCACTCCGACCAAATCTCCAGAAAGCTGCCGGCTAAACATCCTCCCTCCTCTTTCATCAGCAGCAAGGCTCTTCCTTTCTCACACACTATTCACCAGTTTCTAACACCAGCCCACCGAGGTTGCAAAGCAGGAGTAGCAGTATTTCAGAATGGATGCAAACATCTCAAGAGCCTAAATTCACAGATACAACCCGGCAAAATATGAAAGATGCAAACCTGAAGAGAGACACAAGCACTGTCAAAGCCCACACCGGCGGAAGGCATTGAAATAGAGGCAAAGCGATGTTGACTATTGCTAATGGCCATTTAAAACGGCATGAGTCCTGCACCCTGAGCGATGCCACTACTGCCAATGTCAAGCCCTCTCTCTATGGGTATTGAATGAATGCAGACTTCACACCACTCACCCGGCTTCAGCAAGAGAGGGGACAAAAGCTTGAATATGAAGCGAAGCGAAGCTCCGTGCGCTGTCAGCCCGGTCACTCCGCGCTGCTCCCCGGCGCCGCTTCCCTCTCCCACTCTGCTCAGCATTAAATCATTGCAGGGGGGAAACGTGAAGATGGCGACTCTGGACTGAGTGTGGGGGAAGATTGGGAAAAAAAAACCTCCGCGGCTTTGAAAGAAAACCGAAACAGCGAATAATGAGAAAGAAAGGAGGAGACTGCGAGTCCCTCCTCCATGAAACACACAGAGGGGCAGCAGCGCCTTTGCTGGTCTCGCTTGGGACAGCACCGCCACTGCTGGGCATTTTCAAAGCTCGCTTCACTCATTGCTCCAGGCACCAAAGCCACCCATGGGGAAAAAAGCAGGAACGGGGTACTGAATTTGGATGATCAGCCATGATCATATTGAATGGCGGTGCTGGCTCGAAGGGCTCAATAGACAATAGGTGCAGGAGTAGGCCATTCGGCCCTTCGAGCCATCACCGCCATTCAATATGATCATGGCTGATCATCCAAAATCAGTACCCGTTCCTGCCTCCTCCTGCACCTATTTTCCATGTTTCATCTGCTAGGTACATGGATAAGAAAGGTTTGGAGGGATATGGACCATACGCAGGCAGGTGGGACGTGCAAAAGCAGCAAGTTGGTCGGCATAGCCAAGTTGGGCCAAAGGGCCTGTTTCCACGATGTATGACTCTATGACCTGCTGGGTTATTCCAGCACGTTGTGTTTTGCCCAGAAGTACTTAGCGGGTCAGGCAGCATCCTTGGAGGAAATGGATAGGCAATGGTTCGGGTTGGGATCCTTCTTCAAATTTCCCTCCACAGATGCTGCCTGACCCGTCCAGTCCCTTCAGCACTTAGTGCTTTGCACAAGATTCCTGTATTTACCGTTCCTTGTGTCTTCCTGAATTTTGGCCTCTTCAGAAACCCTAACTTTAATTTCCCTGTTATTGGCGAGTGTGGTTTAAGCCACCTTAGTTGGAAGTCTTGGGAATCATTCTCTAAATCCCTCTGGTTCTCTTTCTCTCCTCCTTTAAGATGCTCTTTAGAATATACCCCTTGATCACACGTGCTTTATCCTAGTATCTCTACATACACACATTTAAAGTGCTGGAAGTTCTCAACATACCAGGCAACATCAGTGGAGAAAGAAACGAGGCTAACATTGCATCTGTCATGAGAATGCTTTATGAAGTTCATTGTCAAATTTTGTCTGATGCTCGTATAACCTTGAAGGTTATTAATACAATAATGGTGCTACACAATGGATGATGTATTGCTGCAACTAAGTCCAAAGTTTCATGGACACTCATTGAAAAGAGTTTGGCAAAATTGAAACAACAATGCTTCAGACTTGCAAAAAGAACACTTTGTTTTAAAATATAGATAATGAGTTTATTGGAAGTCAGTGTTTGGACTACAATCACCACAATTCCATGTGTGTGTGTGTGGTATCAAGAAGAATTAACATCTTCTCAAAATCAAACTCCAGGTACTGTTTAAAATGCAGAATTTTCCTTTCAAAAGTGGGGCTGAATGTCAACAATCAAAAACTACATATTGGTTAATTAACATTTGAAATGGATTTTGTTTAGCCCTATTGTCGAGGTCTACCAAGTCACGGCTTTTTAGCTGGAATTAAGCATTTCACTTCCAAGCCTTTTCAACACAGATTGAACTGAACAACTTCTTCGCTCGTTTTGATGCAGCAAACACCACACCCAAGGGGAGAGCCAGTCCCTGCATACAAACCGACCAGCCAGTCCTGACCATAGACCCGATGGACACACGGAGAATCCTGTCTAAGGTCAACCCGTGGAAAGCAGTCGGACCCGATAACATCCCAGGACGTGTGCTTAAGGAATGTGCTGAGGAGTTAGCATATGTGCTAACAGACACCTATAACATCTCCCTCAGTCAAGCCATTGTCCCCACATGCCTCAAAACGAGTACAATAATCCCCATAGCGAAGAAACCAGTTGTTGCCTGCCTAAATGACTACCGCCCTGTCGCCCTGACCCCAATAATAATGAAGTGTTTTGAACGCCTGGTGAAACCCCACATTACTGCCAGCCTCCCCTCATCGTTAGACCCACTCCAGTTTGCCTATCGCCCCAATCGTTCTACAGAGGATGCCATCTCTACCACGCTGCACACAGTGCTCACGCATCTGGAAAAAAGAAACACATACGCCAGAATCCTGTACATTGACTTCAGCTCAGCGTTCAACACCATCATCCCACAGAGACTTGTGGAGAAACTAACCCTGCTGGGCCTCAACACCACCCTGTGTCACTGGATCTTGGACTTTCTGACAGAGAGACCACAGTCAGTCCGTGTGGGCAAGAACACTTCAGGCTCGATCACGCTGAGCACCGGCTCCCCTCAAGGCTTTGTGCTCAGCCCGCTGTTGTTCACATTGCTCACACATGAATGTGCTGCCAGATTCAGGGACAATAAGATCATAAAATTCGCAGATGACACAACAGTGGTGGGACTCATCAGCAGAGATGATGAATCAATGTACAGGGAGGAAGTAAAACAACTAGTGGACTGGTGCGGCAAAAATAATCTAGAATTAAACGTCGACAAAACAAAGGAGATGGTTGTTGACTTCAGGAGGGCGCAGCCAAAGCATGCACCCCTTAACATCAGTGGCGCCACAGTGGAGAGAGTGGAGAGCATAAAGTTCCTCGGGGTGCAAATTACAGACAGCCTCACCTGGTCCAGAAACACCACTGGGACCGTCAAAAGGGCCCATCAGCGACTGCACTTCCTGAGGAAACTAAAACAGGCCTCACTCCCCACCAACATCCTCAGGACTTTCTACAGGGGTACGGTGGAGTCTGTACTCACGTACTGTTTAAATACGTGGTACTCCACCTGCAACTGCTCGGACAGGAAGGGTCTGCAGAGGGTAGTGAGGGGAGCAGAGAAGATCATTGGCGTCTCCCTACCCTCGGTACAAGAACTGTTCCTGAGCCGCTGTCGGAAAAAAAGTTCAGAGAATTGCTAAGGACAAACTGCACCCCCTCCACATACACCTGGATCTCCTGCCATCAGACTGTGATATCGCAGCATCAAAGCCCGGACTACAAGACTGCTAAACAGCTTCCTGCCATATGCTGTGAGGCTGCTAAACAGCCACTCTGTACTCACAGTCACCTGATTCTGCGGCTTGGCACGGACACTATAATAACTGGCACTGGCCACTTCAATAACTGGTACTGGCCACTCAAATCAGCCACCCCGGACATGTTTATGATTGGTCTTACTGTATTTTAACGTTGTTTTTATCTATTTTAACTTTATACTGTTCCATCAGGGACTGGATTGTTTTTAGTGTTATTATTTGTGAAATGTTTTAAACTTCATGTGCGATGCTCCGGTATTCCCTGGGAAACGTCTTTTCGTTTTGCACTGTACAACTGTTGCTTGCAAGATGACAATAAAGGTTGAATTGAATTAAATGTTGTACATGTACACCAAAGAGTTGTTACAATTTCTTTAAATAAAAACAAAATATTTGAATCGCTCAGCAGGTCAGGTGAAGTTAATGTTTCCGGTCAAAGATCCAATCACAACGATCTGAGGCATTAGCTCTTTCAACAGATGTTGCCAAAACTGCTTAATGTTTCCAACGTTTTAAATTGTTTTCCAATTTCAAACTTCCGACATCACTCATTTACCCTTTGTCTTGTTTTCTCTGATGATCTCAGTTTTGTCAACACAGAAACAGAATATTGTTAAGCTTTTACTGCTTTCAATATGTAACTACATCTGTTAGATTTAAACAGCAACATGAAAATATTATCCATTAGAAGCTACTATTTATGGATGGAGAGGACACAAACGAATTCAAATAAGAGACTGAATCACCGTTGTATAAAATGCCCTTCCACATTAATGTATCATCTTTTCATCTTTAAAACCTGAATCGTAATCCAGTTGTTGGAATTAGTTTTGTTTTGCTGCCTGTTGGTGGCATCTTACATGAGATGGGACTAGGCATTATGTAAATCTCTGGTTAAGGGGACTTCAAGGAATGATAAAGTCAGATAATTTATCCAGCACTAAGAAGTTGCAAAGGGGGCACAATGGTGTAGCCATAGAGTTGCTTGCCTTAAATTCGATCCTTACTACGGGTGCTGTCTGTACGGAGTTTTTTAAGTTCTCCCTGTGACAATGTGGGTTTTCGTCAGGTGCTCAGGAATGCTTCGGGTCCTCCAGTTTCATCCCACACTTCCAAGCCGTGCATGTTTGTAAGTTGGATGATCAGCCATGATCATATTGAATGGCGGTGCAGGCTCGAAGGGCCGAAGGGCCGAATGACCTACTCCTGCACCTATTTTCTATGTATCTATGTATCTAATTGGCTTCTATAAATTGTAAATTGTCCCTAGAGTGGAGAATAGTGCTATTTGTCGCTGGTCAGTGCGGACTCGGTGGGCCGAAGAGCCTGTTTCCATGCTGTATCTCTATAGTTTAAAGTCTAAAAGTAAAGTCTAAAGTGGAGAGCTGATGAGAGAAGAAAAAGCCAGTTTCATCTCTTTGAGGCAAATTGGGGTTTTTATTACTGATAAAATGATAAGTATCAAGCTTTTATTTGGAACAAAGAGTTTACCTGAGTAAAATAACTTTCAATTCTGCAAGTTGCTTTGAAAATGCATTGCCTTTCTTGAATTATTTTAAGCAAATTTAAATCATGTTTCAAGATTTCACACATGTGCACTGTGATCTCCTCCCTTTCAACTGTGGATCAGATGCATGGACAAGGTTCAAGCTGTTTATTTCCTTCAATCCTCTTTGACAACAACATAGAGTCAGCCACATAACTCCATTTATTCCAACATCACCACTAAAAGCTGTTAAATTGAAAACCTTGCCATTTCTGCTGAGAAATCTGCCTGTTAAGGTTGCCTCTTTGAAACCAATGGGAACAAATAGAAATCTACAATGTGAAAGGTAAACCTTTTTATTTGATTTAAGTCAGTGTGCTCACATTTATTTCTAATAAGGTTTTATCCTTTCAACTTTGTAATAGCCCCTGAATCTCTTTGAATGCTACGGAAGGCCAATGATGTTTACAAACATTCAATAACCTTGATGGCCTGTGAACCTGGAGGTGGCAAACCATCTGCGAACTCGGGCGGTCCTAGGGCTGGGAGAAGTCTTGCTTTACGATGTAGTACACTGCGCCGTGTAGATCTGATGGGTGCCCAATAGTCTGCAGATGCTGGAACCGTGAGCAAAACACTAAATGCTGGATGAAATCAGCGAAGGGAATGGACAAGTGACGTTTCAGGTCGGGACCCTTGTAATCTTGAATGTTGGAGTCTGGAAAAGAGAGGTGGTGGCAGGGCAAAGCCTGGCAAGTGACATGTGGATGCAGGTGAGGGAGGGAAAGGGGGGTGGATTGATGGCATCTGGATGGAGAAAGTGACAAAGGCTGGAGGGTCCTATAAGGAAATGAGAGGGGAGGAGTGTGAAGCCACAGGAAGGGAGGCAGGCAAGTGGAGGGGAAAATTGTGGGGAGAGAAGAGGAGGAAAAAGGAAAAGGGAAGTTGGGGATGTGAGGTGCGTGTGTAAAAGAGGGGAAAGGAACAGAGTGACCAGGGGAGGGGAGTGGGTGGGGGCCAGCCTCCCAGCAGAAGACAGCGTTGCCAACCATGCAATATTGCTTATTGGAGGAATCTAGAAGAAGGGACCACAATTTTCTCTATTTTATCTATTTTAACTTTATACTGTTCCATCAGGGACTGGATTGTTTTTAGTGTTATTATTTGTGAAATGTTTTAAACTTCATGTGCGATGCTCCGGTATTCCCTGGGAAACGTCTTTTCGTTTTGCACTGTACAACTGTTGCTTGCAAGATGACAATAAAGGTTGAATTGAATTAAATGTTGTACATGTACACCAAAGAGTTGTTACAATTTCTTTAAATAAAAACAAAATATTTGAATCGCTCAGCAGGTCAGGTGAAGTTAATGTTTCCGGTCAAAGATCCAATCACAACGATCTGAGGCATTAGCTCTTTCAACAGATGTTGCCAAAACTGCTTAATGTTTCCAACGTTTTAAATTGTTTTCCAATTTCAAACTTCCGACATCACTCATTTACCCTTTGTCTTGTTTTCTCTGATGATCTCAGTTTTGTCAACACAGAAACAGAATATTGTTAAGCTTTTACTGCTTTCAATATGTAACTACATCTGTTAGATTTAAACAGCAACATGAAAATATTATCCATTAGAAGCTACTATTTATGGATGGAGAGGACACAAACGAATTCAAATAAGAGACTGAATCACCGTTGTATAAAATGCCCTTCCACATTAATGTATCATCTTTTCATCTTTAAAACCTGAATCGTAATCCAGTTGTTGGAATTAGTTTTGTTTTGCTGCCTGTTGGTGGCATCTTACATGAGATGGGACTAGGCATTATGTAAATCTCTGGTTAAGGGGACTTCAAGGAATGATAAAGTCAGATAATTTATCCAGCACTAAGAAGTTGCAAAGGGGGCACAATGGTGTAGCCATAGAGTTGCTTGCCTTAAATTCGATCCTTACTACGGGTGCTGTCTGTACGGAGTTTTTTAAGTTCTCCCTGTGACAATGTGGGTTTTCGTCAGGTGCTCAGGAATGCTTCGGGTCCTCCAGTTTCATCCCACACTTCCAAGCCGTGCATGTTTGTAAGTTGGATGATCAGCCATGATCATATTGAATGGCGGTGCAGGCTCGAAGGGCCGAAGGGCCGAATGACCTACTCCTGCACCTATTTTCTATGTATCTATGTATCTAATTGGCTTCTATAAATTGTAAATTGTCCCTAGAGTGGAGAATAGTGCTATTTGTCGCTGGTCAGTGCGGACTCGGTGGGCCGAAGAGCCTGTTTCCATGCTGTATCTCTATAGTTTAAAGTCTAAAAGTAAAGTCTAAAGTGGAGAGCTGATGAGAGAAGAAAAAGCCAGTTTCATCTCTTTGAGGCAAATTGGGGTTTTTATTACTGATAAAATGATAAGTATCAAGCTTTTATTGGAACAAAGAGTTTACCTGAGTAAAATAACTTTCAATTCTGCAAGTTGCTTTGAAAATGCATTGCCTTTCTTGAATTATTTTAAGCAAATTTAAATCATGTTTCAAGATTTCACACATGTGCACTGTGATCTCCTCCCTTTCAACTGTGGATCAGATGCATGGACAAGGTTCAAGCTGTTTATTTCCTTCAATCCTCTTTGACAACAACATAGAGTCAGCCACATAACTCCATTTATTCCAACATCACCACTAAAAGCTGTTAAATTGAAAACCTTGCCATTTCTGCTGAGAAATCTGCCTGTTAAGGTTGCCTCTTTGAAACCAATGGGAACAAATAGAAATCTACAATGTGAAAGGTAAACCTTTTTATTTGATTTAAGTCAGTGTGCTCACATTTATTTCTAATAAGGTTTTATCCTTTCAACTTTGTAATAGCCCCTGAATCTCTTTGAATGCTACGGAAGGCCAATGATGTTTACAAACATTCAATAACCTTGATGGCCTGTGAACCTGGAGGTGGCAAACCATCTGCGAACTCGGGCGGTCCTAGGGCTGGGAGAAGTCTTGCTTTACGATGTAGTACACTGCGCCGTGTAGATCTGATGGGTGCCCAATAGTCTGCAGATGCTGGAACCGTGAGCAAAACACTAAATGCTGGATGAAATCAGCGAAGGGAATGGACAAGTGACGTTTCAGGTCGGGACCCTTGTAATCTTGAATGTTGGAGTCTGGAAAAGAGAGGTGGTGGCAGGGCAAAGCCTGGCAAGTGACATGTGGATGCAGGTGAGGGAGGGAAAGGGGGGTGGATTGATGGCATCTGGATGGAGAAAGTGACAAAGGCTGGAGGGTCCTATAAGGAAATGAGAGGGGAGGAGTGTGAAGCCACAGGAAGGGAGGCAGGCAAGTGGAGGGGAAAATTGTGGGGAGAGAAGAGGAGGAAAAAGGAAAAGGGAAGTTGGGGATGTGAGGTGCGTGTGTAAAAGAGGGGAAAGGAACAGAGTGACCAGGGGAGGGGAGTGGGTGGGGGCCAGCCTCCCAGCAGAAGACAGCGTTGCCAACCATGCAATATTGCTTATTGGAGGAATCTAGAAGAAGGGACCACAATTTTCAATAGAACCAAAGCATTTGGAACATGTCCTTTTATTTTTAGGCTGTGCCACCCACAGCACTCTCCCACATGCTGGAAACATCCTCTCCACATCCACTCTCTCTTGGTCAATTGACCCCATATCTACTCCAATTCAATTGTCCCCATTACTTTAGGTTCTCCTTACATCTGATTTTCCCACCCTCCACATCAACCTCTCTCCTGAACCATTCAAGTTTCCACCTGGAGTTGCAGACAATTGTTCAGATTGATTGTGACTGTGGTCTTAAGTGCTCTTTACACCTTTCATCAGTTCTAAACCACTTACAACTGCCGTATATTTGTGAAGACAAATAATCAACAATAGCTGTTTCATTTGATAAATTGGTGGGAGACAGAGCAGGAAAAAAGGGAAATTGGGAAGACATCTGAAGGATTGGGTGATGAAGAATTATTACATAGAATGAGTGCTTTTTTGATCTGCACTTCTTACATTCACATCATTTAAAACTTACATTTCCCAGGGTGAGGAAAGCAACAATTCCACAACTGCTTTCAAAAGCGTTGTGATCAGTAACTTCGTATTCCAATGGATGTTCATGAATTTTAAAAATACTTTTGGGAACAGAAAGAACAATTTGTCCCGGTACAAAGGAATTGATAATGTGTATCAGTTGGTGAGATTTTTGACGGGTCACGTATGGTTAAAGAAACCAAATGGCCAGATCAATTTGGTCACTATACAGAACAAAGTGGAGCATTCTGCCATCAGTTGGAACAGATACTTTCAAGCAGTTTTAACGAAGAATAGGATTTGACAAATTCAGGTGCTTCGTATACATTTACCTACATTTTTTCTGCATTATTATCTGACAAAAAACTATCAGTTTTAGTCTTAAAAAATGTAATATTCCCAGGGTTCACAGCTGTAATGTAGGCATCCCTGTGGCTTGATATCCAAGATACAGTAGCATGATGAACATACTCACTTATATGTGAGAACCATGGCGGCTGCAAAAACAAGTACCTGTTTTCATTTTTCTCAGAATGTATGCGCATATACACCACATGCTCATGTATGTACACCACATGCTCATGTACATCACATAGTAAAGTCACATTTGTTTACGTACAATACACAATTTCCAACTTTAAAAGGAAAAAATGTGTGAGAATCAAAGAATCAAATACACAGGACAAGATGTTAAGAAGTCCCTTGTGCCAATAGGTGGGGAGCATTTCACGACATTCGTTGATTGTTGAGAGTGGTAGACGCTCAACATCGGGGGGGGGGGGGGTGGGGGGGGTAACCTTCAGGACAGTTGGGCACAGGACACATCATCAGTAGTGTACCCTTGCATCACTGGGTGTTTCGGCCTTTTAACACTATACACCCTCCACAAGGGCGGCCCGCTGCAGGATGATCAACCCTCAGCGCATGTCCCGTGTCAAACCGTCCCAAAGATTCACCCCGACATGCTTGGGGCCCAGCATGGGTCTTTCCGCTTGAGCCAAATCCACCGGCTGCTTCTTTCAGCCGCCTCTGAGAGTGATCTTATGGTCTTCCGCAGAGCCTGACCGTGGATTCCAAGCTCCTTCAGCAGTCTGATGGTAGATGACGCAACAAATCCTCTGCATCCCACTTCAACTGGATAGACTTTGGTGTTCCAGCCACGCTGCGTTGCCTCTGCTGCAAGCTCTGCGTAGCGCAGCTTCTTACGCTCATAGGCCTCCTCAACAGAGTTCTCCCATGGAACTGTGAGCTCTATGATGTAAGCAGTCTTCTGTGAAGGGGACCAGAACACCAAGTCTGGCCTGAGGGTGGTGGAAGCAATTTCAGGTGGAAAAATTAGTTGTCGGCCGATGTCCGCCAGCATCCTCCAGTCACGGGCCCTGCATTGGCTTCCTTCTTCTGATCTGGTGGAAGGAAGTTTAGAAGTTTTCTGTCCTTCTCGGACAAAGGTTATTACCCTTAGGGGAGGGTTGCTTGCTCTCGGAGGCAAGGAGTTGGTCGCACACCGCCTGTTCTCAAGGGCTGATGCCAGGCTTTTTAGTACCTGATTATGCCGCCACGTGTATCTCCCTTGCGTGAGGCTGGTCTTGCAGCCTACCATGATGTGTTTGAGGGTCGCTGGAGTTGGGCAGATGGCACAGGTTGGATCCTCGCCGTACCACTGATGGAGGTTCTTTGGTGATGGAAGCACGTCATATGTCGCTCTGATGATGAAGCTGATCTTGCTTGCTTCCATTTCCCATAGTTCTTTCCAGCTGATCTTCCTCCGCTCCACACCTTCCCACTGCATCCATTGCCCCTGCTTGGCAAGAGAGACCGCCTTTGCACTTCTTGCGGCCTCCTCCTGTCGCCGCACCTCCTCAACCACCAACGTCCTCCGCTCTGATGTTGTGGCCTTTCGCCAAGTTGGTTTACTTGTCGTAAGGCCAAAGCCTCCTCTTCCCTGCTGGACTTGCCCCACTATGTCTTTGTGCCTCAGGGCTGATGAAGCTTGCTGTACTGCATCAGATGGTGTCCACTTCCGGCCAGTTGCTAGGGGCGGCGCAACAGCACTGATGATCTTGTCTCTAGAGTCCCTCAGTGTCATCTGGAGTCTTACTTTAGAACACTTATATTCCTCTGTTAGACTAGTGAGAGGTAGTTCCAGGACCCCTTTGCTATAGAGGCCGATGTTAGTTAGACATCGTGGGACACCGAGCCATTTCTTCACGTATGAAGTTATGGTTCGCTCCATCTTCTCCACAGTTGTTATTGGGGCTTCATAAACGGTCAGTGGCCACATTGTCCGAGGAAGGAGTCCAAACTGTAGGCACCAGAGCTTCAGTTTCCCAGGCAGTAGGGTCTGATTGATGTTCTCCAGTCCATTGACAATTTCTTGCCTTAGTTGTTGCACCTGCTCTTTGTCCTTGAGACTTGCGTTATACCATCTTCCCAGGCTTTTAACTGGCTGCTCAGACACTGTTGGTATTGGGTCGTCACCAATACAGAACCTTGTGTCTCTAAGCACCCCCTTGACTATGGAGATGCTTCGAGATTTACTTGGTTTGATTTTCATTCGGGCCCACTTGATGTTCTCCTGCAGCTTTCCAAGTAGCCGCTTGGTGCATGCTGCAGTAGTGGTTAGTGTTGTCATGTCGTCCATGTATGCCCTGATGGGTGGCAGACGGAGCCCAGCCCTGGTTCGTTCACCGCCCACCACCCATTTTGAGGCCCTGATGATGACTTCCATGGCCATTGTAAAGGCCAAGGGTGAGACTGTGCAGCCTGCCATGATGCCTACTTCCAAGCGCTGCCATGTTGTACTGAAGTCAGCTGTTGTGAAGCACAGCTGCAGGTCTTGGTAATATTTCTTGACCAGTGTGGTGATGAGCTCTGGTACATGGAAAAAGGCAAAAGATTCCCAAAGGAGTTCATGGGGAACTGAACCAAATGCATTGGCCAGATCGAGGAAGATCACATGTAGGTCTCTCTTGTCCTTCTTAGCTGCTTGGATCTGGTGCCAGATCATGCTTGTATGCTCCAAGCAACCCGAAAATCCTGGAATTCCTGCTTTCTGTACAGATGTATCAATGTACTTGTTTGTTACCAGATAGGTGGACAGCCTTTGTGATACAATGCTAAAAAAGATTTTTCCCTCGACGTTGAGGAGACATATTGGCCGGAATTGGCTGATGTCTGACGAATCCTTTTCTTTAGGTATTAGCACGCCGCCGGCCCTTCGCCAAGCCTTAGGTATTGTTTGCTTCTTCCACACCACCCTCATGAGCTTCCATAGAAAGCGTAACACATCTGGTGCGTTCTTATAGAGCTTGTATGGTACTCCGTTTGGCCCCGGAGCTGAAGCTGCTCTTGCTCGCCGGACCGTGTTCTCCACCTCTTTCCATCTCGGAGGGCTGGTGTCCATGTTGAATTCAGGTGGTTGAATAGGCGGGATGTCATGTGGGATGACCAACTGCTCATGCCTTTTCGTGTCTTTGTGGGCCTTTTCCAGGTGTTCCTCCAATTCCTGTTTTGATGTTTTCAAAGTTCCACTTTTTTCCTTTGCGAAGAGGTCTTTGATGAACTTGAAAGGGTCTTTATAGAACCGTGTTCTTGTGTGTTCTTTCTTCTTGCGAAGTTTCCTCAAGTTCTCTGCTTTTCGCAAGGTTGCCAATCGGTTCTTGATGTCCTCTTGGAGTAGCATGAGACCTTCTCTCTCTGCGTCAGTTGCTTTTTTCCATTGCTTTTTCAACTGTCTCCTCTCTCTGATTAGCCTCTCGATCTCCTGCTGCCTCCTGGACTTGATTGGTGTTGGTAATTTCTTTCCACCTCTCCCTTTACTCACCCCAAACCGTTCTTCTCCATAGCTGTAGATTGTGTTGCCCATCCTTTCAAGCTTTTCCACTGCTGTGCCCGTTTGTTGCTCCAAGATATGTATAAGGTCACTGTTGACCGTCTCCCACTCTTTCTTTTCAACAGCCTTGGGCCATTTCACTCCAGGTTTGTGCCCTTTGATCTTTCCCTCCAATGGAGGTCTTTGTAGTTGTTGCGTGGGCTCCTCCACCGGCATTTCTGTGCTTGTATCACCCTCTTCAGTGACATGGGTGCTGATGCTCTGCGAACTTTGGTTTGTGTCCCATCGCTGTGCTTCACTCGACTGATTTGACTGGTTGCTTCGTAAGAAGTACTGGTCAATGCGAGGCCCATGTTTCTGCTCTCTCAAGCACTTTTTCTTCCCTTGGTGGATCTTCAAGCCCTTCACTGATGTTAATTTCTCCCAACCACAGATGCACACCTGAAGTTTGTGTCCCGCAGCTGTTGTGGATGTCTCATGTGCCATGCTCTCCTTGTCAGTAGTCGTTTCCGTTCCTGGGTCTGTAACCGTGTTATCAATCGGTGAGCCATCTTCCGCCCCCGCTCTCGCAGGCTCTAGGGGTATTCTCTTTATTTTACTTTTAGTAGCATTTAGCGGGTGTCTCCAACTAGCTGAAACAGCGTTGGGGACTGCTGCCATGGGTAGCTAGCCCATGACGGCCCCAGTGGGGTCTGTTCCCTCCTGTCAGCTGTCTCTCCAAGCTGTCACATGGACTTTCCCATGTTGTCAGCTGTCCTTTCACAGCAGTCACTGGACGAGTCCAGATTATCAGAATCAAATACACAGGACAAGATGTTAAGAAGTCCCTTGTGCCAATAGGTGGGGAGCATTTCACGACATTCGTTGATTGTTGAGAGTGGTAGACGCTCAACATCGGGGGGGGGGGGTGGGGGGGGTAACCTTCAGGACAGTTGGGCACAGGACACATCATCAGTAGTGTACCCTTGCATCACTGGGTGTTTCGGCCTTTTAACACTATACACCCTCCACAAGGGCGGCCCGCTGCAGGATGATCAACCCTCAGCGCATGTCCCATGTCAAACCGTCCCAAAGATTCACCCCGACATTCACCCCGACTAGAACAACATTTTGACATTGACACGTTTAACTTTGAATGCTTAGGAAAGATCTGCAGATGCTGGTTTAAATCGATGATAGACACAAAATGCTGGAGTAACTCAGCAGGAGAGGCAGCATCTCTGGACAGAAACTTAGCGGGACAGGCAGCATCTCTGTAGAGAATACCCTGACATCAGTCTGAAGAAGGGTCTTGACCCGAAACGTCACCCATTCCTTCTCTCTAGAGATGCTGCATGTTCCGCAGAGTTACTCCAGCATTTTGTGTCTATCTTCTAACTTTGAATGCTATTTGACCTTTGTGGCTGCCCTGATATTGCTTGTGTTGATCTTGAAGACTCAAGAGGCATTGTTGATGTAGCTCTCATCTGTGGACGGATTGTAGGTGTCATGTCCTAACTCTATTCAGTTATATTCCGTGGTAATTTAATGTCAACAATAAGAGGTACTTCAGGAGTTTATTTAAGCCCATGTCAAGTGAACCCACATATGTGAAGCTTTTTTGAATGTCTCAACTACTGTTAAGAGATCATTCTTGGAATAGTATATCACATTATTTTCAAATATTCAATTTACTTATCTCTAACAGGCCTGGAGGTCTCAACACATGAACCTTGCTGTACAATTGAACCTCTTCCCTTTAAATCACGTGTCACGATGTTTGGTTTGCTTCAAGTGCTTTTCTTCCACCTTCCTTCCTAGTTTTGGTGTATTGGTATTGGGGTTGGTTCATTATTAATAGCAAGATACAGTTAAATACTTTGTTTTGCGTACTATCCCGGCAAATTAAACTATACATGAGTACATCAGGTAGTACAAAAGAGGATAAATAAACAGAGAATAAACAGGTAGAGTGTTACAGCTACAGATAAAGTTTAGACAAAAAAATATTTGCAAGGTCTACAATGAGGTAGATTATGAGATCAAGAATTCATCCCTACTGATACTGATAAATCAATTATCAGTACTTCACACCCAGGCAGTTAAAAGGAAAGCCAACCTCATTGCACAGGATCCCACCCACCCCCTGCACAAGTCCTTCCAACTTCTGCCATCAGGCCGCCGATATAAAGTCCCCCTATCTAAGAAAAACATCCACAAAAACTCATTCATACCCATTGCCATAAACAGCTTAAATAAAAAATGAACAATGGACAAATTAACCCTGACGCACTGTCACTTTACACGTATCCACAACTTTCATCTTGTCTATTTTTTACAGTTTTTAATCCTTATACTTCCTTTTAAGATCTATACACACGGTGTGTGCTCTCAGAAATCTGTGTTGTATGACTGCTTATCAGTACATTGTCCTGTTTGTATGTTGAGCCACGCCAAAGAAGATTTTCTGTTACGACAGACAATAAAGTTTTCTGAATCTGAATCTGAATCTACCATATGAAATGTCTGTTCAAGAGTGTAATAACAGTGGGGAAGAAGCAGATTTTTAATCCGGTGGTACGTGCTTTCAAGCTTTCAAGCTTTCATATCTTCTGCCCGTCAAGAGAGAGAAGTGAAAATGACTGAGGTGTGAAAGGTCCTTGATTATGTTGGTTGCTTTCTAGAAGCCATGTAAAGTATAGATAGACAAAACGTTTGAACATCTGAAACTTCCCTTCCACCACCTCTGTGTGTGACTCGAACCGAAACGCCACCCATTCCTTCTCTCCAGTGATGCTGCCTGTCCCACTGTGTTACTCCAGCTTTTTGTGTCTATCTTTGGTTTAAACCAGCATCTGCAGTTCCTTCCTACACATAAAGTATAGATGGAATCAGTCGGAGCTGGGGAGGAGATGGAGGCCGGTTTGCATGATAGTGCTGCTCTCTGCAATCATTTGCAGCTTTGGGAAGAGCAGTTGCCATACCAAGCGGTGATTGAGGGAGTACAGCGTAGGTTTACAAGGTTAATTCCCAGGATGGCGGGACTGTCATATGCTGAGAGAATGGAGCCGCTGGGCTTGTACACTCTGGAGTTTAGAAGGATGAGAGGTGATCTCATTGAAACATATAAGATTGTGAAGGGTTTGGACACGCTAGAGGCAGGAAACATGTTCCCAATGTTGCGGGAGTCCAGAACCAGGGGCCACAGTTTAAGAATAAGCAGTAAGTCATTTAGAAAGGAGACGAGGAAACACTTTTTCTCACAGAGAGTGGTGAGTCTGTGGAATTCTCTGCCTCAGAGGGAGGCAGGTTTTCTGGATGCTTTCAAGAGAGAGCTAGATAGGGCTCTTAAAAATAGCAGAGTCAGGGGATATGGGGAGAAGGCAGGAACGGGGTACTGATTGGGGATGATCAGCCATGATCACATTGAATGACGGTGCTGGCTCGAAGGGCCAAATGGCCTACTCCTGCACCTATTGTCTATTGTCTATTGTCTATTGTCTATTGATGCACCCAGATAGAGACTGACTGTGGTACATCTATTAAAATTCTTAAGTGTCATTGGAGACATTCCAACTATTCTTAGCCTTCTGAGGAAGTGGAGGCATTGGTGTGCTTTCGTGGCTGCAGCCAGAAAACATAGCACAGGTGACTTCAAAATCTGATGTGATTCAACATTTCTGCAAGTCTGCATCTTATCATGGAATGTGGTGTTGATCTGGCATTCAGGAGAAAATCAGAGAGCTGAAACTTCAAACACTTCATCTATCTTGCTTAATGTCACTGACACTGTCTATACTGATCTCTCGGCTTCTCTCTTTGAGACTGAACACTAAGAGAGAGTGAAATAATGCACTTCTCACCTTAAAGCTATACCCTCTAGTCTTTGGCATTTCCACCCTGGGGAAAATATTCTGATTATCTAAATTGGTTCTAGATGTCCACATCTTTCCTCCATTAGATTACATTGATGTGTTGGTTTGCCCTTGTGGACCATCTGCACACTTGGAATGGTGCTCTCAAGTGGTTAGTCTGAAGGTTGGGTTGTCCATGCAGTTGCTGGCTAACATTTCCTGATCCTTGTCTATGACAGGCCAGTAGATACGGTTGTCAAGTGCTCACAATAAACACATTCTTCTAACCTGCTTACAATTATATGAGTCAACCATTGCAGAATAGAATCAGTCCTTTTGTATAATCAACATTCATGATTAGTTGCTTTTCTTCGTCACCATTGTGAGGAATCAGACATCACATCTGGCATGGGATAGATACAAAATGCTGGAGTGACCTATTTTCGGTATTAACGAGCATCTGCCTTCCTTCCTACACATCTGGCCTGGGGTTTTGTGGTGTTTCAGCGGAGAATGACTTCAGGATCAGTATACTTTGCAATTTGTAGATTTCTTGAGGTTCAGATCTCTGGGCATAATTGAGCAGTCAGCTGCCATATTAGTTGGTATTAATATATTGGTTAATAACTTCCACTTTACGTTCAAAATGACTACATTTTCCGTTGTTGCCATCATGCTGTTTAAACTTTGCTCTTCATGATGCCCATCAGCTACAGTGTTGTGCAAACCTCTCCTTTGTGATCTTCTGTTGTCCATGTTACCCTTACACTGAGACCATTATTCACAGTCTTCCTAAGTCTCACACTAGGGATAATATCCTATTTTCTTTTTCATTTTCCTGTTGTAAACTGATATACATGTGTTTTGTGAGCGCCCCCATTACATTGACAATGTGTCTTTTCCCACTAGTTTCGCCTCACCTGGCCAAGTTTGCTGGTGTGATTTGAGTTTGGTTTGGGAGCCTCTCCATTGCAGCTGCCATTTGCTTACATATCATGTTGTGCATCAGATGATATTAGTTTAAGAAAGCACCTCTAAAGATGTGGCTATTTTACAGGCATGCTCAAATGTTACGGTTTGTGCATCCAATAATTGAGATTGAATTTTGTGTAAGTGGAATGATTGGAGGCTTCACTTGTCCACACAGAGATGGTGGAAGGGAAGTTTCAGATGTTCAGAACCACATGTATAAATGATAGAATTTCTGGGCCAGAGAGCCTTAAGAACTTCTTCATAATTTTTGGGTATCAACCCTGGTCACTCAATAAACTCTGATCCCATCGTTTGCTCATTGGAGAATGTATTGAACACATATTACTAATGCCACGTTCATAGATCATTTTAAATAAATTAAATTTGGTTTGTGAAAAAGATATATGCAAGATACCCTCCATTCAAGGAGCCGTGACTGTTCAAAATTGGTGGCTCATCATTGAAGTCTTAACACATCCTTAAAATACAAGTTTTTCAGTGTTATTGGGGCTCTAGCCACTTCATTCCGTTATAGGAACATGACAAATAGAAAAATGCAGAGGTTATAAAATTGTATTACTCAACTGTTTTATTATACTATGAATCAATCCCACAAAGGCACCTTCTCCCGTGTCAGCGATATCATTACTGAGCCACAATTTATTATCGATTTCCATTTGCTTGTCAACCATGGAGTAAAAGCTTTTAGCATTCCAGCTGTTAACTCTTAACGGAATCCAACACATAATCTTCTCAAATATGATTGCCATGCTGACTGTGAACACTGCACCTGGCTGCTTGCTGGTCATGAAACTTGCATAATACTGTCCTCTCTTCTGTGAGGCAGTCTGTCGGTCATGGATGACTTGCTTTTATTCCATTTGTGTGGGTCCTGAGGTGACTGTGGAATCCTATGTGAGATCCGTCAGCTCTACAATAGGATGGGGTGCAGGTGGCTGGGTGGTAGTTTGGGAAGAGGTGGTCTACTTCCCCTATTTCTGCTCGGCTTCTGCATCCTCACATCCCAGACATTTAAGGCATTCAGGGCCTTCCTGGAGGCTCCTCCTCCTCTTTGAGTGGTCATGGGATCAGGGATGCCGCTGCATGTTGTTGTTAAGAAGGCTGTGAGAAAATCAGAAGTGTCAGAGGTTATGGGGAGAAGGCAAGAGAATGGGTTATGGAGGGAGAGAGATAGACCAGCCATGATTGAATGGCAGAGTAGATTTGATGGGCCAAATGGCCTAATTCTGCTCCTATCACTTGACCTTATGACATGAAAATCCATGGAATATTTTCTCAGTTTGTAAACTCAGTGTTGAGTAATTGTTTCTGGAGTCAGGAATGCAGACAATGTGATTCTAACCATGGAGCTGGTTGACCATGGACAGAGCCACAAAACTAGGAACGTTAACCTGGGAGAGGAATGGTTTCTGCAGTAAACCTCCAGTTGAGTTTGGGAGGGAGCCTTCCAACGTGGAGTGGAGTCAATCTGCTGCATGAACAGGAAGCAATTTGTTTTTTGCACCCCCACTTTATAACAAAGATAAAATTCAACCACAGTCATCGATATACTGGCCATGGATAATGTTTATAAACATGCACACTTGAAGTCTTAGCAACGTTATCCTCGATTCATTCATAGTTATAGAGCTGTAGAGTCGTACAGCATGGAAACAGGCCGCTCGGCCCAACTCATCCATGCCGACCAAGATGCCCATCTACGCAATTCACATTTCCCCATGTTTGATAAATGTCCCTCTGAACATTTCATATCCATGTCTCTCTAAATATCCCTTAAATGTTGTTATTGTACCTGCCTCAACCACTTCCTCTGAAATCTTGTTCCATATACGTACCACCTTCTGTGTGAAAAAATATGCTGTTCTGTCCCTTCTCACCGTAAACCTATGCCATCTAACTCTTTATTCCCCAACCTTGGGAAAAACTGCATGCATTCACTCTATGCTTCTTATGATTTTAGACCCTTCCATAAAATCACTCTCAGCCTACTAAGATCCAAGGTATATAGTCCCAGCCTGCTCAACATCTCCCAAAACTCCCCATAGTCTCTCAATTCCTAGCAATATCCTTGTAAATCATTTCCACACTATTTCCAACCTAGCGACATCTTTCCTATAACAGGGTTATTAAAACTGAACACAATGTTCCAAGATTGGTTTCACCAACTGTAATGAGTCGAGTCGTGCTCACGTCAAGGTACAACACATGTTTATTAAAGTACTCTTACAGCATTTGTCGGCAAGGTGTTACAGTAACTAGCAGCTACTCAGACTAAATTACGAAAGCAAACTCCTGATAATATAAACCGCATAGTAAGTGGAGCTTCTACTAACAAGCACTACAAGTGGTTAGTAAGAAGTAACCAATCTACATCTTTCCTTGTAGAAACAAAATAGAGCATAGATACATGGATACATGGTGCCTAAACAATACAGTAGCCGCAATGCTAATAACACATATGGGGAAGTATAGATGGTTACACAAAATCACCGTATCTATGGGGTGGCCTGCTGGACTTGTCAAAAAATCGTTTTGTGCATCCCACTTCTGACACCATGTAATGAGTCGAGTCGTGCTCACGTCAAGGTACAACACATGTTTATTAAAGTACTCTTACAGAATTTGTCTGCAAGGTGTTACAGTAACTAGCAGCTACTCAGACTAAATTACGTAAGCAAACTCCTGATAATATAAACCGCATAGTAGGCGGAGCTTCTACTAACACTACAATTGGTTAGTAAGAAGTAACCAATCTACACCAACTTCTTGTACAACTGTAATATAACGTACCAACTTTTATAATCAATGCCCTTGTTGATGAAGGCCTGCATGGTAAAAGCCTTCACCATTCTCGTCCAACAGTGACACCACTTCCAGGGAAATACGTACTTGTACTCCTTGGTCTTTCTGTTCTACAACATTCCACCCCCTTGGGCCCCACTGTGAAAGTCCCACCGTGGTTGACTTCCTAAGATGTAAACTGAGACATCCATGGAAGCATACAATGACTAGGCTTCACTGTAATTGTTTAGAACTGATAATAATTACCTCCACCACATAACACATTCCTGACTTCCAAGATCCGGTTCAAAGCTTCAGAAAGAGTGAACAACTTTCCATATTTTGGGAACCACCTTTTAGCAAAGCCAGATATCAATGGTGACATTTATCATTGCAGGTAATGAACAAGCACAGCGATCACTGGAGCAAAGAGAACTAGACCAGCATTTCAGATGTGGCACAAGGCTCATGGTCCAGTGAACAGTAATGTGTGTGTTTGTGTAGGTGTGTGTATGTGTGTGCACGCATGTGTGTGTGTGTGTGTGTGTGTGTGTGTGTGTGTGTGTGTGTGTGTGTGTGTGTGTGTGTGTGTGTGTGTGTGTGTGTGTGTGTGTGTGTGTGTGTGTGTGTGTGTGTGTGTGTGTGTGTGTGTGTGTGTGTGTGTGTGTGTGTGTGTGTGTGTGTGTCCAAACATGCGAGACATTGTGTCAGGAACATTTAAGGTGAAAATCAATTTGCGGGGAGAAATTACGAAAATGTGACAAAAGATGAAGATAACAGAATTAGTTGTATTTAAATCTAAAAAAAGAATACATTATCACATGAGTGGTAAATCAAATAAAATGCAATGCTGATTAATTCCAGAAAGTTTATAGTCCAGCAAAGGGAAATAAATTCCTTAATTCTTTCATTAGGTACACAATGAATAAATAAAGAGGGCCGATGGACATGGAAGTGGTTGAATAATCTACAAGCAAAAACTGTGAAGTTGAAATGTGTGTATACATTACATATTAATTAATATTACCACTCGGAGTCAATTTGCCCACATTATCAAACAGCTGTACCAAGTAAACAACTGGGTGAATGGTTTTCACTCAAATGGATTATTCCAGGTGATTGCAGTGGGTACTTGGGGCTCTAAATAGTCTGCTGCATTCAGAATAATGAAATGGTCGCTGTGAATCACAGGGCATGCCCAGTAATGTATTAAAGAAATTGTGACTCGTGTGAGTAAATTTGGCAAAATTTACAATGTCTGAAAGAATATTATTGACATCGCTCTCCCTACCTCTTATGTTGACATCTAGCAGTAATGAATCACAGTCACAGTGTGTACATGTCACAAGACTCGTTGGTAAAAGCAAACACATGATGCATTGTATATTTAAACGCACAGCCACAAATGTTTTATTCATTATAGTCTCACAAACTGTAATGATTTTAATTAAGTTTGTGAATAATGGGATGACGCTCACTTGAATTTCTATGAATAAAGCATCAGATGGAAGGACCAAAAATATTGCAACTTAATTACTTAGATTGAAAATGAATTCATGGATTATATCTGTACAAATAAGAATAATTATTTTTGTGGAATAGGGTAAGGGAACTGGTGGTCACTTATTAGTTAAATTCTGGAATACAGACACTTCGCTAGGTGATTTACATAAACTCACACTTAAGTAAACAATTCTGTACTCAGTCCCTAGTGTAATCAATGTGTAGGGAGGAACTGCAGATGCTGGTTTAACCTGAAGATAGTCTGAAGAAGGGTCTCTACCTGAAACATCACCCATTCCAGAGATGCTGCCTGTCCTGCTGAGTTACTACAGCTTTTTTTTGTCTATCTTCCAGTGTAACCAAGGCAGTTTGTAATTTCCACAACATGGTAAGATCACTTAAGATTACATTGGAAACAATGCAGCAATGGTGGTGGCACTTACCTAGAAAGTGCCCCGGATGCAGCCGGGCGCCACTGGGACAGTTATTGCTCTCAGTAAGTTATTTCGGGCAGGTGATGGGGATGGTGATTTCAACTGTCGTAAAATCTGACTTATGTTAGAGTTCACGGAACATACAGTAACTGTTCCTTACGGAAGGTAGACAAAAATGCTGGAGAAACTCAGCGGGTGAGGCAGCAATTATGGAGCGAAGGAATAGGTGACTTTTCGGGTCGAGTGCTTTCTTCAGACTGAACATTACGGAACATAACCATAACCCTTACAGGGAGTGCCTGTAATTGTTTCAGTCGAGAAAGCCATTGGCTCTTGGAACCCGTTCCTCCATGTTGTAAGATCATAGCAGATCCTTCATCTCAGGGCTCTGCTCCATCAGATTTCCACATCTTTAACCTACTATCTGTTCCAAAATCTATTGCTCAGTTCTGATTCAAGGATTCAGCATTCACAACCCTCTGGAGTATATAATTTTTAAGATTCACAATCCTTTGCTTAGATAAATTATTTTTCATTATAGTCCTAAACAATAATTATCTTATTCTGAGACCATAACCCAAGATCTAGACTCTCCACCAATGTAATAAAGCAGTCATGGTGAAGTCCATCATGTTACAAAATGCAAGACTTCATCATGATTGCCTGATTATTTTCATTGCTTGATAATGATGCTGTGAATTTCTTGTCTTATAATGGCATATTAACATAATCTGTATAAAGCGGACAGGCCATCGTTATAATTTCTCATCCTAAAGAATCTACACAATAAACTCTCCCTTTTCTCTGAAATGGTTTTAATTTGAGGTGCGTTTGGGATCCAGGCACATATTGAATCCAAAGTTAGACCTGTTTTGAGAAGTGTTTGTCTTTCTCCCCGTGTTTCAGCTCAAATTCACAAGTATCATAGCTGGACAATTGTGTGTGGTTCTTATTGTTAATCTTTAGGAAGGATGTAATTGTACTGGGATGGGTAAAATAAATTCACCAGGATGTTGGCTGGGATGGAATGCTTCAGCTAACAGGTGAGATTAAATAGGGTGAATTTGTTTTCTTTGGATCTCAGGCATTTGAGGAGGGACCTGACAGAAGTATACAAAACTATGAGAGGCATATAGAAAGGATGGATAGTAAGAAACTATTTGTTATGGCAGAGGTGGCTGAGCCCAGCGGGCATATGCTTAATATGAGGAACAAGAGATTTAGAAAGGATCTGAGGAAGAGTTTTTTCACTACTTTGGATCGCACTGCCGGAGAAGGTGGTTGAGGTAGGTACACTTATAAAATTTAAGCAGCATCTGAATGAACACTTGAATCACAAGGCATGGACCAAGTGCTGGTAAATGAGTTAAGGATAGAATAACAGCTGACATAGATATGGTGAGTTGAAAGTCCCTGTTCTGCGCTGTAGAACTTTATGACCTGTGACAAAGCTTGTGTGTGTGTGGCATAGTTCTCACTACATGGCATCTTTTTCCAAAAAACTAAGTAAGGGACAGATCTGCTGAAGTCACCTTGGTCCACGATCGCACGGTTGCCCAAACAAATGTAAGAGCCAGAAAATAGACACAAAATGCTGGGGTCAGGCTGCAAATCTGGAGGAAAGGAATAGGTGACGTTTTGTTTTGAGATCCTTCTTCATACTGCGAGTGTGAGGAGAGGGAAACCTGAGGTATGAAAATTCAGGCGCCATGTCCTTCTCTAGCTTATTTTTTACTGTAACTGCTTTTTCTGTTACAGAAGAATTACATAGATGCTTGGAAATCTGACAGTGCTTTTACCAATGACTACGGAAATAATAATTCTGTAATATTTTAAATATTTTAATGAAAATTTGACTGGCATTCAAGCAATGAATTAAATAAACTTTAATTGAATAATAGGACTTTTATTGATTTTTGGCTAGGGAAGGTGTGATCTCAAGGGGGAAACAATGTGATGAACTGTGGAACTGGTGATGATTTATTTAGTCTGCTTAAACGGGCAAAACCTGTTTCAGGGGTATTTGGAAAAACACCTTTTGGGACTTCCCAACTTCAAAAAGCTGTTCGTCATTTTTTGTCGGTTTAACAAACTTGTTTGCACTGGGTTAGGTATTGCTTGATTCTTGTGTAGTCAAATGAAGCTAGAAAGACCACCCAAGCAAGGTAAAATGTTTGTTTTCTTTTTACTGGGGAAATCAAGGTGGTTTACAGGGTGGTCAGATAGGTCGCCCTGCAGTCCTGAGTTTTCCACCATTAAACTACTTTCCTTGGAACAAATCCTCCACAACCATCTCCGTGAATTTACTGTAACTGCTGTTATCTTGAAACTTCCTGCTGGTGACGCCATTTAGTGAGCTTGCTGCCCAACCGACAGTTTCAGTCTCTACATCAACCCCTACCATGTGCTCGCTGACTCATCACTGGGCTCTGTCCAAAATGTTGCTGACCAAAGATTGTCTGAAGAATGGTCCCGACCCACAATGTCACCTATCCATATCCTCCAGAGATGCTGCCTGATCCATTGAGTTACTCCAACACCCTGTAGATCCATGTGTAGAAATGTTGTCAAAGTTCTGTGCACGTTAAACCGTATGTTGCTCCATCTATTTCTAGGCACAAAGTGCTGGAGGGATGGAAAACATGCATCCACACAGACAGCACCAGAGGTCAGGATTGAACCAGGATTGCAAGTTATGTAGCAGCAGCAGTACTGCTGCACCACTATGCCAGGTGCTGTCCATGTTCAACTTGGTGAAATCCATGCCCAATGTTAAGATCTGCCAAGAATCAAGAGAAGAAGAGGGAGTGGGATTGAGATTGGGATTAGAGTATCACCTCCCAACCAGTAATCTCTTGCTCACTGAATATCTATGGGTCTTCTCACTCGCCATTCTGTAAATACACCTTTTTTACCAGTTTCTTAGTATCCGTTGAACCTGTTTCAATGACCAGGCCTTCCACTCTGGTGCCTCTGATATGATATATCCTCCTTCATACTGAAACATGGCTTTCTCTCTACAATAGGGGATGAGCTTCTCAACCATATTTCCTCTATTTCCTGCATGTCTGTTCTCACCCGCGCTCCCCCCTGCCTTCCTGGAGCAGAACAAAGTTAAGTGATTAAAATGTAGAAACGAAGAACTGCAGATGCTGGTTTACACCAAAGATAGACACAAAGTGCTGGACTAACTCAGTGGGTCAGTTCCTGATCTGAAACGTCATCCATCCTTTTTCTCCAGAGATGCTGCCTGACCTGCTGAGTTACTCCAGCACTTTGCAACTATCTAAAGTTAAGTGTTTCCCTGCTACTCATCTTCCACCCCTCCAGCCTTTGCATTCAATGTATTATCTTTCATAATTTCCATCACGTCTAACATGATTCTGCAACCAATCATATCTGTCCTTCTCCTTCCCTTTCTACATTTTGCAGGGACCACTACCTTTGTGATTCCCTGGTTTGCTCTCCTGTCCCTACACACTACTCCATGTCCCATGCAAATGGAGGAAATGCCACATCTATCCATTCACCTCTTCCCTTCCCACCTTCCAGGGATCCAAACGGTTATTCCAAATGAAACAGTGATTCTCTTGCTCTTCTTCCAATCCAGCGTACTGCATCAGGTGTGGACAATGTGACCTCCTCCCCATTGGAAACATCCAAACCTAGATAGTGCAATAGCTCTGCTAAGCACCTGCACTCACCATCCCATTCCCACTTTGATCTTTCTGTCTATGGCCACTTGCATTGCCACAGCGTGACCATAGGGAAGCTCAAGAAAACCTCTCACCTCTGGGCACATTGCAACCAGTAGGACACCATATTGAATCCTCCATCTTCAGATAACTTGCTTTTTCTTTCTATTTGTACAAACAGCATCTCTGGGGAGAAGGAATGGGTGACGTTTCGGGTCGCGACCCTTCAAAACATCACCCATCCCTTCTCTCCAGAAATGCTGCTTGTCCTGCTGAGTTATTCCAGCATTTTGTGTCTATCTTTGGTTTAAACTAGCATCTGCAGTTCCTTCCTACTCAACCATAATTTTTATGTTTCCTCACTTCTGGCTGGCTCCTCTCACAATAAGCTATTATTTTCATTCTAATGAGACATTAGGATCAGAATACGTTAATTTTGGCTAACTTCCTGTAGCGCTGTAATGTTAGAAGCTTTGTTCTGTATCTGCTGCATCATTCATTGCACTGAGGGCATTCTTAATGGGACCAAAGGTCAGAGGTTCTTCTCCTGTAGCACCCTCCAACCCTAACCCTCTATCAGAAGGATAGGTTACGACACGAGTATTCCCTAAAAGTTTCCATGAGGCTTTGTTTATGTTGGAGAATTGTGCCAATGTCAGTATTCCTGTTGTTTTCGAAGCAAATCTAATGTTTGGGTAGGTAAGAGAAGGAATATATAAGTGATTAGAAAGTATGAAACATTTAGTAGGTAGAAGAGGAAGACTACTACACTCTAAAGATATTGTGGTGTAGTCAATGGACTGTATAATGTACAGGAATATCACTCACTGGGTAATCTGACAAATAGCAAAGTTGAACATTGCCCCTACTATTTCTGTTGCTGTAATAAAAGCAGACACCTACTGTGCTGACAAAGTTGTTTTCCTTTGGTTAGCTGACACTATCCAATTTACAATGGAAGTTCTCCTGAGTGTTTCGGTATTTTCCGGGGTCCTTCAAGTACAAAAGGTTTAAGAGCACACTCAATAAATGTAAGATGATGAAAATGAAACATTGATACCTGACCACTAGCCAACACAATGATACATATCATGGTATTATCTTAGTGAGTACCTTCACTAATAGAAAAAGTAGCTTGGCTTGGCTGCTTCTGTGTGTCATTCTTAAGAAGTCCATAAGTGCACTAGCTTATGCAGTGATATAATTTCCATAGCCTTTCAAACTGATTTCCATATAAGCATTATTAAATTTGCTGTGAAACTGCTAAATCAGGCAGCATTTTGAATTATATATTTTTTCAAAAATAGTTTTTATATTATATTATTTCATGAGTAGAAAAATGATGGAGTTTCAATAATGATGGTGAAAACAGGTTTGGTAGAAAAGTTATTTTAATTAGTGGGTCCAGTTTGCCATCTGAGAGTAACCCAATTTTAAATAAAGGAAAAGGATTTGAAAAGCTATAGGAAACTACTTGCTAATTTCATTGATGTGTGGACCATGGGGATGAAAACACATTGTGTTTCCTCCACTTGTACTGCCAATAAAAACTATGAGTTATAACCTCTCTGTGAGGGTCTGATCATTCATCAACAAGTAGTCACCAAATTAAAAAGGTGTATTCAAAAGGTTTAAAAAGGTTCCCATTAGTATCTGTGTTTAAAAAAGGGGAGCATCTTAAAAGCTTGTGTGGAAGTCTAGAAATTGGGTAATCTGGTGAATCATTTCTTGGGGATCTATAGTTATGCCCCATTTTAAGGCAGACTGGTTTCCGGGATGATATTTTTTAAGCAAAATTATGACAGAATCTCATTTTGCACTGGAAATAACGTGCATTTAAAATTACACATTCTTTTGTGGAAATGTGTCCATTTTCAAATAGATCATAAAATAACCAAACAACAAACCAGGTGAATCAAAAATTAGTTTAATTAAATATTAGACTTTATCATATGCATATACTAATAAAGTTCTAGAAACTGTTAGACACCATAACATTTTTTTAAATGAATAACAAATGTTCTTGCTTCAAATCTTCAGTTATCATAACTTGGTGTTGTGTCAGAGATTGGGGAGCACCCGAAGATTCAATGAGAAGCTTGCGACTGAAGAACTGTATTGATAGCAGGTTGCACCTTAAGAATTCACACAGACATATTGCACTCAGAATGAAATGAGTGAATTTGTGAAAATCATCAGTAGGCCAACATTTTCCATTCTTTGTGGTACAAAGAAACAGGAAAAGTAGTGGCCCACATTCTGCTTCCAATCTGCTTTTTGTCCAACCCAGATTAGAAAGTAAAAGTGCTGTCAAATAGCATTGGCTTTTGTGCAATATATTCAATAAAAATAATTTTATTTATAGAGTAGTATTTGGTACAAACTAATGATGTACAATTGTTCTAGTACATTTCTTGTTTGTATGTATCTTTGTAAATTTATCTTCTAGCGTTTATTATTCAGTATGTGACTGGACATAAGCTGCTGTGTGGGTTAAGAGCTTGAGGTTATTTCAGGAAATCTGACAACACATAAATTTACGGGCCATTCCAGCATTACACTCCATCTCACCCTTGGTGTTCAATTAGAAATTCCAAGACATGCCGGTATAGCAAGCATAATTGTTGTGCGTCATTCGTGACATTTTTTTCAGGTTTCCCGCAGTGCTTCTGGCTGTGAATATTAAATTTCTGGGACAGGAGGAATCCAAAACCTCTCAAGACTTAACTTCCAGTGAAGATTTAATGGGTGATTGATATTATTTCATCCATTTTTAAACACAAACAATTTGGTTGCTGTGATGATATGTCTCCATTTCTATGTACAGGCGATTCTGGTCCTCAGAGAGAACACAGGGACAAATGCACAGGCCTTTCATTCTCTTCTTTCTCCAAACTCATATACCAATTGGCAGTCTTTTCCCATTTTATGAACTTTCTGACTGTTGCTTCCAATTTTAGTTTTATGATAATTTGCTTTTGTCTTGCAATTTGGAGATAATAAAAGCATTTTATGGCATTTTAGAACAACAAGGAGGAATCTGATCCCAATGCAGAATGTGTTGTGTGAGAGGATTTCCGATGCTGAATTTGAAATATTTCTTTGAAAGCAATCAACTCTCAAAAAAGAATTGGAACATTATCACTTTTAATTTAAAGCAATGAATACTTTTCTTAGAGCCTGTCTTCTTGGGATGACAATTAACTGGGAAGGATTCCTTAAAGTTGGTTCTCAGAACTGAGTGGTGATTTTTAAATTACTGCAAGTAACTATCAGTACTAAAATGCATAATTGTATTAATCCAAGCAACAATAAGTATTATCAATCTGTCAGGTCTACCAATGGGTAATCTAAATTTAAATGACTGAATAATGACATTATAAAAAAATATTTCCCCAGCTCATTAATCAGTTGCCTTGCACAGCAAGAGTTTTAAATAGAAAATAAACTATCAATGTGTGCGTGAAGGTGTCTGGATGGCTGGAGAATGAGCGCATTTTGAAGAGCCTCCCTGAATAAGTGGAATCTGTGGAATCTCGCCAACGTGACCTGAGGGGGTGAAAAGTTTTGTTGTGGAGCCAGATTCAGTCAAATTGAATCTTGAACCAGTGTAATGGATCATGAAAAACATGAGCATGTGGTATAAGGCTAACAAAATTATATTTAAAATCCTTTGCAAATATGTTGCTGATTCAGCCTTGAATTAGCAATTCTGATACTGCAATTTAGAACGCATAACTTTTTTAGATAACCCTCAGTTTTTCCGTTCAGAAAAACACCATATTTTTTCTCAATCATTTAAAGTTTAAAAAAATAACGCCACATATTTTAATCATTGATATTTGAAATGATGTATGGTAAAATGAAAATAAACTGTTTTAATCCTTCAAATCAAGTTTATACGTCTTAGAAATTGGTGAATAATGACAAATAGATACTCTCTTGAATAAGGGTGACACAGTGGTGCAGCAGAAAAGCTGTTACCTCACAGTTCCAGAGACCCCGGTCCAAACCTGACCCATCAGTGTGGAATTTGAACATTCTCTCTCTGACCACGTGGGTTTTCTTTGGGTGCTCCAGTTTCCTCCCATCTCACAAATATGTGCAAGTTAATAGTAAGATTAAATGAGAACTTACCAGTTTGAAGTTTGATCTTTATTTTATGAGGAGTAACGTTGAGGGATTACGTGAAGATCCTGTCAGGATGCATGCATGTCAATCTTCAAAGCAGCGGTGTGAAATCACAGATAACAGTAATTGAACTGAACATAGTAAGATTAGAGAACTAGGATACCAGTTGACTTTATGGTCGAGGGTGGGCGTGGAGGGCACGTAATCCCTCAACGTTACTCCTCATAAAATAAAGATCAAACTTCAAACTGGTAAGATCTCGTTTAATCTTACTATTTTACTTCGGGGTCACGTGAGTGACTACGTGAAGATTTTAAAGCTCTGTGATTTCATGCCGTGGAACGAGTCCATGCCTCACAGACTGCCGTAATTGACTAAGGGAGGAATTATGTTAACATATTCAAACATGAATCAGACATTGAAAATCATGATGAATTTATTTAACAAACAAAATTATAGCCCCTTTTATATGGGGTGAATCATAGTACAGAACGTAAAATAGATTCTGCAAACGTCGCAGGTTTGACCACCGGTTTGTTATAATAATGTTGAAAGGTTTTTTCTTTGGACCATCTTGCTGTCCCCAGGATGTGGTCCATGGGTACCTCCAATCCCATAGCTGCCGATGTAGCTGCAGCCCTGGTGGAATGAGATTTAAATATGTAAGTATCCACCCCGGCAGCCCCCAAAACCTGTCTAAGCCATCTAGAAATAGTTTGTACAGATACCCTTCTATGGGGCTGTTTATGGCTGTGCAGTAATGCAATTTCCTTGCCTCTGAGCTGTTTAGTGACCATGTATTGTAATAAATGCGTCATAACGCATATACGATCATCTATTGGGTATGCTCTGAATTCCAATTTGAGGCCTGATGTTTTACCAATTCGTATATGAAAAAGGTTATTTTGCTAGTTGAAATAGCCATCGTGTCCAGCCTTAATTTATGTAGTGACTGGACTCGTTGTGCCGAAACCAAAGCCATCAGCATGACTATTTTTTGAGTTAGTCTTTGCAGGGACAGGGCTGTTGCTGGTAACCAACTCCTCAGCAGCGTAAGGACTACACTCACATCCCAGATATGGGTATACCTGGTCCTAGGGGGATTGGTATTAAATATTCCCCTCATTAGTTTGATTACCAGTGGGTGAGACCCAACAGAGTGACGCTCTGATCCTTGTCACAAATATGCTGAAAGGGCACTCCTGGCGCACTTTATGGCACTATAACTGAGCCCTTCATCATAGTGAAGGCTAGCCAGGAATTCCAGAACAGACGTTACGTTTGCCGTACAGTACGAGATGTTGGTCCTTGAACAATATTTCTCCCACTTCCTGATGTATACCAGATATTGTTGTTTCGTGGACTGCCTGTGAGCCGCCGTGATCATATTCATAGTTCGGTCCGTCAGCCCCAGGTCCAGTAGTGGTCTTTTTAGATTCTACAAATCAACAGATTTGTCCTGTCATGGCATGGGTGGCTTTCGCCCATTACAGGATGGACCAACAAATCTGGCCGTTTCGGAATGGAGATACATGGTTCCAAGACCATGTCGAGAATCACAGGGAACCATGGTTGAGTAGGCCAATCGGGCACTACCAAAATACCAGACCCCGAGTCTTGTTGTATTTTGCATAAGACCCAACTGATGAGGCAGAAAGGAGGAAATGCATAGAAAAACAATTCCCCCCAGTGCAGCGAGAATGCAACCATCACTGCTGCCCCAGGGTCTGGTTCCCAAGAAACATAATTTCGCAACTGGTGATTAAGCTGAGATGCAAATAGATTGATATCTGGTGTTCCATATCATGCTACAATATCAGCAAACACTTTGCGGTCCAACATCCATTCGGTTTTGTCATTGAATCTTCGTGACCTGGTGTCTGCCACTGTATTGTGTTTACCTGGTAGGTAACTAGCTGATATCCAAATATTTTTATGAATACACCATTGCCAGATTGTGTTAGCCAGATCATCACATGATATCGATTTGATTCCACCCATATGGTTAATATATGCCACCACGGTGGTGTTGTCAATTTGTAGGCGGACATGCAGATGATGCATTTCTGAACAGTATGCCTTTAGCCCATAGTACGCATCCAACATTTCTAAGTAGTTTATGCCAAGTGTCTGAAGTAAAGATGCCTCATGTGCATCCCATCTACCTCCACAGCTGGAGATGGAATAAGTAGCACCCCAACCATGAGCACTGGCATCAGTTTGTAGCACCACTGAAGGGTTGCTGACAATGATGGGGCTAGAGCAATGCCAAATGTTTTGCCTCCACCATTGTAATTCCAAAATTGCTTTAGCTGGTAGCTTCATTGGTCTATCGAAATGACCAGTATTGAATTTGAGTGCTTGCACCTTTGCCCTTTGTAAATTTTGGTAATGCAAAGGTCCAAACTGTGTGGCTGGAAAGGCAGCCACAATTTTGCCAATCACCCTTGCTACCTGTCGAATTGATGGTTCACTGATGACAATGAGGCTGTTGCAGGCCTCAGTTAAGTCTGTTGCAGGCCTCAGTTAAGTCTGTTGCCTTGCCCTTAGGTAAAGTCACCGACATGCGAACTGAATCAATGGTGAACCCTAAGTAATCCATAGTAGTGGAAGGAGCCTGCTTAGATTTAACTGGATGGATGATGAACCCCAGTTTTTCAAACAAAGCAGCTGATACAGCTGCTTTGGCTAAATCCAAAGTTTTCCCCACAATTAATATGTCATCTAGGTAAGCCATGACCATGTGTTTCTGTTTCCGAAGAAACGCTAAGGCTGGTTTTAAAATTTTGGTAAATAGTCTGGGGACAGATGTTAATCCATTAGGCAGTGCTCTATACTGCCAGAGCTGCCCCATCCAGTTAAATTTTAAATATCGGCGTTGATCCTTTCGTATAGGCACCGAGTAGTATGAATCTTTTAAATCGATGCAATCCATGAAGTAGCCTTTGGAAATCATTTGTTTGGCAGTAACAAAGGTTTCCATTTTGAAATGAATATACTGCACAAATGTATTCAGTTTGGTCAAATCTATAATGATGCGGCAACCACCATCTTTTTAATTTTTTGTAAAGATATTAGACACGAATTCTAGAGAGTCGTGTTGGGATCTCTCAATAACCCACTTAGCATATAGCCTCTCCAGCTCAGCATGTGCTCCCAGTTTTTCCTGTCGTGAAAGCATGAATGTTCGGTTCGGTACATGCTGAACTGGAGGATGGTTCTTTTGGACAAATTTGATTTCATATCCCTGAATACTGTGCAGGATATAAGAGTCAGTAGTTATAGCACTCCATGCCTCCCAAAAGAAGTGTAACCTACCACCAATTTGTGTATGAATTACACCCCCTGTGTTTTGGAAGGAACCAGACACACCTACCTCCATGGTTACCAGTGGAGTGTTTATTTCCTCTTCTTCTGTCGCCGTAGAGGTAGAGGCGCCGCAGTGTGGGGTGGGCGCATCTTCCACGAAGGCCGGTCTGGGCCATGGCCTAAAAAAGACCTCTGTCCTGGTTGCCCGGCCTTTGAGCTTTCACCAGCATCGGTGTATCTTGATCTGCTGGTGGGTGCGTAGGGGTGCTGTCGCCGCAGGTGGGAGGCCTTACCCGATGCAGCCTTCATGAGCCCGACAGCTTTAGCCTCCTCGTCGAGCTCTTTGACCTGTTTAGACAGGTTGCCCCCAAACAGCAATATTGATGGCTTTGAATGACCAGGTTTACACAGCCCTGCAAACTTGGGGTTCAAGGCTGGGCGGATGGCGTTCTTCCTGAGACTGTTAATCTCAAACTGCTTATTGCAGAAGAGTGCCAGTGCATCTTGCTGTAATTCTGACATCTCCGTCCCATCCATCGACCGGGCAAACGCTGTAATTCCTGAAGTTAATAGATTGAGGATTTTGTGTAGTTTGACCTCCTGGCTTCTGCCACCCGCACCGATGTACCCCCAAATGGAACTGTTCACCACCGGAACATTGAGGGAGACACAACTTCTGCCGCCCGCACCGATGTACCCCCAAATGGAACTATTCACCACCGGAACGTTGAGGGAGACACAATTTTCTGGTGCCATATATTTGGCAGTTGTGTCCATCACAGCCTCCTCTTGCAGCTGGTGAAAAGAAAGGTAATCAATGCTTGCTGCTAGTTTGGGTTGCAATGGCTGTCCTTTCTGCGCTGGTAATGCAAATTTGGACCATATCTAGCAGCTCCTGCTGTTCTTGCACCCCCAGCACACTTGTTGAGTCTTCAGCCAACCCCTCTTCGGAGCCAGCCCAGAAATGGCTCCTAGTACTCCCCTCTGTCGAGGGAGATGCAATATGCAGCCCTTTGAAAGGTGCTGCCATGGGTATATTAAAAGACCCATGGTGACTAGACTCCATCTCCCAGAGTCTGTCACGCTCGAGCATCTGCTCCATTAGTCGCTCCATGCAGCCTAAGCGACCACGGTCACTAGCCGCCGGCGGTGACTCCCCACAGCTCGACTCGTCCGAGTCAACGGGCCTATCCGTCTTCTGTTTGGCCTTCCCGCTCGGCCGTGGTGTTGATCTGGCTGGCGCAGGTGCCAAGTCGGGAACTGCTGATCGCACGATTAGCGATTCCGGTACAGTCGGCCGCTGCTGGCTGCCCGCTACTCCGCGGTCCTCCCCAGCCAGCCTAGACGCAGCCCTTGTGGACTTCTTCATTTTGTCCATGGTTCTTCCTGTAAAACAACACAGGAAGAACAAAACGACCGCAGAGTAAGCACTTACCTGCCGGTCTTGGTTTTAAACTTACCGCTGCGGGGGAACGCTCCACCCTGCCTGTCGTTGCGCAATGCGTTAGACGATATGACACGCATGCGTCCTGGCGGGGTTTTCACGTAGTCACTCACGTGACTCTGAAGTAAAATAGATAAATTGCCTTCTGTAATATTGCCCCTATTTTGAAGGATGCAAACATGGGATAACAAAGAACTAGTGCCTGGGTGATCAATGGTCAATGTGGACTCGGTGGGCTGAAAGGCCTGTTCTCACGCTGTATCTCTAAAGTAAGCCCTTTATCTGATCTTGTGACTCCATCTTTGAATATATATATCAGTGGAACTGTTAGACTGGAAAAAGGGCATTCTTTATTTTGCATTCAAGGCTGTTACTCTTCTTATTTGTTATTTTTAGATCAGTCCTCAAAATGTGAACATTGGTCGGCAATCTGCAACATTCCAGCTGGGAACTTGCACGAAGATATTTGCAGATACCATACTGGAGCTGCTGCACCCTTTGATCTGGTGATAACGAGGAAGATTGCAAAGATGAAAAAGGTTTATAATATGTTCATCGAAAAATAAAACTCCTGGGTGGCTTTGAGATGTTTTTTCTTCTGCTGATTGGCTTCCACATTTTGGGTCACCTTGCTGCTCCCTGTGTCACATCCCAGTGTACCGCACATTATTCTCTGAGAAATAAGGACCAAAAAACTAGATATGGGGGCACTGCCTTTGTCCATCATTTTATTGCTGATTCTTTAATCTCCTTGCAGAATGGGACACAAGGCTACACTTCAAATGTTTTTGTCATTTGGTGCCAATATAATGAAGTTGATCGCATACACTTTCTGTAGTCCATCTCAACAAGGCCTTTGGTACAATCACGTATCCATACACACATTAAGGGAACAATTTGTACACAGTGAGGTGGATATTCGGAAGCAGTGGGTGTTGGGGTGATACAACATGTGGATAATAATCAGCCAGTGAAGAAATCAAGTATATACAGTGGCTTGCAAAAGTTTTCATACCCCTTGAACTTTTCCACATTTTGTCACGTTACAACCACAAACGTAAATGTATTTTATTGGGATTTTATGTGATAGACCAACACAAAGTGGTGCATAATTGTGAAGTGGAAGGAAAATGATACATGGTTTTCAAATTTTTTTACAAATAAAAAACTGAAAAGTGTCGCGTGCAAAAGTATTCAGCCCCCTTGAGTCAATACTTTGTAGAACCACCTTTCGCTGCAATTACAGCTGCAAGTCTTTTGGGGTATGTCTACCAGCTTTGCACATCCAGAGACTGAAATTTCTGCCCATTCTTCTTTGCAAAATAGCTCAAGCTCAGTCAGATTGGATGGAGAGCGTCTGTGAACAGCAATTTTCAAGTCTTGCCAGAGATTCTCAATTGGATTTGGTCTGGACTTTGACTGGGCCATTCTAACACATGAATATGCTTTGATCTAAACCATTCCATTGTAGCTCTGGCTGTATGTTTAGGGTCATTGTCCTGCTGGAAGGTGAACCTCCGCCCCAGTCTCAAGTCTTTTGCAGACTCTAACAGGTTTTCTTCCAAGATTGCCCTGTAATTGGCTCCATCCATCTTCCCATCAACTCTGACCAGCTTCACTGTCCCTGCTGAAGAAAAGCATCCCCACAGCATGATGCTGCCACCACCATGTTTCACAGTGGGGATGGTGTGTTCAGGATGATATGCAGTGTTAGGTTTCCGCCACACATAGCATTTTGCGTTTAGGCCAAAAACTTCAATTTTGGTCTCATCTGACCAGAGCACCTTCCTCCACATGTTTGCTGTGTCCCCCACATGGCTTGTGGCAAACTGCAAACGGGACTTCTTATGGCTTTTTTTTCAACAATGGCTTTCTTCTTGCCACTCTTCCATAAAGGCCTGATTTGTGGAGTGCACGACTAATAGTTGTCCTGTGGACAGATTCTCCCACCTGAGCTGTGGATCTCTGCAGCTCCTCCAGAGTTACCATGGGTCTCTTGGATGCTTCTCTGATCAATGCTCTCCTTGCCCGGCCTGTCAGTTTAGGTGGACAGCCATGTCTTGGTAGGTTTGCGGTTGTGCCATACTCTTTCCATTTTCGGATGATGGATTGAACAGTGCTCCGTGAGATGTTCAAAGCTTGGGATATTTTTTTATAACCTAACCCTGCTTTAAACTTCTCCACAACTTTATCCCTGACCTGTCTGGTGTGTTCCTTGGGCTTCATGATGCTGTTTGTTCACTAATGTTCTCTAACAAACCTCTGAGGCCTTCACAGAACAGCTGTATTTATACTGAGATTAGATTACACACAAGTGGACTCTATTTACTAATTAGGTGACTTCTGAAGGCAATTGGTTGCACTGGATTTTATTTAGGGGTATCAGAGTAAAGGGGGCTGAATACTTTTGCACGCGACACTTTTCAGTTTTTTATTTGTAAACAAATTTGAAAACCATGTATCATTTTCCTTCCACTTCACAATTATGCGCCACTTTGTGTTGGTCTATCACATAAAATCCCAATAAAATACATTTACGTTTGCGGTTGTAACGTGACAAAATGTGGAAAAGTTCAAGGGGTATGAATACTTTTGCAAGCCACTGTAGGAAGGAACTGCAGTTGCTGGTTTACACCAAAGGTAGACACGAAATGGTGGAGTAACTTCAGTCTGAAGAAGGATTTCAACCCAAAACGTCATCTATTCCTTTTCTCCAGAGATGCAGCATGATCTAACCTCATCTACTGCATTTGATGTTCACAATGTGACCTCCTTTACATCAGTGAGATCAAACATAGACGAGGCGACTGTTTCACCAAACACATGCTGGGTTTATCAAAGTACAGCAGGATCTTAAGTCAACCAACTAGACAAGTGGGCTGAGGAAGGCTAATGGAGTTTAATTGCAAGAAGTCAAACCAGGGCAGGACCCTCACAGTGAATGGTAGGGCCATGGGGAGTATAATAAACAGAGGGATCTAGGAGTACAGGTACATATTTCCCTGAACAGGTGGATAAGATAATAAAAAGGTGTTTGGTACATTGGGCATCATAGAGTCATAGAGTCATAGAGTGATACAGTGTGGAAACAGACCCTTCGGCCCAACTCGCCCACACCGGCCAACAATGTCCCAGCTACCCTAGTCCAACTTGCCTGCGCTTGGTCCATAACCCTCCAAACCTTTCCTATCCATGAACCTGTCCAACTGTTTCTTAAACGATGGGATAGTCCCAGCTTCAACTACCTCCTCTGGCAGCTTGATCCATACACCCACCACCCTCTGTGTTAAAAAGTTACCCTCGGATTCCTATTAAATCTTTTCCCCTTCACCTTGAACCTGTGTCCTCTGGTCCTCGATTCCTGGGTACTCTGTGTAAAAGACTGTGCATCTACCCGATTTATTCCTCTCATGATTTTATACACCTCCATAAGACCCCCCCCCCCTCATCCTCCTCTGCTCCATGGAATAGAGCCCCAGCCTACTCAACCTCTCCCAATATCTCACACCCTCTACTCCTGGCAACATCCTTGTAAGTTTTCTCTGAACCCTTTCAAGCTTGACAATATCATTCCTATAACATGGTGCCCAGAACTGAACACAATATTCTAAATGCAGTCTCACCAACTGCAACATGACCTCCCAACTTCTATACTCAATACTCTGACTGATGAAGGCCAAAGTGCCAAAAGCCTTTTTGACCACCTTATCTATCTGCGACTCGACCTTCATGGAACCATGCACTCCTGTTGCAATTATTCACAACCAACTTCACTATCTGCAAACCCACTAATTTTTGTATTATCAGCAAACTTGCTAATCTTGCCTTGTATATTCTCATCCAAATCATTGATGTAGATGACAAATAGTAACAGGCCCAGCACCGAACCCTGAGGCACACCACTAGTCACAGGCTGAGATTCTGAGAAGCAACCTTCCATCATCACCCTCTGCTTCCTTCCAGTGAGTGAATTTGTTAGCTCTCTCTCCTTGGATCCCATGAGATCTAACTCTCTCTCCATTCAGCTCTCTCTCCTTGGATCCCATGAGATCTAACCTTCCAGAGTAGCCTACCTTGCGGCACCTTGTAGAACGCCTTACTAAAGTCCATGTACACAACATCTACAGCTCTGCCTTCATCAACCTTTTTGCTCATGTCTTCAAAAAAAATCATTCAGATTTGTGAGACACGACCTCCCACGTACAAAACCATGCTGACTATCCCTAATCAGCCCTTGCCCATTAAATGCCTGTATATCCTATACCTCAGAATACTCTTCAGTAACTTACCAACTACAGATGTTAAGCTCTCCGGATTATGGTTCCCAGCATTTTCCCTACAGCCCTTCTTGAAAAGAGGCACATCATTTGCCACCCTGCAATCCTCTGGCATCTCTCCTGTATTAAAGTACGACTCATAAATTTCAACCAGAGCTCCCGCAATTTCCTCTCTAGTTTCCCGCAATGTCCTTGCATATATCTGATCAGGCCCCGGAGATTTGTCTACCTTCAAACACGACAGTACCTTCAGTTCTTCCTCGACGGTAACCCTGACTGCTCTCATGACCCTCCCAGTGACTGCTCCAATTTCCTCCGTCCTACTGTCTTTCTCCTTGGTAAATACAGAGGCCCTTGCCCATCTCCTGTGGCTCCACACAGAGGTGACCACTTTTATTCCTGAGAGGTCCCACTCTCTCTCTAGTTACCCTTTTCCCCCTTATGTATTTATAAAATCTTTTGGGATTGTCTTTAATGCTACCCATCAGAGCTATCTCCTGGCCCCTTTTTGCCCTTCTGATTTTCTTTTTTAGTTTGTTCCTTAGTTCCCAAAACACCTCCAGGGATGCACTTGATCCCAGCTGCCTATACCTGTCCCATGCATCCTTCTTGTTTTTGACTAACGTCTCAATTTCCCTCGTCAGCCAAGTTTTCTTACGTTTGCCTGCTTTACCTTTCACCCTAACGGGGGGGCGTACACATCCTGAGCTTTCTTCAGTACACTTTTAAAAACATCCCACTTGGCCGATGTTCCTTTCCCCTCAAATAACCTGCTCCAGTCAACTTGGGTGAGACCTTTTCTCATACCCTCAAAGTTACCCTTACCCCAATTGAGCATTTTAACACATGGACCCTCTCCGTCCCTATCCATAACTATCTTAAACCTAATCGAACTGTGGTCACTAATCCCAAAAGGCTCCTCCACACACACTTCATTAACTTGCCCATCCCAATTTCCCAATACTGGATCCAGCGTTGCCCTCTCACGTGTGGGGGTTTCCACATACTGTTTAAGAAAACTCACCTGAGCACTTTTGAGGAATTGCACCCCATCTAAACCCTTCACGCTATGATTTTCCCAGTCTATATTGGGAAAGATGAAATCCCCTACTACAGCATCCTTATTTGACCTGCAGCTGTCTGCAATCTCCCGGCACATTTGCTCTTCTAATTTCCGTTGACTATTTGGGGGTTTGGAGTACATCCCCAACAAGGTGATCATCCCTTTCTTGTTCCTCATCTCCACCCATTTCGCCTCACTAGACGAACCGTCTGTAATGTCACCTCTGAACACAGCTGTGACATCCTCCTTAACCAACAATGCAACTCCCCCTCCTCTTTTTTCCTCATCCCTGTCCTTCCACCTGTACCCCGCAACATTGATCTGCTAGTCCCGCCCCTCCCTTAATCAGGTTTCAGTCATGGCTACAATGTCCCAGTCGCTTGTACCTATCCACGTCCTAAGCTCATCTGCCTAACCCGTCAAGCCCCTTGCATAAAATACGTGCAAAACCCACCCTCCTTCCTCATCAGTCAGGGTATTGAGTACAGGAGTTGGGATGTAATGGTTGTACAAGACGTTGGTGAGGCCATATTTGAAGTATCGTGTTCACTTTTGGTCTGCTATAGGAAGGATGCCATTAAGCTTGAAAGAGTGCAGCAAATATCTACAAGGATAGGGTGAGGATGGGCAATCTAGGAATTTATTCCTTGAACGCAGGAGGCTGAGTGGTGATCCTACAGAGGTGTATAAGATCATGAGGGGAATAGATAGGTTGAATGCCCAAAGTCTTTTACCCAAGGTAGGGTAATCAAAAACCGGAGGATATAGGTTTAAGATGAGAGAGGGGCAACATTTAACATTTGGGAACAGTGGCCAAGTTTTTTACTCATAGGGTAGTAGGTATATGGAGCTGCCAGGTATGATAAAAAATTTTAAAAGACATTTGGACAGGGACAGGAAAGGTTTTGAGCTACATGGGCCATCTTGGTCGGTATGGACGAGTTGGGCCAAGGGGCCTGTTTCTGTTTCTGTATGATTCTATGACTATGTCTGCCAAAGCCTGCCTAATGTTCAGGTAATTAACCATTTTTACTCATCTTCCCATTATCATACTGACCTTTCTGTCCTGAGCCTCCTCCATTGCCAGTGAGGCCACACTCATACTGTAGGTACAGCACATCATATTCTGCTTGGGTAGCTTACAACCTAACGGTATGAACATTGAATTCTCCAATTTTAAGTCATCTACTCCTACCTCCTCTATCTTTCATGTGCTCCCTCCCCCCACCCCATTTCTCTCCCTATCCCACCCCTCTTCCTGCACCCATGTCCCCTTCCACCTATATCCTTCCCCCTGGCTTTATATTTCACGCTTCTTTTCTCCTTATCTGGCACTCTTCTGTCTCCTTTTCATCTCTGTCATTTACTCTACTCATCTGCCAATCAAACCCCCCTCACTTTTATCCACCTATCACTTGCCGGGTTTTGTCCTGCTCCCACCTCTCTCTTCCAGCTTTCTCCCTCCCCCCCCTTCACTACAATCAAATTGAATGAGGATCCCGACAGGAAAAATCATCACCTATGCACTCCTTGCACAGATGATGCCTGACCTGCTGAGTTACTCCAGCACTTTGTGTTTTGCTCAAAATTCCAGCATCTGCAGTTCCTTGTGTCTCTCTCTTAAATGTCTTAATGGTGTGGTTGTAACATTAACATTATTGATTTAACTTGTTAGCATTGACTGCGTTGATCACTTTCATACTGGCACGCTGTATTGCCCATACTGTTTCACCTCCTGCAGTATGTACAAGCAATTTTAAGATTAAAAATACATAAACAGCAGAAAGAAAATTTCTTCCAAAAAATGTTGTGTTATTTGCGAGCAGCTGAGGGTTCCTTTAAATAATGTTTGCAGTAGCCACCTTGATTTGACCCTGATTTCAATTTATTCTCTGAGCTCTAATGTATGTTAGATAAGAGCACCGACTCACAGGATTAAAGTCTCAGGAAAATTGTAACCAATGGTAAAACCTCCAGTCACTGGGCAGGAAGAACAAACACTATTTTCTGACTGCTCTTGCACAATTTATAACTGCAACAGGATGATAAGGAGACAAGAATCATCCTCACTGTGTCACTGGCACGGATAATTAAAAACTCAAGCAAAGAATCATCTCAATGAAAGGGCAAGCGAACTATGGACAAAGCCTGACAACTACGCATTATAAATAAACTGTAAATGAAATGGTGCAGTCGAGAGAGATGGAAAAATGGAATTCAAGGGCAGAAACAAATCTAAAACCACATGCCCTGATTTTATTTGATCAGTAGAATCATTCAGCTGATCAGAAGCAAGTTGTAAAAACAAACTTGAGGATAGTTCAATGGTGCTTTATTGTCACTTGTGCAAAACACAGTGTCATGATTTTTCGAGTCGCCAATCTTTGTGCCATTTCCAAAGTCTGGTGAAAGTCCAAATTTAACATTGGCATTGTCATATAACAAGTTTGGCTGGTTGGAGGGAAAGGCAAGCTTCTGAAGTATGTTCAAACACACATGAGGTAAGGGAGAAAGGAAGTGCAGAATAATAATTTGTAAATGACTTTAGGGGAAATAAGTTATCCATTCATAAGTTCAGGATAAACCTTTCTTCTCAGACATTGGTTTCCTGATTCATAGCCAAATTTGTTGAACAAAACTCATCTTTGCTAGAATTACTACAGTGGAAATTGAAGCAAGTCTTGATAACTGCAAGTATAGAGCAGATCAGGTGCCAAATTGGCAACGTTTAAAGCAGCTGCAGTTTTTTCTGTTTCTCATTCAAACTTGTTATCCAAATATGGCCAGTTTTAGACAGCGAGGAGTGGTGAATCAGATCGAATACGGATCCCAGTTCTTCAGTCTGAAGAAGGGTTTCGATCCAAAAAACGTTGCCTATTCCCTTCGCTCCATAGATGCTGCCTCACCCGTTGAGTTTCTCCAGCATTCTTGTCTACCTCCCAGTTCTGAATGTGGGTTTACTGTTCAAATGCAAATACAAATACAATGAAAGGTGTCAGCAGGAGAAATCTTGTGCTTGAAGATGCACAATTCAGAATAAAAACCATCCATGTCCAATATATTAATCGAGGATGTAACTTGATTTATTCCTAAAAAACAGTTACATTACATTACGTGGCTTTCACTCCACCGAGGTTGAGTGGTGCCACCTGCATTTTGCAGTTTTGCTTAAGGGTAAGCTGGGCGGCTGAGCAGTCCTCTCCAAAAACAGTGGTTGTGCTGAAATACAATGTTGATAGTGATATAATATTCAATACTTTATTACATTAATTCTACTACTACTTATTTTGCAATTTAATTGTAGAGTTATGTTTTTGACAATTTCTGATGAATGTTGTGGATCTCAATTCAGTTAAATTAAATGCACTCAGATGATGAAATTGTTATTCAATCCACGCATGTTATTAATCAGCAACAGGTACATAATTTTGAATACATTCATACATTTGGTTAAAGAATCTGCAAAGGGTCAAATTAGAAAAAACCGTAAACATATATGCAGATCATGTCTACTATCCAAAGCCTTTGTCCACTGATTCAGAGGCATGAGTTGTGATCTACTTTGGCAGATAGGCAACTTCACTTCAAATAATTAATCTAGAATTGGGAAAAAGAAGAACCCTTTGTGTTGGTCACCGTAAAACTATGGGATTGTCATACATGTCCGTCAGGTTTAATAATGTCCATCAGAAAATAACCTGCCAATCTTATCAGATCTGGTTTAGATGTGCCTCCTCAGTTCAACAGCATCTGGAGATGAGCACCAAATGTCATTCTTGGCAGTTCTAACTATATCTTGCGAACAAGTTATACCCATATCTTGTGGGGCGGCACGGTGGCGCAGCTATAGAGTTGCTGTCTTACAGCGCCATAGACCCGGGTTGGATCCCGACTGTGGGTGCTCTGTACAGAGTTTGTACATTCTCATTGTGACCACGTGGGTTTTCTCTGGCTGCTCCGGTTTCCTCCCACACTCCAAAAACGTAGAGGTTTATAGGTTAATTGGCTTTAGTAAAATTGCAAATTGTTCCTAGTGTAGTGCTGGTGTATGGGGTGATTGCAGGTCAGCATGGACTGGTGGGCCAAAGGGCCAGTTTTTGCACTATCTCTAGATTATAAAGTCTAAATAAGATTTAGCACTATGCATGTTTGACCTCCTCATGTTCCACCCAAAGTCTGCACTACCTGAACAATTTTTCGAAGGCCTGCTTATTTGCATTATCATGGCTGGGCATAACAGGTGCCAAACGGACAACATTTAAAGCACTGCAGTTTTTTATTTTTCTCATTCAAGCCTGTTATCCAAAAATAGGCAGTTTTATAAAGATAGCCTTTGTGGGTCTGATCAAATGCTGATCCCAGTCTGAATGCGGGTTTTCTGTTCAAATACATAGACAAAGTTATTGCTACAATGGAAGCGGTCCAGCATGAGAAATCTGAGGCTGCTACTACCTAAAGCCAACCTGCAACCATTAAAATGGAGGTGCACTGTGGGAGTAGTTTTGAACTGTATTCTGTCCTGACAAATGGCATACAACAACTGGGACTTGCAAATGGCGCCAAATCTGGCGACTCGTGTACACTGTCTATGTGTACTATTTCTATACACTTGCACTGTATCCAAGATGTGCTTATGTATAGTGATACTTGTACTGAACTGTATGCAAAATGTAATTTCACCGTACGTCGGTACATGTGACAACAAAGTACCATTGAACCATGCCTCAGATTCTCAGCCTGCTCTGACTGCATTGGTGGAGGAAGTAAAGAACAAAAGGAATGGATTAAAAATAAATCACCTTTGCTACTGCAAAACACCCGCTCTATCATTAGCTGCAAGCAGAGAACCAATCTGGTTGAACGAGGACCGCATGCTGGCAGTAGCACCTACAAATAAATTGAAAAACTTGGCAAAGCCTCAACAGAGAACTCTGTGCATGATAATCAATGAGAAGAGCAGGCAACAAGTAGAAATAAGGAACCGCATGAACAATAGATCACCTTATAACTTTATAGTCTGCCATATCCAATCGTGAATGATGGCAAACAATTGATCTGCTAAGTGAGGAGAAGGCTCCAGAGCATTTTATTCTTTATGATGGTGAGACCAGTGCATGACAAGCCAAAGACAAGGATTTAGATTTACAAATCTCCTCAGCCAGATGTGCTGAGTGTTAATCTACAGTATCTTGACTTCTTCAAGAGGTATTCAATTAATTTGATTAGTTCCAAGTGATACATATATACACAGAGAAGGCTATGAAGCAGATAATGTCCCAGCTGCAGTGCTGAAGACTTACATTTCAGAACTAGTCTTGATATTATCCAGGCTGTTCCAGTGCAACTATAATATTGGTACTTCTACATAACCAAATGAAGAAATTCACAACAATGTCATGTTCTTAAAAACAGGGCGGCACGGTAGCGCAGCAGTAGAGTTGCTGCCTTACAGCGTCAGAAACCCTCATTCGATACTGAATACGGGTGCTGTCTGTATGGAGTTTGTATATTCTCCCTGTGACTGCATTAGTTTTCACCTGGTGCTCCGGTTTCCTCCCACACTCCAAAGATGTGTAGGTTTGTAGGTTATTTGGCTTCATTAAAAACTGTAAATTGTCCTAATGTGTAGGATAGTGCTCGCGTACGGGGTGATTGCTGATCTACGCAGACTCAGTAGCCCGAAGCGTCCTGTTTCCACATTGTATTTCTGAACTCTAAAGTCAAACCAGACATTCAGCTAATTGCTATGCCATTGGTCAATCATCTACATAACGATGGCGATTGCCATTAACAGCACTATCAAAGTGACATTTGCTAATTACTTGCTCACAGAGACTCGGTTTCACTGCAACACACCACCCAGGACTCAATAACTTTGGCTCAAACTTGGTGAAGAGAGCTAAGTCTCAAAGCTGAGATAAGAGTGCTGGCCTGGATATCAGAGTATTGTTTTTCCAATTATGGTATTCAAAAGCCTTGTTAAATCCAAAGTTAAGGGGAATCAAACAAAACCCCTTCACAGGCTGAAGTTAGATGATTGTTGTCTCAACCCTGTACACTCTGCAGTAAAGAACTCTTCGCTTAGAACACAGAGCAAAGAAGAGTACAATGCAGGAACAGGCTCCTTGGCCATGAATATCTGTCCCAATCACATCACCAAAGTAAAACTAAAGATAGACACAAAATGCTGGAGTAACACAGGCAGCATCTCTGGAGCGAAGAAATGTCACCCATTCTTCTCTCCAGAGATGTGGCCTGTTCCGATGAGTTACACTTCATTTTGTGTCTATCTTCGTTTAAACCAGCATCTGCAGTTCCTTCCTACACCAAAGTAAACTAACCTGACAACATCCTAATAAATCTAGTAGTCCTGGCAACATCCTCGTAAATCTTCTCTGCACTGTGTCCAGCTTAATGACATCCTTCCTACAGCAGGGTGACCAAAACTGAACACGGCCCTCCAAATGCGGCCTCACCAACATCTTGTTCAACTGTAATATAAGATCCCAACTTCTATACTTAATTCAATGACTGATAAAGGCCAACGTGCCAAACACCTTCTTCATCTTCTCGCAATAGGTTATGCAGCAGGTACATGGGGACACCATTAAATGTGGGTTCCCTTTCAAGTGACACAGCATCCTGACCATGAGATTCACTGTCATTCCTTCATTCTTACTGGGTCTTAATCCTGCAACTCCCAATAGTACATGAATATCCTCACCAGAAGCATTGCAGCAGTTCAAGAATGCAACTTACCATGCAAATGTAGGTTAAGGAAAACAACAAATGCTGGCCTTCTCACTAATGCCTACATAGCATGATTGAATCAGAAATGAATAACGTTACATATTATCTCTTTAAGTATAAATTCTGTAAATAAGTCATTTAATATTTAAGGAAGCTGCAGCAAAATTACAACCACAATGGAAAATTTTGTCAGCACAAGCATTTACTTTCAGATAGCTGATTGATTTATTTTCAACATCACCCAAATGAATTCTGTCGTGGATAATAAAATTTAGACGAAAATAAATGTGCAATTCATTCACTCACCATCACATTTACTACACCTCTGTTACGATACAGGAAATGGATTGTAAAGAAAAATGCCATATGATGTATGTTTTTATTAGTATATTTTGCTCTGTACATAGTGTAACTGCCCTCATAAAATATTACAGAACTGGCATTTTGAGAACTTTACAAACAGTTGGAAATCAGTTATCTTTCAGTCCGATCAGCAGAGAAGATTATTGGCTGCAACCTTCCCTCCATTGAACTGTACACTGCAAGGGCCAGGAAGCGAGCAGGCAAGATCATCTGTGACCCCTCTCACCCTGGCCACAAACTCTTTGAATCACTTCCCTCTGGAAGGCGACTCTGGATTGCCACAGCCAGACATAAAAACAGTTTTTATCCACGAGTAGTTGCTCTACTCATCAGCCAAAAATCTGTAGCCTCCCTTTGATCTGGTATTTTGTTGGTTCACATGCTTGATCAATGTGTTTTATCATTAATGTCTTATTATTATTAATGTTTAGTGTTTTCTGAGTCATTCATAACTGTCTGTATGTCATGTTGTTACTTGTGGGCGGAGCACCAAGGCAAATTCCTTGTATGTGAATACTTGGCCAATAAACTTACTTAATTACTTATCTCATATTTGGAAATGGTTAATTCAAGAAATGGGAATAATAATAAACAGCATGATTGATATCTATTTTTATACCTGACCATGACTAAGAGAATGCCACAGTTCTCACTCATAAAAATTAAGAGTCGTTTAGAAAATTTGAACCTTCTCTTCAACAAAATAAAACGTCTCCTGGAAAGGCCATTAAATCAACAGTAACATTGCAAAGTGAGGGTGACCTTGCTTACTTTGCCCAAACTTGTTTGATATATCACTGATCAATGTTATGAATTACTTTACAACTCAAGCTCAGCCTGAATATTCAAAACATGTTCAACTTGTTCATGAACCAAAGGGTCTGCCCTGCACCTTGCCAGCATTACAGTGGATAAATGATCATTAAGTATCATTTACTCAGAACAAGAGTTGTCTGTGTGAGTGTCCCTCACCTATTCATACTCCTATTTGCACTGGACATTGATGCTTCTAAAATCACGTGTGTAAGTTACTACTTTACGTGGGGACCAGCACCTCTATTGATCATCATGCTATTTTTGACATGCACTTCGGAGCATTGTTAGTAGCATTATTTTAATCCATTTTCAAATTAGTGAGTATACTTAATCGGGATGTATTTCAACAGATTCTTCAGTCATATTTTAAATGCTTTGATAAACAGACAGATAAGGGAAACATGAAAAAAAGGACTGGCGGAACTAGTTGGGGGATGGAACTAGTTGGGGGAGAAACTAGTTGGGGGAGGGAACCAGTTGGGGGATGGAATTAGTTGGGGGATGGAACTAGTTGGGGGATGGAACTAGTTGGGTATGGAACTAGTTGGGTATGGAACTAGTTGGGGGAGGAACTAGTTGGGGGAGGAACTAGTTGGGGGATGGATCTAGTTGGGTATGGAACTAGTTGGGGGAGGAACTAGTTGGGGGAGGAACTAGTTGGGGGATGGATCTAGTTGGGGATGGAAATAGTTGGGGGATGGAACTAGTTGGGGGATGGAACTAGTTGGGGATGGAACTAGTTGGGGAGGAACTAGTTGGGGATGGAACTAGTTGGGGAGGAACTAGTTGGGGAGGGATCTAGTTGGGGAGGGAACTAGTTGGGGGATGGAATTAGTCGGGGGATGGAACTAGTCGGGGGATGGAACTAGTCGAGGGATGAACTAGTTGGGGATGGAACCAGTTGGGGGAGGGAACTAGTTGGGGATGGAACTAGTTGGGGATGGAACTAGTTGGGGGAGGGAACAAGTTGGGAGATGGAACTAGTTGGGGGATGAACTAGTTGTAGGATGGAACTAGTTGGGGGATGGAACTAGTTGGGGGATGAACTAGTTGGGAATGGAACCAGTTGGGGGATGGATCTAGTTGGGGGATGGAACTAGTTGGGGGATGAACTAGTTGGGAATGGAACCAGTTGGGGGAGGGAACCAGTTGGGGGATGGAACCAGTTGGGGGATGAACTAGTTGGGGGAGGAACTAGTTGGGGAGGAACTAGGAGGAGAGCCAATAGGTTAAATGTGGGGTGATAGGCAGATAGAACCAGGTGGATAAGGGGAACAAAACTAAGTGATGAGGTCAGGTATAATTAGGAAAATGGCTGGAGAGAGGGGGTGCGAATTGTGATTGAGCAACTTTAGACTTTACTTTAGACTTTAGAGATACAGCATGGAAACAGGTCATTCGGCCCACCGAGTCCACGCCGACCAGCATACCCCATACCCTAACACTATCCGACACACTAGGGACAATTTACAATTTTAACATAGCCAATTAACCTACAAACCTGTATGTCTTGGGAGGAAACTGGATCACCTGGTGAAAACTGCGCCGTCACAGGGAGAATGTACAAACCCCATACAGACAGCACCCCTAGTCAGGATCGAACCCGGGTCTCTGGCACTCTACCGCTGTGCCACAGTGTCATCCACATGGATCTGAAGGAGAGAGAAAGAACACAGGGGATGAGAGTTTCCAGGACTTAGAGGCTGGGAGGGTGTAATGTGAATGGTCACAGCTTTCGCACAGACCACTCTTTTTGTGACTCCATGATTTGCTCATCCATACCCACCCATCCCTCCCTGAAAATAGACATAAAATGCTGGAGTAACTCAGCGAGACAAGCAGCATCTCTGGAGAGAAGAAATGGGTGACATTTTAGGTCGAGACCCTTCTTCAGACTGAAAGTAAGGGAAAAGGGAAACGAGAGATACAGACGACGGTGTCGAGAAATATATAGAACAAATGAATGGTAAAAAAAGTAACAATGATAGAGGAAACAGGTTATTGTTAGCTGTAGCTAGGTGAGAGGTGAAAAGCTGGTGTGACTAGGGTGGGGAAGGGATGGAGAGAGGGAATGCAGGGGTTACTTGAAGTTAGACAAATCAATACTCAAACCCTTGTGTTGTCAGCTGCCCAAGTGAAATATAAGATCCTGTTCCTCCAATTTGCATTTAGCCTCACTCTGACAATGGAGGAGGCCCAGGACAGATACCTGTAGGTCAGTGTGGAAATGGGAAGGGGAATTAAAGTGTTTAGCAACCGGGAGATCAGGTACTTCGAGGAAGAAGGTGTTCAGCGAAATGATCGCCCAGTCTACGTTTGGTCTCGCCAATATATAAGAGTCCACATCTTGAACAACTGCCTAACCTGAAAGGACAGTCAGCGTCACTGGACAGTCGAGGTACGAGGTATAGGGGCATGTGTTGCATTTCCTGCAGTTGCAAGGGAAGGTACCTGGGGAGGGGTGGTTTGGATGGAAAGGGATGAGTTAACCAGGGAATTGAGGAGAGAACGGCCTCTACGGAAGGTGGAAAGACATGGAGATGGGAAGATGTGACTAGTGGTGGGATCCCATTTGAGGTGGCGAAAATGTGGAAGGATTATGTTTTGTATGCGACGGCTGATGGGGTTGGACCTCCCTGAACCCTGACACTTCTACCTGCATCAGAGAAGATGCATCACTTAAATAGGTTGTGAGAGTGGAAACATTTTATAGGAACCTGAGGGACAACGTTTTCACACAGAGGTTGTGAGAATATGGGTAGTAGTTGAGAGAGGTATTATAACAACATTTAAATGACATTTGAACAGGTAGATGGATAGGATAGGTGTAGAGGGATATGTGCCAAATGCAGACAGATGGGACTAATCTAGATGGGGCATCTTGGTTAGCATGGGCAAGTTGGGTTGAAGGGCCTGTTTCCATGTTTTATGGCTCTATGACTATCTATGACAGATTTGGAAATAATTCCAAAAGCTCTGGAAAAGAATGCTTACCAATCCAACAGTAATATGTTAGATGGGCTGTTGATATGACATTGAAAGGGGAAGGTAGACAAAAATGCTGGAAAAACTCAGCGGGTGAGGCAACATCTATGGAGCAAAGGAAATAGGCGACGTTTCGGGTCGAGACCCTTCTTCAGACTGATGTGACGGTGGGTGGGGGGGGGGGGCGGGAAGAAGAAAGGAAGAGGTGGAGACAGTGGTTAAATGTGGGGTGGAGAAAGCAGGGACTACCTGAAATTGGAGAAGTAAATGTTCATACCGCTGGGGTGTAAACTGCCCAAGCAAAATATGGGATGCTGCTCCTCCAATTTACAGTGGGCCTCACTCTGACCATGGAGGAGGCCCAGGACAGAAAGGTCAGATTCGGAATGGGAGGGGGAGTTGAAGTGCTGAGCCACTGGGAGATCAGGTTGGTTATTGCGAACCGAGCGGAGGTGTTGGTCTCACCGATGTAGAGCAGCTGACACCTAGAGCAGCGGATGTAATAGATGAGGTTGGAGGAGGTGCAGGTGAACCTCTACCGCACCTGGAAAGACTGCTTGGGTCATTGAATGCAGTCAAGGGTGGAGGTAAAGCGACATTTCCTGCAAGGGAAAGTGCCAGGGGAGGGGGTGGTTTGGATGGGAAGGGACAAATTGACCAGGGAGTTATGGTGGGAGCGGTCTCTGCAGAAAGCAGACAGGGGAGGAGATGGGAAGATGTGGCCAGTGGTGGGATCCCGTTGGAAAGGAAAGGGATGCGTTTAGATGTGGTGGTGCGATCCCATTGAAAGGGAAAGGGATGCGTTTAGATGTGGTGGTGAGTCAGAACTCATAAAAATATATACAGTATCTGTATCCTTCAGTTTATCAGGCATCACAGAGCCTTATTCAATGTAATAACAAATCTTCGAGAGCAAGAAAAATATTCTGGGATTGGAATGGTTAAGATAACACTCTGCTGAAATGTCAATTGACTGTCTGTGTGTTGGTCAGGGCACAAGGGTGTTTGGTCAGGGCACAGGGAGCAGGTTTTGCTCCCTGCTGAGTTAGTCAGCTTCAGACCACACAATATTCAGGATGCTACACATGGGAGAGGAGTTGCTCAAAAAAAATCTTAAGAGCTATTCCCAGGTTAGGAAAGCGGGAAAGTCATCAAACACTCTGCTACTGTTTATACCCAAAGAACTCCGCTGGGAGAGATTGTAAGTAGACATCTGGGGAGGAGATCAGGTTTGGCTTGAAGGAAGCACAGTCGAAAATCTGCAACATTTGCTTTGTAACCTCATGAACTCAGAATGTCCATCGGAGACAGTGGGGACATTGCCAGTTATGAAGTTTTATCCAGGAATAACTCCCTGCTTTTTGGAAGTAGGAAAGAGTACATTGGCATGTCTGGCACTGCATGTGGAGAGAAAGTAGATTGAATGTTTACCAGGTCGATATCAAAACAAAGCATTTCACTGTACTCAGGTACATATGAAAATAAAGTAGCATAGAATAATTGAATCATTGAATTAAATTAGATTTTATTTTCCATATAGAAAAATATGGTTTATATTAATAGCTTTCATGCTGAATAAGCAGTCTGCTTATAGGTGCTTTTGGGTTCAGTCATGAAGAATCACTTAATTTCTTTCTTTGTCATCTTAAACCGAGATGCTCTTGGAAAAGGAGGACACAAGATTGCTGCTCTGGCATCTTACTGACTGCTTGAATTAACTTCTCATATCTGCAGTGTCTATTTCGCAAGAGGATGAGGGACAGATCAATAACAGATCAGTTACATCCTGCATATGGAAACATGAAGTTGGACTGCTGAACATTCCAGCAAATGGAAAGTATAACTCAGTGTGTGAATGTAACGTTTGCCAGAGTTTCAAAAGACTTTCCATTTCACTGGTAGAATGTTCTTCTGCACGTGGGAAGGACAAATGGCTTCATTGTTCCTAATTAGTCAATTTGCACCAGATGTCATCATATTGCTCTTCTCGTGCTAAAAAAATTGCACATCCACCAGGAAACAAAATTGAAAAAGGAATTTACTTCCAGCAAATCGAAAAACATTGAACATTGTTTAAGTGATGTTGTTAGATAGTATTGTTTATGGCTTTCAGAGCCTAGCTGGAAATAATTCCTCGGCTAAAATAGAGGCACAATGTGAAGGCTGAACAAGGTGCACCAAGGCCTCTGCAAAAGAGATGTAAAATGTGTTTCTCATTTCCTGCAGTGTTCCCCACCATCAAGACCATGACTCTATTTTCTGAACACATTGATATTTTGTTGTTAATAATAAAATCACTTCCAAATGGAAACTTTGGAGCAAAAAAAAAGCACAGCAAACATCCTTTAAATTTTTCTTCAAAGAAGAAACTCTGAATAGAAATTGTGCAAAAAAAATAAAATAAAATAAATAAAAAAAAACTAAGGCTAAATATATTTCTGCATATTTGATTATTTGGAGCAAAAGTGCTTATCAATTCTAGCTTTGCTAAGTTCTTATTTCCGATATTGCATAATTTCATAAGATTCCTAAAGTAGTTTGTTGAAATATTCAAATTTCTTTTCAATTGCTTTTCCTCCTTCCTAATATAAATCATCCTGCCACTGCCAGGTCTCCATTTTAAATTAAATTCACCAAACGCAATGTTTATGAGCTGTCAAGTGGCAGAATACACTCACCCCAACACAGAGACTAAGTGGATTTGTAGCTATTTTAGTTTTTTTCCCCCCTTTTATTTATTTGTTACTGGAATGTGGGGGTCACTTGCAAAGCTGGAATTGTTATCCACCCCCAATTACTCCTTGAACGAGTGGCTTGAGAGGCCATTGTTAAGGGTTGAGGGCACTTAATAGTCAACCATATTGAAGTCATATGTCACCCAGACTTGAGTAAAACAGTAGATTTTCTTTCCTAAGCTACAACAGTGAAGTTTTTACATGTGTTTTACAACAATCTAGCATTTTGGGGGGGGGGGGCATAGTACAGATACCAATTTTCTTATTTTAAATATTAATAAATTAACATATTTAATTTATGTCTCTAAGGTGTCCTGACCCAAAATGGCTTCAGTCCATTTCCTCCACAGATGTTGTCTGACCTGCTGATTTCCTCCAGCACTTTGTATTTTGCTCTGGAATTTAGACTCATATTTCCAGACCAATATTGTAGTAATTTAGCTACTCTGCCACCCATTTATTTTGCACGGACAAAAAGATTATTTAAATTCTCAGACGGGGACGTCGGGGGCACTGATGATGCCTGTACTTATCACCACTACCTTGCTGTCCATAAAAAGCTGGAGTTCAACATTCTTCTCGAAACAATGCAATCTATTGCATTTTGGCAAGGAATTTTGGAATATGGAACAGTGATCCATTTTAAATTAGGTTAAAATAATTAGTAGTTTATTATTCTAAATTAATATGGTAATGTACCATCCCATATTGTCATTGGAATGCCAATATTAATACTGTTATCATGCTAATGGTAGCCATTGATATGGTTGCTAATGTTAGTAATATTAGTATGTATTGCTAATACAATACCAAGTATTAGTATACTTAATATTAGTATTTACTAACAGTATACTAACACTAATATTATGTACTAATCATGGAATAAATATGGAATTTGAATTATCATTCCATAATTAGTATGGAAGTAACACACTTCCACAATGTTACATGGAAGTCATAGTGTTTCCTTCCATTTTCTGCACTTGGCTTGGAGATGGACGCTGGTAAATTTGGTTTATGCTGCTGGGAACATCTTAGGGAGCTGCAATCAGCTAGTGGAAGTTTAGCTGAAGAGACAAAATGCTCATCAGACAAATTGCTTCTTCTGGAAGGTGTTAAACCTATTGAAAGATACACCTGTATGCATCCCGATATGGAAAGTATATTGCGATTCTGACTTTGCCTTGTAGGTGGTACCGAAACCTTTGGGAGTCATGAGGTGAACTACTTACCAAAAGTTTGCCGCACCTTAGGAAGACATGCGGGCACTGGAAAGAGCGCAGGTGAGATTCACCAAGATGGGTTTGTTTTGTTTGAAGCAGAGGAGACTCAGGGGATTCTCAGTCTCTCTCCACCCGATCTATGCTGCTCATAATTTTATATACTTCTATCAGATGTCCCCTCAACTGCTCCAGAGAAAACTATCCAAAGTTGTCGAACCTCTCCTTATAGCTGATACTATCTAATCCAGGCAGCATTCTGGTAAACCGCTTCTGCACCCTCTCCAAAACGTCCACATCCTTCCTGTAATGTTTATTTTCGTCACGTGTACCGAGGTACAGTGAAAAGCTTTTTGTTGCGTGCAAACCAGTTAGCGTAAAGACTATACATGATTGTAATTGAGCCGTCCACAGTGTACAGATACATGATAACGGGAATAATGTTTAGTGCAAGATAAAGTCCTGTAAAGTCCGATTAAAGATAGTCTGAGGGTCCTCAATGAGGTAGATTGTAGCTCAGGACCACTCTCTAGTTTTGATAGGAGGGTTCAATTGCCTGATAACAGCTGGGAAGAAACGGTCTCTGAATCAGGAGGTGTGCATTTTCACACTTCTGCACCTCTTGCTTGATGGGGGAGGAGAGAAGAGGGAGTGACTGGGGTGACACCCATCCTTGATTATGTTGCTGGCCATGCCGAGGCAGCGTGAAGTTTAGATGGTCAATGGAATGGAGGTTGGTTTGTGTGAAGGTCTTAGCTGCGTCCACAATTCTCTGCAATATCTTGCAGTCTTAGATGGAGCTGTTCCCAAACCATGCTGTGATGCATCCCAGATGCATACATGCAATGGAGAAACCAGAACTGCACACAATACTCCAAATGGAGCCTAATCAATGTCCTAAAAAGCTGCATCACAACTTCCTGACTCTTATACTCTTGTCCCAAAGGCAAGCATGCTATATGCCTTCTTTTCCACTCTATCTACTTGTGTTGCCACTTGGACCCCAAAATCCCTCTGCACATCAATGCTGTTAAGGGTCTTAACTATTACTTTCCCTTAATTACAGCAGTGCTTAGCAAACATCCAAGCAAACACTGGGTTAACTGGCATCTTCAGTTTACTGGCACCTGTCAAGTTTGGCATATGTCAGATATCCAAGCATTTAGCTCCACTTTAAGCTCTGCTGGTCTCATTTTTGTTTGTCATTCAATTACAACCCTCTGGTACTGTAGCTTAAATTTCCCTTTGGACTTTGCTCCTGACTCCACTTTCCCTTGCCTCCAAGCTCACTTAGATGCTGTTGCATATCTAGCTTTATGAGTTCTATTGAAAGGTCAGAGATCTGAGATGCTAACTGCTCCCCAAGATCAATGTTCAACATTTGGGGTATTTCCAATTTTTTCAGTGCCAATATTTAAGAAATATATCCAGTGTTTTGTGCTCACCTCCTTCTTTGGTGACTTGTTCCGCATGTTGAATATCCTCTCTGCAAATAAATACTTCTGGCCTTTTGTTCTGTAGGCTCTTTGTAAACTTGAACATGTGTCACCTTGTTTTGCTACTCTGGCACACCTGAAGGCATTGGATTGAAAATATATCTGTCTATCCTTTCTCAAAATTAAATGCTTCATTTCATTGAAGAGAACTCACAAAGGCCATGCAAAAGCAAATACTAAGCCAATGTTGCTTATCCTTTTTAGTAATAGGTGTGTTTCTGTAGGGCACCTTTCAGATGTCAAGCTTGTCTTTTGTTGCATACTAACTTTGGCATTGAAGGGTCTTCCACATTTTTAATAAACTGTATAGAGTTTATGCATTTTCCCTGTGACCATGTGGTCTGGTTTTCTCCCACACTACAAAGACGTACAGGTTTGTAAAAATTGTAAATTGTCTCTAGTGTGCAGGATAATGCTAGTGTGCTGGGTGATCGCTGTTCAGCACGGACTCAGTGGGCCGAAGGGCCTGTCTCTGCACTGTATCTCTAAAGTCTAAAGCTTCAATATGGCTGAACTAGGGCAGACCATTGGTAATATTTAATCCTAGGTACTTGAAACTTTCGACCATTGATGCTGAATGGGGAGTGCACACCACCATGTTTCCTGAATTCAATAACTAGCTCCTTTGTCTTGTTGTTATTGAGATAGAGGTTGTTGTCTTGACACCAGGGGTTTGGCACATTGCCTTTATCAGCCAGTGTATTGAGTACTGGAGTTGGGACATCATGTTATCATGTAAGAGATATTAGTCAGGCTACATTTGGAATACTGTGTGGAGTTTTGATTGCCTTGTGATTGGAAGGTTGTCATTAAACTGGAAAAGGTCTAGGGGAAATTTACAAGAATGTTGCAGGCTCTAGAATGTTTGAGTTATACAGAGGAGCTGGATATTTGGACTTTAGAGAAAAGTACGGAAACAGGCCCTTAGACTCACTGAATCTGCGATCACCCCGTACACCTCTTCTTCTTACGTATGGCGTGCAGAGCCTAAAGTTGTAGGTCAACTTATTCTATTTGATCTTTTTGTTTGTGTACGTCGGGTTGATTGCATTAGTCGAAAGGGTGGACCACGTGAAGGTTGCAATCTCCCACTCCACACCGTACACTAACTCTATCCTACACACTAGGGACAATTTATAATTTACCAAAGTAAATTAACCAACAAAATTGTACATCTTTGGAATGTGGGAGGAAACCAGAGCACCCGGAGAAAACCCACGTGGTCACAGCGACAACGTACAAACTCCATACTGACCACAACCGTAGTCAGGATTAAACCTGGGTCCCTGGCGCAAGCAAGGCAGTTATTCTACCGCTGTGCTGCCCCTGTGGATATGCTGTGACTTTTTTCCCTGGAATATAACATTCTCATTAACTGCCCACAGACTCTACCATTCACCTACACACTAGGGCTAATTTACAATGGGCAATTAACCTACCAACCTGCACATCTTTGGAATGTGAGAACTGGAGCACCTGGGAGAAATCCACACAACCACTGGGAAAACGTGCAAATTCCACACAATCAGCACCAGAAGTCAGGATTGAACCTGTGTATCTGGTACTGTGCAGTAGTGGCTCTACCAGCTATGCCACTGGACCGTCTGAATGATGTCTATAAATACCTCATACCAAACTATTATAGCCTACTTTTACACAATGCAATGAGTGTCATTCCCCAACACACAGTATAATGAGTGTCATTCCCCAACACACACTATAAACCTCCAAAAGCTGCATCACCCAAACATTGGTGACCACAAACAGAAGATAGACACAAAATGCTGGAGTAACTCAGCAGCATCTCTGGATAGAAGGAATGGGTGACGTTTCAGGTCGAGACCCTTCTTTAGATTTCTTGTCCCGCTGAGTTACTTCAGCATTTTGTGTCTATCTTCGGTTTAAACCAGCATCTGCAGTTTCATCCTGACCATAAACAGAGGAAGATGACTGCTTGAGGGTGATGATGATGGTGACTATGAATGTGTCATTTTGCTTTAACTATCAAAGAAGTTAATCTATCAAAGAAACCGATGAAGTTTTACTTTAACTATCAAAGACGACTCTACCCCAGTTTTGCTTCAACTGATTGCATTGTGTCCAAATTACAAGCTGCAGGTGATGTAACTGTGCCTCTCTTGCTTCCCCATCCCATCCTCACAACAGGGCCTGCCCTTGCCCCATTTTATTGCAGGTACAAAATAAATGCAGCCATTTCTGGGGACAAAGACTGCAGGAACAGCACAAGGACAGTGATAATGAACCACTGCTTGGCCTCACACTTGCAGAAAATATCAGATTCCAGCCCTGGACTTAATTACAGTACATCATGAAAGAAGAATCTACATATGAAGGGATGTTGGGCACATGACCAGGGCAATGCAAAGATATCAGAGATGCCATCTCACCAGAGGTGGAGGTCAGATATGTGTTGCAGAGAATTCTGATAAAGACTTCTTTGTATTGGGTTAATAGCTACATGCATAAAACACTTTGTGCATTAATAACCATATCAGAATGACTGAAAATTAACTCCTCCTACTTAACAAGTTGCACTTCATATCGCAACCTGCAGTCTGTGTGTGTGTGTGCGTGTGTGCGTGTGCGCGTGCGTGTGGTCGGAGAATATGAAGGTCATGCAGACAATGTCATTCAAAAGATTGTAGTTTTGTTTGGTAAACCTGTGCATTATGTTTATTTGGAACTAAAATTGGAAAGGGGCTGCTAGAAATTTCCAAAACAAAAGCCTAACATCAGAAGTGTATTTACAAAACGACCATTTTTTTTCTCTACTATCGTCTACATTGTTGAGGAATTACTTATGTAGGTGTAGTCAAATGTCACCATCTTCAAATACCAGATTCTAAAACTTTGGCTTCTTGACGTGTGTTGTTTGGTATTATTAATTAACAAATTCAAAAGATGTGGCACTTAAAGAGACAGAGGCTGATATTTCACCATCATCAAATGCTAGATTCTCAAACAGTTGGCAGCTTGGTGTGTGTTTTGGGGTATTATTGATTACCAAAAAAGCAAAGGTTATGCCGCTAAAATGCTGGAACAGTACTTTAGCTGTTTGAGAAAGCCGAGAGCTATAAATTTGACACATGCAATAGAAAATTGGAGAAATAACGCATGAATACATAATTGTGTTAAAAGCCATGTCAAGGTACTGCAACTTTACAGTTTTTAAATTGAAAATGAGAGACAGGCTTATGTTGTTTAAAGCACAAAAGAGTCCAGGCTAAGCTGTTCATTCATTGATTGGGCCACAGGATCCTCGTTAACTATCGATCACCTGTTCACACTAGTTCTATATTATCCTACTTTCACATCTTCTCTCTACCCACTAGGGTTCATTTTAGAGGCCAATGAACCTACAAGCTGGCACGTCTTTGGGACATGGGAGGAAACCAGAGCACCTGGAAGAAACCCAGCAGTCACAGGGAGAATGTGCAAACTCTACACCGACAGCACCCGGGGTCAGGATTGAACCTGGGTCTCTGGCGCTGTGAGGCAGCAGCCCTACCAACTGTGCCACAGTTGGTGCAAACAGCCGCATATTTGATTTAACTTGTAAGTTTCAAAATTCCATGAAGATGGATGCCAGAGTCAGGAAAGTCTGACTTTCGCCTGACACGAATATAATGGTGGCCTTGCAGTTATTATTTTACAGATTTCAAATGCCACTTAGAAATAAGGGGAAAGGGCATGAACCAAACAAAGGGCAGCATAACAGAGCATTATTTCTAGCATCATTGGCAAGAGGGAGATGTTTTCTTGAAAGAAGCCAAAGAGCCAATTTGGAGAACCGATGCAAATCATGTAGAACATGATCTGAAGTGTGAGTAACCATGGCGTGAGACAACGGAATTTTAAAGTCACATTCCTTTTTGGCAGCAAGCTACTGATTTTGCATCTTAACACAGTATTGAATTGTTCATTTATAGGGAAGGGTACCTACAGTGCCCTCCATAATGTTTAGGACAATGACCCATCATTTATTTAGTTACCTCTGTACTCCACAATTTGAGATTTGTAATAGAAAAAATCACATGTGGTTAAAGTGCACATTGTCTGATTTTATTAAAGGGTATTTTTATGCATTTTGGTTTCACCACGTAGAAATTACAACTGTGTTTATACATAGTCCCCCATTTCAGGGCACCATAATGTTTGGGACACATGGCTTCACAGGTGTTTGTAATTGCTCAGGTGTGTTTAATTGCCTCCTTAATGCAGGTATAAGATAGCCCTCAGCGCCTAGTCTTCCCTGCAGTCTTCCCATCACCTGTGGAAACATTTTATTGCTGTTTATCAACATGAGGACCAAAGTTGTGCCAATGAAAGTCAAAGAAGCCATTATGAGACTGAGAAACAAGAATAAATCTGTTAGAGACATCAGCCAAACCTTAGGCTTACCAAAATCAACTGTTTGGAACATCATAAAGAAGAGAGCACTGGTGAGCTTACTAATCGCAAAGGGTCTGGCAGGCCAAGGAAGACCTCCACAGCTGATAGAAGAATTCTCTCTATAATAAAGAAAAATCCCCAAACACCTGTCCGACAGATCAGAAACACTCTTCAGGAGTCAGGTATGGATTTGTCAATGACCACTGTCCGCAGAAGACTTCATGAACAGATATACAGAGGCTACACTGCAAGATGCAAACCACTGGTTAGCCGCAAAAATAGGATGGCTGGGCTACAGTTTGCCAAGAAGTACTTAAAAGAGCAACCACAGTTCTGGAAAAGGTCTTGTGGACAGATGAGACAAAAAATAACTTATATCAGAGTGATGGCAAGAGCAAAGTATGGAGAAGAGAAGGAACTGCCCAAGATCCAAAGCATACCACCTCATCTGTGAAACACGGTGGTGGGGGTGTTACGGCCTGGGCATGTATGGCTGCTGAAGGTACTGGCTCACTTATCTTCATTGATGATACAACTGCTGATGGTAGTAGCATAATGAATTCTGAAGTGTACAGACACATTTCCCTTTTTAAGTATGCAAACGATATGGCCCTGGTGACCCACATCAAGGATCACACTTCTCTGGCTGCCTACTATCAGCAGGTCAACACCCTGATGCTGTGGATCAAAGAGAGCTCTCTGGAGCTTAACATCTCCAAGACCAAGGAGCTGTGTTGTGGGGGGAGGAGAACATCTTCCCCCCCAACCTCTCTTTGAACCTCTGAGGCTGAATGGGCAGACAGTTGAGCAGGTAGAGGCCTTTAGATACCTGGGCACAGAGATTGACACCTGCCTGTCCTTCTCCCAGCACACAGACTCTGTGTACAAGAAGGCACAGCAACGCCTGTTCCTGCTGAGGAAACTCAGGAGATTTGATGTCAGACAGGACATTTTAACAGCTGTCTATAAATCACTTATAGAATCTGTACTCACCTTTAACATCACATCCTGGTTCACCCTCACCTCTGTCAAAGACAAATCAAAGCTTTCCCGGATCATCAATCAAGCAAGCAAAATAACTGGCAAAACTCAAAATCAATTATCAGTACTTCACACCCAGGCAGTTAAAAGGAAAGCCAACCTCATTACACAGGATCCCACCCACCCCCTGCACAAGTCTTTCCAACCTGCCATCAGGCCGCCGATATAAAGTCCCCCTATCTAAGAAAAACATCCACAAAAACTCATTCATACCCATTGCCATAAACAGCTTAAATAAAAAATGAACAATGGACAAATTAACCCTGATGCACTGTCACTTTACACCTATCCACAACTTTCATCTTGTCTATTTTTACAGTTTTAAATCCTTATACTTGCTTTTAAGATCTATACACACGGTGTGTGCTCGCAGAAATCTGTGTTGTATGACTGCTTATCAGTACATTGTCCTGTTTGTATGTTGAGCCACGCCAAAGAAGATTTTCTGTTACGACAGACAATAAAGTTTTCTGAATCTGAATCTGAATCTGAATCTGCTCAAGTTCAAACAAATGCCTCAAAAACTCATTGGCCGGCAGTTCATTCTACAGCAAGACAATGATCCCAAACATACTGCTAAAGCAACAAAGTAATTTTTCAAAACTAAAAAATTGTAAATTCTTGAGTGGCCAAGTCAATCCCCGATCTGAACCCAATTGAGCATGCCTTTTATATGCTGAAGAGAAAACTGAAGGGGACTAGCCCCCAAAACAAGCATAAGCTAAAGATGGCTGCAATACAGGCCTGGCAGAGCATCACCAGAGAAGACACCCAGCAACTGGTGATGTCCATGAATCGCAGACTTCAAGCAGTCATTGCATGCAAAGGATATGCAACAAAATACTAAACATGACTACTTTCATTTACATGACATTGCTGTGTCCCAAACATTATGGTGCCCTGAAATGGGGGGACTATGTACAAACACTGCTGTGATTTCTACATGGTCAAACCAAAATGTATAAAAATGGCCTTCATTAAAATTTGACAATGTGCACTTTAACCACATGTGTTTTTTTCTATTACGAATCTCAAATTGTGGAGTACAGAGGTAAATAAACAAATGATGGATCTTTGTCCCAAACATTATGGAGGGCACTGTTGGACGAAAAAAATCAGTCAACTATCCAGGAAACGTGGCAGGACTAGCCTCAAAATATAGTTACAATACATTAGGAGGTGAAGGTTGAGTGGAGGAAGTAAAAGGGGTTAAGGTGCAATTAGTGTTAAAAATGGTTTGCCGGAGGACTCGATTCCGGCTGTATCTTTTCATCTCACAATGACTTTAGTGCAAGTGAGCTCAGCAGAACGGGTATCAAGATTTGCCTGCAGAATAGTCACTTGCCTCCAGCTGTGTGAGCTCTGTGGAAAAGGCAAAATAGGAAGGGAGGCAGCAACCTAGACAACTCTCAAGACTCTCTGAGTGTGTGTCAACTTCAATTATTAAACATCCATTCAATAGACAATAGGTGCAGGAGTAGGCCATTCGGCCCTTTGAGCCAGCACCGCCATTCAATGTGATCATGGCTGATCATCCCCAATCAGTACCTTGTTCCTGCCTTCTCCCAATATCCCCTGACTCCGCTATTTTTAAGAGCCCTATCTAGCTCTCTCTTGAAAGCATCCAGAGAACCTGCCTCCACCACCCTCTGAGGCAGAGAATTCCACAGACTCACAACTCTCTGTGAGAAAAAGTGTTTCCTCGTCTCCGTTCTAAATGGCTTACCCCTTATTCTTAAACTGTGCCCCTGGTTCTGGACTCCCCCAACATCGGGAACATGTTTCCTGCCTTTAGCGTGTCCAAGCCCTTAACAATCTTAACAATCTTTGCACTTTTCCCCTTCTTTCCCTCCAGTGCATTGTTGGAAAAACTTAGAATCCACTTTGTCCACTGACTTGTCACTCTTCAGTGTTCCTGAGCTTCACCTGCCAGCACTTGCTCTTTAGCTTTGACTGCGACTATCCCTCACAATAAGGACTTCCAGCCTAATCAGCGGCTCAGTTATCCCCGCCGGGTGCTCACGGTGGTGCAGCGGTAGAGTTGCTGCCTTACAGCGCCAGAGACCCGGGTTCAATCCCGACTACGGATGCCGTCTGTACCGAGTTTATACGTTCTCCCCCTGACCTGCGTGGGTTTTCTTTTTCGGTTTCCTCCCACACTCCAAAGGTTAATTGGCTTGGGTTTGTATATTTGGTGCAAGTGTAAATTGTCTCTAGTGTGTGTAGGCTTGTGTTAATGTGTGGGGATCGCTGGTCGGTGGGCCAAAGAGCTTGTTTCTACGCTGTATCTTTAAACTAAACATTGAAAAGGGCAGGCAGCAAGAATCGACACACTGCACACATTGTTGCTAACGTGCAAAGAGAATCCTGCAGTGCGACCGACACACCCATGTTCAGGGCTACTGAATTTAAACTCCTTTCTTTGTTGGTATTCAACACTGCCATCTGCTGTTGCAAATTAAGCATTGGCCAACAGCTGGTATCATTAAATAATACAACGAGGGACTTTTAATCGCTTACTTGGACGTTTCAGCAATCTAAATAATTTTCCTGTAGACAGTTCCACTCAGGGCAATTAGATAACACAATGAAAAATGGCAAATTTGCCTGCTTCTTGCAAAGTGATCCATTAATCACTGGCCTCTGAAGCACAACAGTAGCATTGCAAGAAAAGTATGGCATAATACTAATCCACAGACTTTTCATCCCTTCAAATAAATCAATCATTGTAGCTGAAGTTGGCCAGGATATTGCCGCACCACAATCACTACTGAAATCCAGTCTACCGAATTCCTGACACAGGGCTGAAATACCCTGGTTGTAGTGCCAATATCAAATCTCCCGTTGCTTGCCCGTCAGGAACTGGAAAAGCGGCCGCAAAAGTTTGGCAGCCGCCGGAACGAACCTATGGTAAAATGTGACCATCCCTACGAACTCCCGGAGGCCACGTGCCGTAGCAGGCCGCGGGAACTGGCGGATTGCCTCAACCCTGTCCAGCAGAGGCACTGCTCCGTGCCGTGTCACCCGATGCCCCAGGAAGTTGATGGCCCGAAGGCCGAATTGGCACTTGCCAGGGTTAATTATGAGACCATGGTCACTTAGGCACTGGAAGAGTAGACGCAGGTGGGAGCAGTGTTCCTCTCGCGAGTGACTTGCCACGAGGATGTCGTCCAATTAGACAAACAGGAAGTCGTGCCCGCGCACCACGGTGTCCATCAGGCGCTGAAAGGCCTGCACGGCGTTCTTAAGGCCGAAGGGCATCCGTAGAAACTCGAACAACCCGAACGGGGTGATAATTGCCATCTTGGTGACATCCTCTGGTCGCACGGGGATCTGGTGATATCCCCAGACTAGGTCGACCTTGGAGAAGAACCTAGCCCCGGCCAGATGTGCTGAGAAGACCTGTATGTGGGGAATAGGGTAACGGTCAGCGATCGTGGCCTCGTTAAGTCGGCAGTAGACCTCTCATAGCCTCCAGCCGCTGGACACCTTCAGCACCATGTGCAGTGGGGAGACCCATGGGCTGTTGGAGCGTCGAACGATGCCCATGGCCTCCATGCTCCGAAACTCCGCGTTTGCTATGAGGAGCTTGTCAGGAGCGAGTCTACGGGCGCGGGTGTGGAGCGGTGGACCCGATGTCAGAATATGGTGCATGACATCGTGCCTCAGGCTGCCCGAGCTGAACTTGGGGGTGACAATGTCCGGAAACTCAGCCAGTACCTGGGCGTAGGCATTGTCCACCGTCGCTATGGGGTTACTTACACGTGGACGCAGTGGAGCGCAAGGAGATCTTCTTAAAAGTTGACGCGTGGACAAGACGTTGGCCCCTCACGTCCGCAAGAAATCTGCGCCCAGCAGTAGCTGGGCCACGTCCGCGATGATGAATGGCCAGGTGAAATGGCACGCGTCGAAAATGACAGGAATAGTGCGGACGCCATATGTGAGGATTGAACCGCCATTTGCAGCAGTTAACGGGGGGCCCCTCTTACCAGCACGAAGGTCGAGTCCAGATGCGGGCAATACGCTGACCTCCGCCCCCGTATCCACCAAGAATCTGAGCCCCGAGCGCCGGTCCCAGGAGTCGATGGATCCTGCCGGCCACCGCTGTGACTATTGGCGGCCGGTGCTGCCGTTTCCCGGAAACAAACATGGCTGGCGGCATTGGCGGGCTGCTGAACCCCAGCGCTGGTGGTAAAAACACCACATTCTTCTCCTTGGATCTCCTGGGTCCTGCTCAGCCATCCTCCTCTCCTGTGCCACTTGTCTGTGGCTCTTGTGGGCGTGATCCTGGGTCGCTGGGCCTGCCAGGGCGCTGCATCGATCCGGTCCAGCGATTCTGGGGATTCCAGCGGTTCCAGGTATTCCAGCGTGCCCACCTGCTGCTGGTTGGAGAGCCACAGCTCATCAGCGCGGGCCGCTAGCCGGATGGGATCATCAAAACTCTCCCCCGCGAGCTGCCGGCGGATGTCTCGTGGCAACTGCTGCAGGTAGGTAAATTCAAAGAGCGGGCAGGGCTGGTGGTTGCTCATGAGGGCCGAGGGCATCTGGTCGTCGAGCCCGCCCATGTTAAGGACCCGACAGGCGCGCTGCATTCGGCTCGGCCCGTAGATCCGGAGCAACGGCTCCTTGAGGCCTGCGTACTTACCCACCCCCGGCGGATTATCCAGGTAAGGAATGACCCGACCGGCCGTCTGCTGGTCAAGGGCGCTTACCACATAGTGATAGCGAGTCTCGTCAGCTGTAATGCGGATGTAAAATTGGGATTGGGCCTGTCGAAACAAAACCCCCGGCTGCGAGGTCCAAAATGTAGGTAGCTTTAGGGAGACGGCGTTGAGTCCGGCCTCATCGGCGGCAGCGGCAGAATGCATTTTTGTAAATTTCCCTCCCAGGATTCCACTCCTGGGCGTCAGGGGTCACCAATGTGGCGGGGTCTAGCAGGAGTCCAGCCAAAAACTAGTCGGACACGAGTTGTGTGCACTAGACGTGTTTATTCTCTTCAATGCAGCTCCCTACTCCTCTCTGGACACGGGCGTTGCCCGGCCTCAAATACCAACTCAGGTACCGACCCCGTGACTAGCGCCTCCCACACCAACATGCTGCCCTCTAGAGCCGATGGTTCGTTGTGTCCTTGGTCTGCCACCGGGTGCCGCCACAGCGTATCCTTTGCATGCAATGACTGCTTGAAGTCTGCGATTCATGGACATCACCAGTTGCTGGGTGTCTTCTCTGGTGATGCTCTGCCAGGCCTGTATTGCAGCCATCTTTAGCTTATGCTTGTTTTGGGGGCTAGTCCCTTCCAGTTTTCTCTTCAGCATATAAAAGGCATGTTCAATTGGGTTCAGATTGGGTGATTATTCAACTTTTATTTCAGACTCAAGGTCCAGATAAAATACATTACATAGAATACATTGCATATAAAAACACCATAAAATACATATTAAAGCTTAGTAAATTACTTATGAGCATCATAAATTATATACAAAAACACAATACATGGTTTAAAATCCAGAATAAAAAGAAAGATCAGTGTCCTACAACGACTACTATACCAATGTCTCCACAGCTAGGATTGGTAGCGTGTTGTGCTCAACCTTATGTTTGATAAGACCAAGATAATTTCATTTTCAGTCATTAATCCTGCAAATAAATTTATACATATGATTTCTTAGGATAGCTTGTAAAGTACTGACTCCTGCAGCCACAAACAATTCACTTGCACGACACCATCTAGGTTTCTTTAGTAGTATTCTCATCGAATCATTATACACTACTTTAAGTCTCTGTAAACTTGTTTTTCTGTAGTTTGACCACAGGTGTGCAGTATAGAGTGGTGTACAATATGCTCTAAACAGAGACATCTTCACCACAGTAAGAGAATATTCGCTTGTACATACAGCATACGACGTTGCCTATAAATATCCCCATCATCTGTCATTTGTTCTGTAATAAAATGTCCAAGATATTTTACCTTATTACAGGCATTAAGATTATTGTCTGACAATTTAAAATCTGGAAAATTTAGACATTTATCCTCTTTGGTTCTACAGATCATAACAGCACTCTTACCAGCATTATATTTGATATCATGTTCCACACCATACACAGAACTTATAAGGAGCTGCTGGAGACCAGCGCTAGATGGACTAAAGACCACAAGATCATCCGCATACATAATATGGTTCACTAAAGTATTACCAATCATGCACCCAGTATTACAGGCTTTCAATTGCTTGGACAGATCATCAATATAAAAATTAAAAAGGACCGGGGACAAAATTGATTGACTTGGCCACTCAAGAATTGACCATTTTGTAGCTTTGAAAAACCTTTGTTGCTTTAGCTGTATGTTTGGGATCATCGTCTTGCTGTAGAATGAACCACCAGCCAATGAGTTTTGAGGCATTTGATTGAACTTGAGCAGATAGGATGCGTCTATACACTTCAGGATTCATTATGCTACTACCATCAGCAGTTGTATCATCAATGAAGATAAGTGAGCCAGTACCTTCAGCAGCCATACATGCCCAGGCCATAACATCCCCACCACCGTGTTTCACAGATGAGGTGGTATGCTTTGGATCTTGGGCAGTTCCTTCTCCCCTCCATACTTTGCTCTTGCCATCACTCTGATATACAGTAAGTTAATTTTTGTCTCATCTGTCCACAAGACCTTATTCCAGAACTGTGGTTGCTCTTTTAAGTACTTCTTGGCAAACTGTAACCTGGCCATCCTATTTTTGCAGCTAACCAGTGGTTTGCATCTTGCACTGTAGCCTCTGTATTTCTGTTCATGAAGTCTTCTGCGGACAGTGGTCATTGACAAATCCACACCTGACTCCTGAAGAGTGTTTCTGATCTGTCAAAGTTGTTTGGGGATTTTTCATTTTAGAGAATTCTTCTGTCATCAGCTGTGGAGGTCTTACTTTGTTTGCCAGTCCCTTTGCGATTAGTAAGCTCACCAGTGCTCTCTTTCTTCTTAATGATGTTCCAAACAGTTGATTTTGGCAAGCCTATGGTTTGGCTGATGTATCTAATAGATTTATTCTTGTTTCTCAGTCCAATAATGGCTTCTTTGCCTTTCATTGGCACGACTTTGGTCCTCATGTTGATAAACAGCAATAAAAGTTTCCACTTTTATTGGGAAGACTGGAAGAAAGACTGTGCTGAGAGCTCTCTTATACCTACATTAAGGAGGCAATTAAACACACCTGAGCAATTACAAACACCTGTGAAGCCATGTGTCCCAAACATGATGGTGCCCTGAAATGGGGGGGACTATGTGTAAACACAGCTGTAATTTCTGCATGGTGAAACCAAAATGCATAAAAATACCCTTTAATAAAATCAGACAATGTGTACTTTCACCACGTGATTTTCTCTATTACAAATCTCAAATTGTGGAGTACACAGGCAAATAAATAAATGATGGGTCTTTGTCCCAAACATAATGGAGGGCACTGTATGCTCTGTCTGCCAAGGCTAGCTGGTGTTCCCGGTTGCTTCCCATTCCTATTCTGACCTTTCTCTTCTCAGCCTTTGACAGATTGTGGAAGAACACATCATGTTGCACTTAGGTGGCTTCCAACCCAAAGGCAGGATAATTGAATTCTCCAATTTCAAGTAACCCACCCCAAAATTCCCCTCCCCTACCAGTGCACACACATTTCTCCCACCATCCTCCACCTCCCTTGTCACTCTGCTCCTTTCTGCATTTCTCCCACCATCCTCCTTCATACATTCATCTCCCATTTCATACCTCGTCTTTCCCCTCCACCCCACCATATGTATTCCGTCTATATCCTTCCCTTTACATTTCACACCAGCGCTTTCTTTATCTGTCTCCTTTTCATCTGTAGCCTTTGTCACTCGCTACACCCATTTTCCAATTACCCTACTCACTTGCGTTGATATATCATTTGCCAGACTTCGCCCCATTTCTCACCTCCTTTTTCCAGCTTTCTTCCCCCTACTTCATCAGTATGAACCATTTAAGTGTAAGGTTAATGCTGCTGTGTAATGCAAGAACTGGAAATCTTCTGAAGCACTGTCTGCAAAATGGATAATTGTAAATGAAGCAAAAAATTATGGGTGTCAGTAATTCACCTTATTTTAAAAGTTTAAATATAATGGAACAAAGGCTGATTGATTTAACATATTGGAGATTTTTTCTCATTATCATTTCTAAATAGGTGTTCACACATTCAAGGAAATATATTAGCATTAATAAATGGAATATGTTATTAAGTTTTTATTGTTGTAATGCTTCCTGGGATTGAGAATAAATTGCTTCTATTCCTGCTTTCTACGTTCTGATATAACGAATAATAGGTCCTTTACTATATTAGATATTATTGTAAGGTATCCAACTGTAAAATTTAATGCAATTTAAAAGCAAACATATTGCATAAAAAGCAACTAACTAGAGAATGCATTATTTTCCTTGTCTAGCTGGCTGCTTTATCCAAATAAAAAACGTTGAAAAGCTCATGCCATTGTGAACAATCAATTGCACCTTTCTATAACATGATCATAATTAGAGCATGTGATGCTGAATAGGTATATTTTGGAGACATTCACAATTTTAGTTCTGAAATAAAATTTATAAACCAACATCAATCTCCTTCAGGTATCAGCTGTCAAAATAATTTATTAATATTTGTCAGCGTTAAGCACAAAAAGTGAAAACACCATTAAAAGCCATTTAATCTCCCATTATTTTATTTGCATGTAAATGAATGAAAACAATGGAAATACAGTTAAAATATTTCATGACAAATTCTGGTTGTCTCAAACATTGTTTAAAAAAAGTAGAAAAACATTGTTAAAAAAATTAAAACTGCTGATTTGGCTATTATAGTGTAAGTTTATTTATTAGTGTGGACCCAATTTTAGTTAACATTACATAAAAAAAGGCGTAGATTATTGAGACTTATTCACATTCCCCACTTCTGGGATTCACAGCTGCTCAGGAAATAACCAAATAGTGCAACTAAGCTTGCATGTAGATCCACCCCCAAACTTCAACAGAAGATTTAATAAATGGAGAAACATGTTCAAAGAACAATATATAAATTACTGCATTACTAGAAAAATGAACTGAGCAAGAGGTTAGTTCATATTTAGATTAAACAATTTTAAAAAATCCTTTACAAAAATGGCAATGCATGTAAAGCAGGAAATCCAGTGCAAGGAGCAATCCTGATCAACAATATTTTGGAGCTGTGGCCAGATTGTTCAGTGAAAGTAAACAGAAAGTGAGCCGTTAACATAGATTATCGGTACAATTGAACTCAGGAAAGATAGCTGCACATAAAAGCAGAGGGAATTGAATTATGAAGAACGATTAAATAAATGATGATGTTTAAGTTGGAGAAATGAATAGAGTGTCAATACCATTTCTATTCCAAGCATTATAACACAACATAGATCATGAGAAGCTTTTTAACCTTTTTAACCTTTCCCAGAACAGTAAATCCAGAGGATAGCATATGCATTTGAAATGAATTTAAAACGTCTGCAAAATTCATTACTTCAAGTATCAATTCTTCAACCTATGGAATATGTTCCATTTGAAATACTTGGCATTGTATCCATCAAATACACATCGGGCATAATTCTTGCAAAAGAAAATGTGGATACAGCAGAAGGTAGACAAAAATGCTGGAGAAACTCAGCGGTGAGGCAGCATCTATGGAGCGAAGGAAATAGGCGACGTTTCGGGTCGATGTGGGTGTGGGGCGGGAAGAAGAAAGGAAGAGGCGAAGACAGTGGGCTGTGGGAGAGCTGGGAGGGGGGGGGGAAGAAGGAGAAAGCAGGGACTACCTGAAATTGGAGAAGTCAATGTTCATACCACTGGGGTGTAAACTACCCAAGCAAAATATGAGGGGCTGCTCCTCCAATTTACGGTGGGCCTCACTCTGGCCATGGAGGAGGCCCAGGACAGAGAGGTCGGATTCGGAATGGGAGGAGGAGTTGAAGTGCTGAGCCACCAAGAGATCAGGTTGGTTATTGCGAACCGAGCAGAGGTGTTGGGCGAAGCGATCGCCAAGCCTACGCTTGGTCTCACCGATGTAGAGCAGCTGACACCTAGAGCAGCGAATGCAATAGATGAGGTTGGAGGAGGTGCAGGTGAACCTCTGCCGCACCTGGAAAGACTGCTTGGGTCCTTGGATAGAGTCAAGGGGGGAGGTAAAGCGACAAGTGTGGCATTTCCTGCGGTTGCAAGGGAAAGTGCCAGGAGAGGGGGTGGTTTGGGTGGGAAGGGACGAATTGACAGGGAAGTTACCAGGGAGGGAGCGGTCTCTGCGGAAAACCGAAAGGGGAGGAGATGGGAAGATGTGACCAGTGGTGGGATCCCGTTGGAGGTGGCGAAAAAGTCGGAGGATTATTTGTTGTGACGGCTGGTAGGGTGGAAGGTGAGGACAAGGGGGACTCTGCCCTTGTTACGAGTGGGGGTGGGGGGGTGGGGAGTGAGAGCAGAGTCACGGGGTATAGAAGAGACCCTGGTGAGAGCCTCATCTATAGTAGAAAAGGGGAACCCCGTTCCATAAAGAATGAGGACATCTCCGATGCCCTGGTTTGGAACACCTCATCCTGGGTGCAGATGCGGCGTAGACGGAGGAATTGGGTGTAGGGGATGGAGTCGTTACAGGAAGCAGGGTGGGAAGAAGTGTAGTCCAGATAGCTATGGGAGTCAGTGGGTTTATAGTAGATGTCGGTCAGTAGTATGTCACCTGCGATGGAGATAGTGAGGTCTAGAAACGGTAAGGAGATGTCGGAAATGGTCCAGGTGTATTGAGTGCCGGATGGAAGTTAGTGGTGAAATGGATGAAGTCAGTGAGTTCTGTGTGGGTGCAGGAGATAGCACCAATGCAGTCGTCGATGTAGCGGAGGTAGAGTTCGGGGACAGGGCCATGGTACGTCTCGGAACAAGGATTGTTCGACGTACCCTACAAAGAGGCAGGAATAGCTTGGACCCATGCGCGTGCCCATAGCTACGCCTTGTGTTTGGAGGAAATGGGAGGAGTCAAACAAAAAGTTGTTAAGGGTAAGGACCAGACCTAGGCGGAGGAGAGTATAGGTTGGTTGTGCGGTCGAGGAAGAAACGGAGGGCTTTAAGACCCTCCTGGTGGGAGATGGAGGTGTAGAGTGACTGGACATCCATGGTGAAGATGAGGGAATGGGGGCCTAGAAAACGAGTGTCATGGAGGAATCGAAGAGCGTGTGAGGTGTCTTGAACATAGGTAGGGAGGGATTTAACCAGGGGGAATAGGATGGTCGAGGTATGTGGAAATAAGTTTGGTGGGACACGAACAGGCAGAAACAATGGTTCTGCCAGAACAGTTACGTTAGTGGATTTTGGGGAGAAGGTAAAATCGGGCCGTGCGGGGCTGGGGAACGATGAGGTTGGAGGCTTGGGAGGGATGAAGTCAGTGATGGTGTTAGAGATAGTGGCCTGATGCTCGTCTGTGGGGTGATGGTCCAAGGATAAGAAGGAGGTGTCAGAGTTGGCGCGTGACCTCAGCCTTGTAGAGATCAGCGCGCCAGGCTACCACGGCACCTCCCTTGTCGGCAGGTTTGATGACCCAGTCTGGGTTGTTGCAGAGTGAGTGGAGGGCTGAACGTTCAGGGGGGGGAGAGATTAGAGTGAGAAAGGGGAGTGGAGAAGTTGAGGCGGTTGATGTGCCGCCGGCAGTTTAAAATAAAAAGGTCTAAAGCCGGTAAATGGCCATGAGGGGGAGTCCACAAGGAGGGCGTCCATTGGAGATGGGAGAAGGGGTCATCACTGGGGGGCGAGGATTCCTTCCAATGGAAGAACGCTTTGATGCGGAGGCGACAGAAGAAGAGCTCCACATCGTGGTGGACGCGGAACTCATTGAGGTGGGGACGGAGGGGAACAAAGGTGAGGCCTCTGCTGAGGACAGACCGTTCGGTATCCGAGAGGGGGAGGTCAGAGGGGGATGGTGAACACACGGCAAGGATGGGGGTTGGGGTTGGGGCCGGAGGAAGGCAGGCGAGTGGACGGAGGCCGAGGCGATGTCTGGTAGGAGGGTGGTGGGTGGTCAGGGAGGGGGGTATGAGGACTATAGTGTGGGTGGGGAAGAGCTGGAGGTCACATGGTTTGAAGGGGAAGGAGAAGACCCAGTGGAACAACCACTGAGGTTCCGTGTTAGGGGGGGGCAGCACTAGGACCCAGCAGTTAGAACCCGTGATGTCACAGTCTGCAGCGTGGAGACTTCAGGGCCTAGGACTCGGGTAAGGCAACGGCTGCAGCCTGCTGGAGAGCGGTGGAGTGGCGAGGGTCGGTAGAGTTGATGGTGGAGGACCGTGGGGAGTGGAGTCCGGGTCAGCGGGCGAAGCGTAGGAGGATCCGGTCAGCGGATGGCCGGTGAGGCGGCGAGGTTCGGCGGTCCAGGTGAGGCGGCGAGGTTCGGCGGTCCCGGTGAGGCGGCGAGGTTGGACGGTCCTGGTGAGGCGGCGAGGTTCGGCGGTCCCGGTAAGGCGGCGAGGTTGGACGGTCCCGGTGAGGCGGCGAGGTTCGGCGGGCCCGGTGAGGCGGAGAGGTTTGGAGGTCCCGTTTTGGTGGCGATAGTTGGAGGACTCGGGAAGGTAGCGAGGGTTGGCGTTATTGGTGCGGGGGTGATAATCAGAATTACCGGTGAGTCAGCGAGGATAGGCGTCATCAGTGGGTGGGTGAAGGTCGGCGGCAGCGGCCACGTGGAGGTCAGCGATGGCGGCGGCTTCGGTGGTCCGGGTCTGAGGTCGGTCCGGGAGGCGGTGAGTGCTGGTGCTGCTCCTCGTGGCAAAGATGGCGTCGCGGGACTCGGGCTGGTGGTGTTCGGGGAGGCGGCGCGGGCCAGTGTATGGACCCGGGACCTGCAGGCGGTCGAGTCGTGGAGTGTCGGTAGCAGGAGCAGCCTGGAGGTGGGCGAGTTTAAGGTCCTTGGTGGAGTCCAGGTGAGCCAGGAATCGTTTATTGAAGGCGTGGATCTGCCGTAGGATGAAGTAGAGTTGGGGTCCATTGCAGGTCTGGGTGAGTGAGGCCCGAAGTTTCGAGAGAGTCAAAGCGAGGTCCTGCTGGTGCCGGCGCATCGCAGCCAGAGTAGATCGCAGAGCACGGAAGGAGAATTGCCGCGTATGGCGGCAGATAGCCAGTCAGTATCTATAGTCCGGGTTCGGTCCGAACTGGGAGGTTAGGAACTGGAGCTGGAAACCACGAGGTACAAGATGGAGGCGCAGGCAAGATACAGCAGAAGTAATTTGAGAAGCAATTTCAGATTGTAGTTTGCTTGGGAGAATTGATAATCCAGCATTCCCAAAATTTCCATTACTGGTGTTTGTCTTGCGTCATCTTTGTTGAATAACCAATAGAAACTAATTGCAATGTATGGGCCACAAATAGATTATGCCACCAGAATAGAAGAAAGTAAACTGAATGAACAATGGTATTTTTCTCATCCAAATATTTCAATTGTGTTTTCAATTCAGTAATATTTCTACAAGTTCGCACATGGTCTCTTAACAATTAGACTGCTGTTCCGTTGAACTTACTGAATCAAAGACATTTAATTCCTTTAGTGGTTAAGGATAGAAAAGATTCCCAAAAATGTAAGACTGTAATTTTACACCATATTTCACACATTGAGGAATTCCAAAAGTTGGGAATTTTTAATCATGGACAACTATTGTACACCAAAAGTGGTTCTACACTTTTACAAAGTCGGGGGCATCTACACAGATAACTAATTTGTCCGGAGTAAAAACAAATCAGGTGCCGAGTAACTGCATCTGATTATGTTTAGTTCAGAAGATTAATTTGGACAACATTACACCATTTCAATAACAATACGTTCAATGTGTCGCTGAAATATTTCTTATTCTATGTAGTTTTCTTTGTAGGATTGTCATTGAAAGGCACATTATTCAGAAGAACATCTTCTCTGGGTCTAAGCACTGTAATCAACAAAATAAGGAAAAAAATATGTTATTTTTAAGAAGGAATACAGTGGAGTACAGAGATATTAAATGTGTATCAATGGAGATCTTCCTTGAGAAAGAATTTGATGATCCTCGATATAAAGGAATACCAAGTTCTGAGAGAGTGTCAACCATAATGAAAATATTGGTCCAAGCCCATGTCTTCCACTTGCCTCTGCTGAATCCTCTTGACAGCATGACGCCACAGGACAGATCAAGCCCCATGTAATGTTGCTGCAACTGTCCCATGCAGTAGAGCAGCTCATAAACAGTAATTAAGCCTCAGGAGGCAGATCCAGAGGCGTTGCCCCGTACCTGAGATGGGCATTTGACTGCACATGCTGCTGAAACTTCACAAATGTTTCTGAACAACTAACAGACATTTAAATTAAAATAAAATAAATATATAAATGAATTTAAAATATTTCACCAATATAAATATAAAAACTGGTTGGGTAAAGAAACTCAACTACCTGTCTCCATATATATTTTCCATTTAGGTCAGTAACCCCCCCTTCTCCATTCAAATGAATGGGGCCTTGTTGAAGGTTAGCATAATGCTGAAAGGCTAGATATTGCGTATTCACCCTTTGGTTTGGAGCATATGTACTCACTCCTTCACTAGGCTCAGTGAGTTTGGCACTGCATCAGAGATCGGATGTACAAGCATCTGATCCCCGGGGTTTCCCGCCTTATATGCTGCAATGCATAAGTGTGGAAGTCATGACCAGGACAACAAGGTGCTGTTCTCCACTACTTCTCAGGGGAAACAAAGCACAATCAGCCCAATAATTTATAAACTATGAACTATACACCTTCTAACTCTTCATTTTGTTATATTTCTCTCTATTGATAATTATATTATTTATTCTTAGGGCTCCACCCAAACATCATTTTACAAAAATTATTACAACTTGTATCCAAAATTCTGTGACTGTAACACCAACACCCCATAGATATTATAATGGGAGGACCTAGGCCAGAGTTTGAAATATAATGTATATATTGGAGCTGAAATATCAAACATTAAGAAAAGTTTAAACTCTTTTAACATTCAAATATTTATTAGCAGAACCACAATCCATATACATAAAATTCAGGACAGAAGGTTTGATAAGCAAGATATACGGCTATGGTAACATGAAAAACTTCAAATTCATGCTATAGGCATATCCATTGCCAGAAAACTTTGTGAGAAAAGTTTGTAACTTGTTGGAATTCATGTCAATACTAATTTAAGAGATGATGCCAGGGAAGCCTGTGAACAGTGCACCTTGTGGTGGAGTAGAGAAAGAGGCTGTTCCTAATTTTACCATGAAGTCCAGTCTAATTTGGTCATGCACACTTACATTCCATCATTCTGTCAACAGAGTCTAGGTTATTAAAATTTCCCACAAAACAACTAATTTGAGTTAGCATCATTTGCTGCACTGGAAACATGTCAGAGCTGTTCAATGTATGTAAAAGTATTTGTAGAAGCCATTTTATGTGGTGTTTTTTAAAAGTGATAAAAATGACCAATGCCATTAAAATGGAATTAAGGTTACATATTTTGTAATCAGGTCAGAGGCCAGCCAACCATACTATGCTTTTCAGATTGAAAAGCTGTAGGCTGGTGATCTCTATGTGTGAGTGTCATGATTACTTACAGTCTACTTACTTACATTACTTACTGAGATTGTTACCAGGGATACTGGGCTTTAATAATGAGAACACACAACAGAAACTGGGCTTCTTTCGATTACAACACGACTGAGATGATCAAAATGTGGTGCTCAGAAAAACAATTTACACGTAGTTAAATGGTAGAAATTAAGACTGAAAGAAGAATGAAGATGAGAATTAAAAAAAAATACAGGTCATATGGAATGTCATATCTGAAGTGTATTGGAAGGCAAAATAAAAATTGTAAGAGAGTTGAAACCATATCCTGGACCTTTCAGTGAGTAGGGCTAGAATATTCAAGTCCCTCTGAACAGCAACGATTTTCCATCTCAAACCATTTCAAAATAATCTCTGCCTTTATTTTTATCTGCCACAATGGATGACTTCACATTTTTCCACATTGCATCCCATTTGCCATGTCCTCACTGATTCAATTAGTTTGCTTTATCCCCCAAAGTGCCTCTGTATCCATTGCACAACTTGCCCTGCCACCAAAAGGCCCAGGACATGGTTTCAATGCTCTACTTTTATATAAAGTTCATTTTGGTCTTTCTTTCAATATATTCAGATAGGACATTCAATGTTCCAGTAATTATTGAAGAAAAAACATTTCTAGTCTCCCCTTTCACGCTTTCTTCAGTCTATTTGTGGCATCATAACAAGAGGATTTCAGTATAGGAGTAAAGAGGTTCTTCTGCAGTTGTATAGGGCTCTGGTGAGACCACATCTTGAGTATTGTGTACAGTTTTGGTCTCCTAATTTGAGGAAGGACATCCTTGTGATTGAAGCAGTGCAGCGTAGGTTCACGAGATTGATCCCTGGATGGTGGGACTGTCATATGAGGAAAGATTGAAAAGACTAGGCTTGTATTCACTGGAGTTTAGAAGGATGAGGGGGAATTTTATAGAAACATATAAAATTATAAAAGGACTGGACAAGCTAGATGCAGGAAAAATGTTCCCAATGTTGGGCTAGTCCTGAACCAGGGGCCACAGTCTTAGAATAAAGGGGAGGTCATTTAAGACTGAGGTGAGAAAAAACGTTTTCACCCAGAGAGTTGTGAATTTATGGAATTCCCTGCCAGAGGCAGTGGAGGATAAGTCACTGGATGGATTTAAGAGAGAGTTAGATAGAGTTCTAGGGGCTAGTGGAGTCAAGGGATATGTGGAGAAGGCAGGCACGGGTTATTGATAGGGGACGATCAGCCATGATCACAATGAATGGCGGTGCTGGCTCGAAGGGCCGAATGGCCTCCTCCTGCACCTATTTTCTATGTTTCTATCACTGTGCCACCCTACATAATTTGAGACAATAATTAAAGTACATTTCTAAGTTATACCATTATATGTTTGGTTTCAATCACAATATGACCAAGACTGAAAAATAATCACAAAACACACTGTTAAGAAACAGATAGTCTTGTTCATCTATTTCAACATGTACAATAAGGTAAGAGTTTTACTTACAAACGGTATTATGGTTTGTGTGAACTCCCTGGATTACAGTCTTCCGAAGAATAACCTCTACATCTGACCCTAATTTAAGTAACTGTGAAGAAAACAACATTAAACATATCAATAATCTGTTTAAAACTAAAAACAGATACCATGTAACACAAACAGACCTCCAGCCAATGCGGTGGGATTGGAACTGTGGAGGAAGTGTTAGAATCACAAGGGTGTCTCATATGGTTGCAAAGGCAGCAGAATGCTGCAAGTAATTGTTTAAAATGGATTTCACCTGAAGTGAAGAAAAATGATCCGCATTATCCGCACAATTTCACAGCACAGAGCAATCTACTTTTAATAATATCAGTCTTTATCCATTAATCCTCATTCCATTTCCTTCATCATTGTCGCGATTTTCAGCCAATCGATGGTTCAATTCAATGGTACTTTATCATATGTACAGTACAAGGTACAGTGAAATTCCTTTTTTGCATATAATAATTCAATAAAAAAATTATTCTACATAAGCACAATCACACTTCAGTACAAGTTAGGAATATTAGATTAGACTGAGACAGTACGCAATGGTTGCTGAATTTCCAGTGCCACTTTGTATGACTCTGGTCTAAAGTTGTTAAAAATGTAGTATTAACTTGGCCATAAAGGCCTGTTGTGCAGGCAGCAGCACTGGGTTGGAGATGCAGGGATTGGCCTGGAAAGGGGATGTTGCTGATATCCTCCACCACTGCTCTGCTGCTCCGTGCAGGTGGAGGCCGTGTCCGATTCACGCCGTCGAGCTCGGAGTTGTGCCTGATCCACTCAAGCCCCAGGCGATGCAGGGCCTCCTGCGGCCCACTCCACCAACACAATGATATGTGATTACGCTCTCCATGGCCTTACATGGCCATCGCTCAGCTTCTGAGCCCCAGCTGATCTCAAACTCCCAGAGGGCCTCTGAGGGCACAGGAGTTAAGACCCTAGCCCGCATATCAGCACCTTTCTTTGCCTGTATCCACCATATTGAATGGAGAAAATCTTCTATCTATCTCCTATAGTTATTGATCCTTCTGCTGGTAATACCACAGCAGTCTAAGGGAGTTCAGCATGTCTCCAATGACTCTTACCAACTTCTACGGATGCATCATAGAAAGCATTCTATCAGGACCCATCAAAGCTTGATTTGGCAACATTCTGCCCAACACCGCAAGAAATTGCAGGGAGTTGTGAATATAGTCCAGTCCATCACAAAGACCAGCCTCCCCACTATTGACTCCATCTACACTTCATGCTGCCTTGGCAAACCAGCTAACACATTCAAGGACTTTTTCACCCTAGTCGCTCTCATTTCTCCACTCCTGTTGAGCCTAAGATACAAAAGCTTGAAAGTACATACACGACCAGATTCAGGAACAGCTGCTTCTCCTTTGTTATCAGACTTCAGAACGGTTCTCCCACAGGTTAGGGGGTAGTCCCGATCTTCCAACCCAATTCAATGCAGACCATGCAATTTCTCTCTAACACTGTAACACTATATTCTGCACTCTGGTATTATTCTCTTTGCACTATTGTTATACTTGTATGTGGGTTGATTGTACTCGTGTAGACCATGATTTGACTAGATAGCACACAAACAAAGCTTTGCACTGCATCTTAGCACATGTGACAATAATAAACCAAAACCAATATTTTTTTCCTCATCTTCCAAATCTAACTTCGTTACTGTTATGAAAACAATCTCACATTTCTATGTTCCTTTACCCATAAGTTAGGAAGTCATTCAGCTCATGCTGGCACTGAGCAATCCCATCAGTCCCTTTCCCCCACTTATTTCCCAGTAACATATTTTCTTGCAAGCAGCCATCAACCCTTCTCCTCCTCCCTACATGAAAGTCAATTTTCAAAATCCATTTAACTTACACATCTTTGGCATGTGCGTGGAAACCAGAGGACATGGTGGAGATGTACACAGTTTCAATGACAATGGTTATCCATCAAAACAGCATCCAAGGTCAGGACTGAACCTGGGTCACAGGAGCTGCGAGACAGCAGCACTAACTGCTGCTCTATAGTGTCTTCCATTCCTGTATTGAATTCCTGTCTTCCATTCCTTAATTCCACACCAGTGAAGTTAAACTCTCTGAGTTAAACACACACACACTTAATTGATAAAATGCGTTACGGCCTAGACAGGTAATTCAATCTCTCAAGAACGAAGGAGGCTGCAGAAAGTGGTTGATTCCCCGGTCCATCTCCACCATCAAAGGGATCTTTGGGAATCACTGCCTCAAATCAGCTAACATCATCAATACCATGGCCACACACTCTTCTCACTGTTATAATAAAATACAGAAGCACAAAAACCATCACCTCCAGGTTTAAGAACAGCTTCTTCCATCAACCATGAGGCTCCTGAACTACCCTGCATAACCCTAACCACAATCCTACCTCATCCCCACCGAACCACTGCAAACTTTGCACTACTATCGTTGCTCTATATACTTTGTTTTTTTCATTATCTGATTTGATTTAGTTAGAATAATTGATAATTAATCATACGTTTATTGTTGTTATTATTGGATCAAATGTGCCTGTGAAACTTCAACAAGGCATTCTTTGTTCTGGTTCATACTCGGTGCATATGAAAACCAAACATTCTTAGAAGAGCAATCATTTGTAATTATTACGGCACTGAATAGACCTTGGTTATTTGCTCCGGAGATGATTCAGTAAGGTGGCTCCGGAATTCAGAATTAATCTTCAGTCTTGCAGCTACAAAACAGGGCACAAAGCTGGTTTCAGTGCAATATTCACTTAAAAAACTTTGTGTTACAGTAATTATTTCATGGCCAACAAATTGCACACAATTTCTAAAGCTCTCTCTCCCTCTCCCTCTCCATTATTCCTAAAATTATTTGGCATTTCTGCAGTTCCTTCCCATTGAAGAACAAAATGCTGGAGTAACTCAGCGGGACAGGCAGCATCTCTGGATAGAAGGAATGGGTGACGTTTCGAGTTGAGACCCTTCTTCAGACCATCACAAGTACTCTCACCGACGAGAGTTCAGTTCAGTCTGAAGAGGGTCTCAACCCGAAACGTCACCCATTCATTCTCTCCAGTCGCTGCCTGTCCCGCTGAGTTACTACAGCATTTTGTCTATCTTCAATTTCAGAGTTAATTAAAAACACAGAGTGCTGGAGGAACTCAGCATGCTAGGCGGCATCTGTGGAGGGAATGGATTGTGTCTATTCACAAATAGACACTCCACCTCTCCCATCCCGCCATCAGTCCAAACCAGTTACATAATGCCATACAACGCCACCACGGGGTCTATATTCCACAGAGATACAAAGAGTACTTGGGAGTACCCAATTCAACATTCTGTGTGCACAATGTATTATACCTGAAAATGAAGTCCATTATGTTCTGATATAACTGCCAAAAACATTTGGAAATCTCTGAATCTTGTATAAGAAAGAACTGCAGATGCTGGAAAAATCAAAGATAGGCAAAAATGTTGGAGAAACTCAGCGGGTGAGGCAGCATCTATGGAGCAAAGGAATAGGTGACGTTTCTGAAGGGTCTCGACCCGAAACTTCACCTATCCCTTCGCTCTATAGATGCTGCATCACCCCCTGAGTTTCTCCAGCATTTTTGTCTACCTTCTGAATCTTGTATTGTTTTTCACCAAAAAGCAAGTAGTGAAATCCAACCCTAATTGCTAAAATCATCTCTTGGTTCATAGCCAATTAACTGGTCACCTGTCAAGGAAGAGATTGATAATAAGCATCCATTTTATTTTTTTGTAATCTTTAGATCTTTCCAAAATCAGAGCTAATATGCCAAGTTCAGACTGTAATTATTTTATAGCAGTTTTACATGCTATACATAAAGAAAGAGTAAATATCTGAATGAAGATACACAAAGAAAAAACTCCGTTTTAATCAAATTCTTGGGGGAGGTTTCATTTACAAAAAAAACATTGCGATTTTCATTGTGAGGGGGTGGGATAGGGGGGAGGTGAGGAGTGGGGGAGCAGGGAGATCGAGGGAGAGGAGGGGTGTAGTGAGGTAGGGAGGGGAGAGGGGTTATGGAGGGAGGGAGACAGTGACTGAGGGTAAGGGAAAGGAGGGAGGGAGAGGTGAAGGAGGGAGTGGGGGACGGGAGGAGGGGGAAAGAAGAGGGATGGTTTTGAGGAGGGGGAGGGAGTGATGGGGGATGAGGGGGAATGGAGGATAGGGGTAGGAAGGGGCGCATTTGATGGGGGGTTGCCATGACTCGCGTCACAACGGGGATCTCTGGCGTCACAACCGCGCCTGCGCAGTTGGGGGCTATGGGTCAGTGGTGGAATATTCAGCCTTGGGGGACGGGGCCCAACGGGTCCGCACCTGGTCTAGTACTTTATAGTTGGTCAGAGTCATAGCTGAACTTGGACTCGGCAGGGAACACGGGGGAGGGATGGAAATAAATGATTTTTAGTTGGAAAATCAACTTTTTTTTTTCAACCTTGACAGCTGGAAACGTCGCAGATTTTAAAAAAAGTTCATAAGCTGCATACTAACTATTATCCATCTCACATTTGACTGCAATGGGGAAGATTTGTAAGTTAATTGGCTTGGTAAATGTAAGAATTGTTCCTAGTGGGTGTAGGATGGTGTTAATGTGGGGGGATCACTGGCTGGCACGGACCGGTGGGCCAAAGTACCCGTTTCCACGCTGTATGCCTAAACTAAACTAAAAAAAGGCACAGCTTTGGAAGGCAATATAACTGTAGTACTTTCTAAATAAGTTTTATTTTTTTATTTCCAGATGTGAAGAAATTGTTCCTTGTAGCAGGTGCTGACAAAATGATTAATTTTATTATCCTTATATTCAAAGTATAACATTTACACCACAACTCAATAATAATTCAGCTTACCTTCTAGTGCCTGATTATCACCTCTGAACACATCTTGCCTCGTTCGATGTAAAGACTTGAAAAGTTGCAATACCTTCCAAAGCAAAAAGATATGTTGCATTGAGAGGTTGCCAGATATCTGTTGTGCTACACCATCACTTACCCGTAACTTTCAATGGCATTATGCCCAAAGATACCTGACCCATCCGAGCAAGAATGACGTGTTGCACTTTGGGAGGTCGAATGCAAGGAGAAAGTTTCAACATGAATGTACAGTGGAATTTTGGGGTCCAACTTGGGAACAACACGGGTGGATACAGTGGTAACACAATACAGTGGTTATGTAGGCATATGGTATGCTTGCCTTCATCAGTCGAGACTTTGACGATAAGAGTTAGGAAGTCATATAGCCTGCATTAGGGAGTGGTTGGACAAACTTGGGATTGTTTTCTGGGATGTCGGAGGTCGAGGGGAGACCTGAATAAAGTACATAAAATTTTGAATGGCATACATTGGATAGAGAGTCAGAACCCCCCCCCCCCCCCCCCCCCCCACTACAAGTCAAAATGTGAAACATTAGAAGACGCAGCTGCAAGGTTTAAAAGAGACTGCGGGGCAATTTCTTTGAATATACACAGAGTGGTGGGTGCCTGGAACGCGCTGCCGGGGTGGTAGTGGAGGCAGATGCAATTGGGTCATTTAATAGGCTTTTAGATAGGCACAAGGCAGACGATATGGGTCAAAGGGCGTGTTCTTGTGCTGTACTGTTCTTTGTTCAAAAAGGTTTTTTTGCACACCACTACCTGCATTTCCCCCTCCAGGATACATACTATCTGTCCTTGGAAACGTCATTGCTTATCTGCTGATGGATTTAAATCCTGGAACTGCCTACCCAATAGTAGTCTGGAAGCAGCTTCACCAGGTCAGTTCAGCTGGCTCAGCATCGCTTCTGAGGACATCTAACTGCTCACCTATCCAATGATTAATAAATAAGATTTAAAATAAAAACAAACCTCTTATCGTCTCACAACTGTGAATGATAGTGAACGTAAAAAGCCTGTGTGGGGGAAAGCGACTACAAGAATATCTACAAAAACACAAAGTGCTGGCGTAATTCAGTGGATCAGGCAGTTTTCCTGGAGAACATGGATAAGTGCCGTTTCGGGTCGGGACCCTTCCTCAGTCTCTTAATAATTCCAGAGAGGGTAGGCCAGCAGGGGGAGTCAAGAGGAAGATGAATGTTGCGGACAGAAGGGGTCGTCACTGGGAGGTGAGGACTCCTTACTATAGAAAACGCCCAGAGGTGGAGGCGACGGAAGAAGAGCTCTACATCATGCTGAGCCCGGAACTCATTGAGGTGTGGGGAAGAAGGAAATAAAGGTCAAACCTCTGTTGAGGACTTTAAAAAAAAATTAAGAGTCTGAAGAAGGGTCCTGACTCGAAACGTCACCTATCCATGTTCTTCAGGGATGCTGCCTGACTTGCTAAGCTACTCCAGCACTTTGCATCTTTTTTTGTAATCCAGCGTGTGCACTTCTCGTTTCTACAAGAACTGTATTGTCAGCAGTGGCAGGGCCAGCATGCACAATCCAAATGCAAAATTGAAACCATTTTCAATCTCTTTAGCCAGAAACACGAGTTAATCTTTTATTTCGCTCTACAACCTTCATTCAATGTCACAAAGGAATTGCTGAGAGTACTTGATACTGCAGCAGCAATTGGAAGCAGACAGTATTCAGGCTGTATTGGTGAAGAATTGCTCTTCAGAACAGGATGCATTGCTGGCCAAGATGTTACACTAAGAATTATAATATTGATATATTTCTGGCAATGTGGAAAGTTGCTAATGTACGCCTTGTGACAGGCCAAATTCAATCCAATTAACTACCGGCCAAGACTTATACTTTTAATCATCAGCAGTCACGCCATGTTATGTCATCGTGTGGAACTTGCCAATAAATTGCTCACCAAGCTCACCTTTGATTCTGTCTCAACCATTCAGTCTCAGCCCTCTTTGCAGCCTGATCTAAACACATATATACATTTGACCAAATATGGCATCAAGGAGACTTTGTGCAACAGAGGTCAATCAGCATCAAGAGTTAAATGCTCCACCGATAAGTCAAACTTTGCTCAAAGTGGTTGTTGGTGACCAATTCGTTAACTGGAGTTTGTCAGGATGTATCCTAGGTTTAAATATCTTCAGCTACTTCATAAACAACGTTCCTTCCATCCATCATATAGGGGGATGTTCTGTAGAGATTGCATCGAAGCTCTTCAGAAAATGAAACATTTTCCTCGAATCAAACTAAGCACTGGTTAGCAGGTTAGCACACCTAGCAGGTTAGAAGTTGTCAAAGTAGAGGAAGTTGAAAGCCTCAAGTTTCTTGGAGTAATATTATCAGTAACTTGTTCGGGACTAGCCATATCGAAGCAATGGCCAAGAAAGCACCCTAATACCTCTACTTCCTTAGCCACCTTAGGAAGTTCGGCATGTCCTTTACAATGCTCACCACCTTCTACAGATGCGCCGCAGAAAGCATTTTATCGGGATGCATCACAGCATGATTTGGGAACAGCTCCATTAAAGACCGCAAGAAATTTGCAGAGAATTGTGGACATAGCCCAGACCCTCATACAAATCAACCTCCCTTCCATTGACTTCTCACTGCCTCAGCAAGTCCACCAGCATAATCAAGAATGAGTCTCACCCCGGTCACTCCCTCTTCTCCCTTTCCGATCAGACAAGTGGTACAGAAGAGGTGAAAACACAACCCTCAAACAAAACTCAAGAATTGCTGCCTTACAGCGCCAGAGACCCAGGTTTGATCCAGAGTACTGGTGCTGCCTGTATGGAGTTTGCACGTTCTCCCCGTGGGTTTTGTCCGAGATCTTCGTTTTCGTCCCACACTCCAAAGACGTACAGGTTTGTAGGTTATTTGCTTGGGTTTGTATGCTTGGTATAAGTGTAAATTGTCCCTAGTGTGTGTAGGCTTGTGTTAATGTGCGGGATCGCTGGTCGGTGGGCCAAAGGGCCTGTTGTGGAAACTGTATCTCTAAACTAAACTTGACATTAAGCAAGAATAAACTCTCAATGTTACCTTGTGCAGCTTTTTGCACCCTGTTTTTAACCTGCACTTTCCCCGTAACTGTAACACTATATCCTGAACTGCTTTTTTCTCTTTTGTAGTACCTCATCTACTCGCATATGGTAGGAGTTTTCTGGATAGCATGTTAAACAAAGTTATTTCACTGCATTTCAGTACATGTGAACAGCACTATAAACATTCATCCCCTTCACCAGTGTGCGACAGCAGCATTGTGAACCCAGCTGCAAAATGCACTGCAGTTACTGAAGCTAGTACAAGAGTACAAAAATAATCACACCCAAGCATTTGTCACTCAGCAAAATGTAGTTCAGAAATGTATTCATGGAAACAGGCCCGTTGGAACATCCTTTAGAAGGATGAGAGAGGGTATCTCATTGAAACATATAAGAATGTTAAGGGTTTGGACACGCTAGAGGCAGGAAACATGTTCCCGATGTTGGGGGAGTCCAGAACCAGGGGCCAGTTTAAGAATAAGGAGTAAGCCATTTAGAACGGAGACGAGGAAACACTTTTTCTCACAGAGAGTGGTGAGTCTGTGGAATTCTCTACCTCAGGCAGGTAGATGGAGGCAGATTCTCTGGATGCTTTCAAGGCTAGATAGGGCTCTTAAAAATAGCGGTGAGTCAGGATATGGGGAGTACTGTCAGGAATGGGGTTACTGATTTTGGGGACTGATCAGCCATGATCACATTGAATGGCGGAGCTAGTTTGAAAGGCCGAATGGCCTACTCCTCACCTATTATCTATTGCCCATCAACCCACCAAATCCACACTGACCATCCATCACCTGTTCACACGAGTTCTACGTATTCTACATTTGCATCAACACCCTACACTCTGGCAAACTTAACAAGGGACGATTAACTTACAAACCCGCACGTCTTTGGGATGAGTGCGGGAAAGCAGAGCACCTGGACAAAAACCCATGCAATCACAGGGAGAACGTGCAAACTTCATACAGACAGCATCCGAGGTCAGGATCGTAGTGTAGCAAACCATCCTGGTTCCAAGAGAATGGGGAAAATGTTGTCAAACCAAATACTTGACTCAACACATCATAGAAGGGTCCAGGCCAAAATGTCACCTATCCATTTCCTCCAGAGATGCTGCCTGACCCGATAAGTTGCTCCAGCACTTTGTGTCTATCTTTATAGCATCAGAAGAACTAGGGTCAAAGAAAAAGGCAGCGTGCAAAACAATTCTCGGTCGATTAAATAATTTACTTTTAGGAATGAGTGCAACTAAACCGAATGGGTTTTTAAAGCAAAACTGATTAGAATTATGTAGTGGCATCTGTGTAACACCCTTAAACGTTTGCATATTCCTATGAATTAACCCGAATGGGGGAATTTAGATGAGAAGGGTGAAATAGCCCACCACTCGGGTAATGTTTGCGAACTGGAAAGGTATTCGGTTGATTACTCCTTTCTTTGCATTTATAAGTCACCTTGCATGGTTTACAGTGTAAAGCTGAATGCAGTGTAAACCCCAAGCAGAATGCCAGTGACTTGCATGGGCGGTGAATCTGCACCGGGAGACCCGAGCATCCAGCGGCTGCAGCCACCCGCCATGCGGCCCCGCGCGCCGGTCCCGGGCTGACCTGACCCGCGGCCTCCATTGTCCTCCGCCCGGCCCGGACCGGCCCGCCGTGACGCAACAAACGCTTCGAAGACTCCCCGGATCGGCGCCGCCGAGGGACAAACCTCCTTGTCAAAATAGCGATCCCGCCCGGAGCCAGGCCGGCACCTGGACCCGTGACACACATAAGATGCACCTGGACCGTGAGAGACACAAGATGCACCTGGACCGTGACACACACACAAGATGCACCTGGACCGTGAGAGACACAAGATGCACCTGGACCCGTGACACACACACAAGATGCACCTGGACCGTGACACACACACAGATGCACCTGGACCGTGACACACATAAGATGCACCTGGATCGTGACAGACACAAGATGCACCTGTACCCGTGACACACACACAAGATGCACCGGGGGACGGCCATCATCTCTGGAGAGAAGGAATGGGTGACGTTTTGGGAGAATAGACAATAGGTGCAGGAATTGGACATTCGGCCCTTCGAGCCAGCACCGCCATTCAATGTGATCATGGTGATATAGAACAAATGAATGAAAATATGGCAAAAGGTAACAATGATAAAGGAAACAGGGTATTGTTGGCTGTGGGTTAGGTGAGAACGAATTATACAGACAATGAAACTTAACAGGATGACAGTGAAATAGTACAATGACTTGGTTGGGGAGGGAAGGGAAGAGAGGGAATGCAGGGGTTACTTGAAGTTAGAGAAATCATAGTTCATACCTTCTGAACCTTCTGAATTTTGTAGTCGGCAGGGCAGTACTCTGCATATCGCCAACTTGGACGATTTTACATTTTTATCAAGCCAATTAATCAAGCCAATTAACCTACCAACCTGTACGTCTGTTGGAGTGTGGGAGGAAACCGAAGATCTCGGAGAAAACCCATGCAGATCACGGGGAGAACGTACAAACTCCATACAGACAGCACCCGTAGTCGGGATCGAACCCTGGTCTCTGGCGCTGCATTTTGCTGTAAGGCAGCAACTCTACTGCTGTGCAACCATGACCGCTCTGGGTTGTAAGCTGCCCAAGTGAAATATGAGATGCTGTTCCTCCAATTTGCATTTAGACAATAGACAATAGGTGCAGGGGTATGCCATTCGAGCCAGCACGGCCATTCAATACGATCATGGCTGATCATCCACAATCAGTACCCCGTCCCTGCCTTCTCGCCATATCCTCTGACTCCGCTATCTTTAAGAGCTCTATCTTGAAAGCATCCAGGGAATTGGCCTTTGCTGCCTTCTGAGGCAGAGAATTCCACAGATTCACAACTCTCTGGGTGAGAAAGTTTTTCCTCATCTCCATTCTAAATGGCCTACCCCTTATTCTTAAACTGTGGCCCCTGGTTCTGGATTCCCCCAACATCTGGAACATGTTTTGTGCCTCTAGCATGTCCAATCCCTTAATAATCTTATATGTTTCATTAAGATTCCCACTCATCCTTCTAAATTCCAGAGTATACATGCCCAGATGCTCCAGTCAATCAACATATGACAGTCCCGCCATCCCGGGAATTAACCTCGGGAATCTACACTGTACTCGTAGCCTCACTCTGACAATGGAGGAGGCCTAGAAAGGTCAGCGTGGGAATGGGAAGGAAAATTAAAGTATTTAGCAACTGGGAGATCACGTAAGCCCAGGTGGACTGAACGAAGGTGTTCAACGAGACGATCGCCCAGTCTACATTTGATCTTGCCGATGTATAAGAGTACACACCTGGAACAACAGATGCAGTAGATAAGGGGGCTCTTTCTGGTTGTTGCCAGCAACCAGCGGATTTCCCCAAGAGTCGGTGCTGACATTTGTATGAGGGGACTGAAGGCTTTGTGGCCAAGTTTGCGGATTATACGAAAATAGGTGGAGGGGCAGGTAGTGCAGAGAAAGCAAGGGCTCTGCAAAAGAACGTGGACAGGTTGGGAGAGTGGGCAGAGAAGTGGCAGATGGATTATAGAGTAGCAAAGTGTGGAGTCATGCATTCTGGTAGAAGGAATAAAGGCGTAGACCATTTTCTAAATGGGGAGAGAATCCAGAAATCGGAGGTGCAAAGGGACGGTGCAGGATTCCCAAAAAGTTAATCTGCAAAGATACGCACAAAAAGATGGAGTAACTCAGCAGGACAGGCAGCATTTCTGGAGAGAAGGAATGGGTGACGTTTCGGGTCGAGACCCTTCTTCAGACTTGTTAGGGATAAGGGAAGCGAGAGATATAGACGATGATGTAGAGAGATAAAGAACAAAAAAGATATGTGAAAAAAGTAGCATTGATAAAAGAAACAGGCCATTGTTAGCTGTTCGGTGAAAACGAAGCTGGTGCGACTTGGGTGAGGGAGGGATAGAGGGAGAAGTAATGCCTGGGCTACCTGAAGTGAGAGAAATCAATATTCATACCACTGGGCTGTAAGCTGCCCAAGCGAAATATGAGATGCTGTTCCTCCAATTTGTGTTTAGCCTCACTCTGACAATGGAAGAGACATAGGACAGAAAGGTCTGTTGGGAATGGGAAGGAGAATTAAAGTGTTTAACAACCGGGAGATCAGGTAGGTTCAGATGGACTGAGCGAAGGTGTTCAGCGAAACAATCGCCCAGTGTATGTTTGCTCTCGCCGATGTATAAGAGTCCACATCTTGAACAACGGATACAGTAGATGAGGTCAGAGGAGGTGCAAGTCAAATCTGTAGTAAAGAAAGCAATCACAATGCTAGCATTTATTTCAAGAGGGCTAGAATACTAAAACAGGGATATAATGCTGAGGCTCTATAAGGCGCTGGTCATGCCACATTTGGAGTATTGTGAGCAATTTTGGGCACCATATCTGAGGAAGGACCAGAGGAGGTTTACAAGGCTGATTCCATGAATGAGTGGGTTAACATATGATGAGCGATTGACCGCACTGGACCTGTACTCGCTGGAGTTTAGAACGATGAGGGGGGACCTCATTGAAACAAACAGAATAGTGAAAGGCTTGGATAGAGTGGATGTGAAGAGGATGTTTCCACTAGTGGAAGAGTCTAGGATTAGAGGTCATAGCCTCAAAATTAAAGGAAATGAGGAGGAATTTCCTTAGAGCATGGTGAATTGGTGGAATTTTTGCCACAGGCTCTGGAGGCCGTCAATGAATATTTAAAACGATTTTTAAGCCAGGGAAAGATAGATTCTTGATTAGTACAGGTGTTGGGAGTTTTGGGGAGAATGTGGTTAGTATAGTGGCAGATTATTATATCGTTCAAGGAATTGTTCCCTCTAGCCACTAGGAGAAGACAAGGGGTAAGGAGATAGGAGAGAGTCTTACAGTGTAGAAACATGCCCTTCAGTCCAACTTGCTCACACCAGCTAACATGTCCCATCGAAGCTAGTCCCACTTGCTTGCATTTGGCCCATATCCCTCTAAACCTCCTATTTACACATGGGAGTCTCCACGAGACATTCAAAACCGTCGAAAGATAAATCTTCAAAACACAGTCTCTTGATTAATAGTTTCTTTATTGTCGTAGTAAAACAGTAAAATATTCATCCAAACGTCTTCTTGATAAGTACATTTTAATCTTAGTCAAACTCCAGCATGTTGTTCCGAAACATTAGAAAACTTCTTTAATGTTGAAAAGCTCTGACCCATGGTCGAAAGCTATGCCGTCCCACCATGCTTCCTCCAAACTAACTCAAAAACTACAAGCCCAAGAATCTCAGCAGCAAACACGCCTCCGACTACGTAATAAATCCCACCCACATAATTGCAGGCAGACAAAATTTAAAGGTAAATGCCATAATTTATGACACAAAATTAAGCCTAATGGCCACTACAGTTAGGAGGGAGAGATTGAATGGCGGAGTAGACTTGATGGGCCGAATGGCCAGGTTCTTGTTGATATATGCCATAACCAACCTCTGAAAGAACTTCATCACCACGGACATTAGTGCACCGGCCGGTAATCATTGAGACATGTCACCTTACTCTTCTTGGGCACCGGTATTATTGATGCCTTTTTAAAGCAGGACGGAACCTCAGACCTCAGTAATGCAGGGCTGCCAACATTGGGTGAGAGTTGAGAGTGAGAAATTGGGAGGGAGCGTAGCGACCGGGGGAGGGGGGGGGTGTGGGAGGGGTGGGGGAGGGGGGTGTTCCCCCTCCCACGGTAGGGAGCTTTTGCATTTTTCAGCTTGATATTGTGCAATCTGGTGCATACTGTAGCGAGTCTTTTAACTTGCATTTGAATGCAACATTTATGCTTTAAATTGGATTAGGTATGAATAAGGTTAGGCTAAATTACATTCCTAATTACATTCCACAATAGAGCCAGGCTCTGATCAACAGGTGCAGCACATGAATGACTGTATTCATATATGGAAATCAGATTATATTCATGTTGTTATGTATATATATAGAGAAAAACTCAGAGAAACAAAGCAAAAGTCGGACTTCCATCACTGTTCTGCACAAATAAATCAATCAACCTTGTTCAAGAAGGAACTACAGATGCTGGAGAATCGAAGGTAGACAAAATTGCTGGAGAAACTCAGCGGGTGCGGCAGCATCTATGGAGCGAAGGAAATAGGCAACGTTTCGGGCCGAAACCCTTCTTCAGACGGTTTCCACCTTACCCTTTGAATATAGAAACAAGACGAAAATAATGCCACATATTCAATCATATATGGTTCAATGAAATTAAGATATATATGTAAAAATATATATGGAAACAGGCCCTTCCGCCCACAAAGTCCACACCGACCAGCAATCTATCATACACCAATTCCATCCATCAGGCTAGGGACAATTTACAGAAGTCAATTAACCTACAAACCTGCACTTCTTTTGGATATGTGAGAAACCGGAATATCCAGAGAAAACCCATGTGGTAGTAAGGCAGCAACTCTACCACTGCGCCACCGTGCCACCCCGTTAAATTATTTTTTTCTGTAATATATTTATTATGGTGTCACGTGAATAAAGATCAACACATGATTCTGATTTCTGCCCTTAGTTGGATAACACACATGTCCAGTCATTGTGTTTTATGGCTGGTTTTCAACCTCTTCAGGCTGAAGGTCTCGACTCGAAACATCACCCATTCTTTCTCTGCAGAGATGCTGCCTGTCCTGCTGAGTTTTTCTAGTTTTTAGTGTCTATCTTCAGTTTAAACCAGCATCTGCAATTCCTTCCTACACTATTTGTTAAGCAAAACAGGTCCTATTCTCATTATATAATTTTGTGATCAGCGTGAGAGCATGAGAGTTTTGTGAATTGCGTGAGTCTCACTCTCAATGCATGAGAGTTGGCAGCCCTGCTAATAATGCAAATTTTATGCAAGTTCCAATTGTTTGGACAAAAATCACTTATTACTGCTTTATAACAGTTAAGTTACATTAAGACCATTTCAGAAATTATGGCAGTCAACAAAAAATCAACTAACAAATTATAGGAAACTAAAAGAAAATAACATGTTCCCTTTCCTGACTCTACCTCATAGGTACTTTAACGCTGTTAACAGAGCAAAGGGATATTAATCTCAAGAATCAAAATGGGGAAAGTGAGGGCAATTTTGCTTAAATGGTCATTCTAAGCCCATTCAGATCTGCATAGAGTCAGTTATACAACATGTACATGGCTGGCCCAATTTGTCCATAATGATCAAGTTGGCATTCTGCGTGCCCAGGGACTGGCTGCCGTTCCCAGATCAGCTCGCGTCCCAGGGACTGGCTGCAGTTCTCAGGTCGGGTTGCCTGCCCCGACCCCGTGAAAACAAATTGAAAAAAAAATGCGTTTTTTCGAGTTACGGGCCGGATTCGGCCCGTGTGCCGTAGGTTGCCGAACCCTGTCCTAGATGTTTGGCATCATTGTGGTCCCCCCCATGTTTTACAACCAATTCACCTGGTTAGTTCTATCTCCGGCTGCTTCATGTTGTCGGCGGCTCCCGATCCAACCAAGAAAGAAGAGAAGAGAAGAGATGCGACGTCACTCACAGCTGCCAACTGACGCGCTTCCCCAGGCTGCACAGATCGCTGTGATGTGGCGCAAAAGAGACAAACTGTGCAGGGACTGAAGACAGCGTGAGAATTCTGTCATCAGCGTGAGCATTGGCTGAAATGCGTGACTCTCACGCTCAAAGCCAGGTCTAAGGCCAGGATGTGACAACAGACACACAGGGAGACACATACACAAAGGAAGACACACACACACAGGGAGACAGACACACACACAGGGAGACAGACAGACACACACACACACGGGGAGACACACACAGAGACACACATACACACAGGGAGACACACACACAGGGAGACACACACACACACACACAGGGAGACACACACACAGGGAGACACACACACACAAGGAGACACACAGGGAGACAGACACACAAGCGCACAAACACACACACACACCTTTTCTTCCCCCTCCCTCCATCCACCCCTTCCTCCCTCCTGCCCCCATCCTTCCCTCTTTCCTCCCCCTCCCTCTTTCTCCACTTTCTCCTTTCCTTCCTTCATCCCCTTTCTACATTCCCTCCCCTTGTCTCGCTTTGCCTCCATCCCAAGGAATAGAGTCTTAGCCTGCTCAACCTCTCCCTATAGCTCAGGGTCTCAAGTCCTGGCAACATCCTCGTAAATCTTCTCCCCACCCTTTCCAGCTTGACAACATCTTTCCTATAACATGGTGCCCAAAACTGAACACACTATTCTAAATGTGGTCTCACCAACATCTTATGCAATTGCAACATGACCTCGCAACTTCTATACTCAATACTCTGACTGATGAAGGCCAATGTGCCAAAAGCTTTTCTACCTGTGATGCCACTTTTAATGAACTATGTACCTGTACTCCTAGATATCCCTCTACTCTACAACACTCCCCAGAGCCCTACAGTTCATTGTGTATGTCCTGCCCATGTTAGTGCTCACAAAAAGCAACACCTCACATTTCTCCATATTAAATTGTATCAACCATTCCTCAGCCCACCTGTCCAACCCATCAAGATGCTGCTGCAATTTTTGACAACCATCTTCACTATCTACAATAACATCCACTTTTGTGTCATCTGCAAACTTGCTAATCATGCCATGTACATTCTCATCCAAATAATGGATATACAGAGGCCTCCATAATGTTTGGGACAAAGACCCATCATTTATTTATTTGCCTCTGTACTCCACAATTTGAGATTTGTAACAGAAAAAAAGCACATTGTCAGATTTTATTAAAGGGTATTTTGAAACATTGTTGTTTCACCATGTAGAAATTACAGCTGTGTTTATACATAGTCCCCCCCATTACAGGGCACCATGTTTGGGACACATGGCTTCACAGGTGTTTGTAATTACTCAGGTGTGTTTAAATGCCTCCTTAGTGCAGGTAAAAGAGAGCTCTCAGCACTTAGTCTTTCCATCATCTTTGGAAACTTTTATTGCTGTTTATCAACATGAGGACCAAAGTTTTGCCAATGCAAGTCAAAGAAGCCATTATGAGACTGAGAAACAAGAATAAAACTGGTAGAGACATCAGCCAAACCTTAGGCTTACCAAAATCAACGTAAGAAAAAACGGGTGCACTGGTGGTGAGCTTACTAATCGCAAAGGGATTGGCAGGCCAAGGAAGACCTCCACAGCTGATGACAGAAAAATTATCTCTATAATAAAGAAAAATCCCCAAACGCCTGTCCGACAGATCAGAAACACTCTTCAGGTGTGGATTTGTCAATGACCACTGCCCGCAGAAGACTTCATGAACAGAAATACAGAGGCCACACTGCAAGATGCAAACCACTGTTTAGCTGCAAAATAGGATGCCCAGGTTACAGTTTGCCAAGAAGTACTTAAAAGAGCAACCACAGTTCTGGGAAAAGGTCTTATGGACAGATGAGACGAAGATTAACATTTATCAGTGATGGCAAGATCAAAGCATGGAGGAGACAAGAAACTGCCCAAGATCCAAAGCATACCATGTCATCTGTGAAACACGGTGGTGGGGGTGTTATGGCCTGGGCATGTATGGCTGCTGAAGGTACTGGCTCACTTATCTTCATTGATGATACAACTGCTGATAGTAGGAGCATAATGAATTCTGAAGTGTACAGACACATCCTATCTGCTCAAGTTCAAACAAATGCCTCAAAACTCATTGGCCGGCGATTCATTCTACAGGAAGACAATGATCCCAAACATACTGCTAAAGCAACTAAGGAGTTTTTCAAAGCTAAAACATGGTCAATTCTTGAGTGGCCAAGTCAATCACCTGATCTGAACCCAATTGAACCTGCCTTTTATATGCTGAAGAGATAACTGAAGGGAACTAGCCCCCAAAACAAGCATAAACTAAAGATGGCTGCAATACCAGCCTGGCAGAGCATCATCAGAGAAGACACCCAGCAACTGGTGATGTCCATGAATCGCAGACTTCAAGCAGTCATTGCATACAAAGGATATGCACCAAAATACTAAACATAACTACTTTCATTTACATGACATTGCTGTGTCCCAAACATTATGGTGCCCTGAAATGGATGGGATGGGGGGGGGGGGGGAGGAGGACTATGTATAAACACTGCTGTAATTTCTACATGGTGAAACCAAAATGTATAAAAGTACCATTTATTAAAATCTGAAAATGTGCACTTTAACCACATGTGATTTTTTCTATTACCAATCTCAAATTGTGGAGTACAGAGGCAAATAAATAAATTATGGGTCTTTGTCCCAAACATTATGGAGGGCACTGTAGATGACAAACAGCAATGGGCCTAGCACCGAACCCTGAGGCACACCACCACGGTGCTGGCACGAAGGGCCGATTGGCCTACTCCTGCACCTAATTTTCTATGTTTTCTATGTCACAGGCCTCCAGTCCGAAAAGTAACCTTCCTGCTTTCTTCCATGCAGCCAATTATCTATCCAATGATAAATTTAGTTTTAAAATGCATACAAATTGTGAGATTGTAGTAACTACCCATCATTTAAACACAGAATACATGGAAAAACACCTGCAACTGGCCTTGGTGGCCAGCTGCAGATGGGACTGTAAAATTGCCCCATAATTATGACTCTTGCATATGAACTGGGCTTTCTGTACTAGCGATAGGGGATGGGTTTCATTTATGGTGATAGTCTTGCTGAACTGTATGCAAAAAAAAAATCACTCTACCTTGGAACACGTAATAATAATGAAACCATTGCATCACATTCAATCAGGCACATTAATGGTAAAAGCATAGCATGTTGGCAATTTGCCCTGAATACAAAATCCAGGATTTTTTGTAATTTCTGTCGGTTGGATTCTCTGGTGCATGTAGCAGATGCAAGACAAATAGAGAGAGAGAAAAAAAATACTCGCCATTAAAATGAAGGTTACTTCCACCCACCAAAAAAGCAAGTTTAAATCAGTTTGGGAACTAAATCAATGATCACAAAAAAAGTTGCAACCAAGTTCAAGTTCACGTTTGTTGAGTTCACCAAAAATGGTAGTAAAGATCATGTTGCAAATGTGCACAATATCGAGAGGACTCAATACAAATATTTCAACATCCGCAGTCACTGAAATCTTGAACCTGAGCAGGAACTTATTATTTGCATGATTATTTGCATTTGCATGATTATAAACGACAAAACACCCAAACGACTCCCCTACAGCAAGGCTGCAAACCAAAGATACTGGAGGAGCTCCTCTAGTATCTTTGCTGCAAACAGCAGTCAATCACCGCGCCTCCGCCTCTCAGCAGCAATGGGATGGTCGGGCTGTGATGACTGGCAGCTCCTCCGGGGCGGGCTGAGTGCCGGGGTTTGCGGACAAAGAGCGAACATAGTGGCGCCATGGCCGGTGAAGCTGGTGGTGACACTGTTTTTGGCAAAATCATCCGTAAAGAAATCCCATGCGACTTCATCCACGAAGACGACAAGGTAAAGGAGTGAATGTGAAACCCGAGGCTGCCGAGCAGCTGGCTGCGGCCAAACCCCCTGTCGCCAGGCTTGGCTCATTTTGCCAACTGACCTCAACTTGCGGGGAACTTGGGCAGGGGATTCCCGTTATCGCCGGCTCCCTCCCTCCCTGCTATCACCGCACCTTCTCATGTTGCGGGGTAGCTGCAAGTTTGCATTTAATCATTGCATTCGTATTTTGGAAGGATGAAAGGGTTGGAAGGATCCAAGGCCGCATCTTTTAATGCAAGGTTTCTAGTAAATGTTGCAAGCGTTACAGATGACACCAAAGGATGCCGTGGAGTATAATATATCCGTGCTTGTTTTTTTAATTTAAGAATCCTCGCCCAATTCTCCCTCTTTCGTGCTCTGATCTAGCAAGACGTTTGCATTTCGTTTGGAAAAGGCGGTTGCAGCATCCCTGACATTGTCAACACACGTTTCATTTCACTACTCTAAAATTGATAGCAATTATTATCTGGGGTGTGTTACTGCAGTCTTTGGTGGCACGATGTGTGAGCTTCAAGTGTTACTGTTGCAAAATAAAACCGAATGAAGCACTCAATCTCTACGTAACGTATCGATTTCAGTATTTTAAATAGTTCATCTGGGTCAAGAATGATCCGCATCTTCTGTATTTCCGAGGTGACCAAGGAATCGCATGCGGATTCTGTAGTCCCTGTCACAGAGACGGGGCGAGGAAGGAGGGGCAGGAGTAAATAAATAATGTGCACCTTCCTGGGAACCCTTCGTTGTGCCAGAGCATCAGTTGGAGTGCTTGCATTGGGGTTGTAATGTTAGACAAACATAGGGCAGTACAACATTGATTAGGACATGATTAGTACAGGTGTCGGGTTATGGGGGGGAAAGGCAGGAGAATGGGGTTGAGAGGGAAAGATAGATCAGCCGTGATTGAATGGTGGAGTAGACTAGATGGGCCGAATGGCCTAATTCTGCTCCTATCACTCATGAATTTATGAACTACAGCACGGGAACTGGCCCACAATGTCCGTGCCGAATATAATCCCAAAATAAATTAATCTCATCTGTTTGCACATGACCCTTTTCTTCCATTCCTTGCATATCCATGTGTCTAACTAAATGCTTCTTAAATGGCACTATCATATCTGCTTTCACCACCACTACTGGCACATTCCAGACACACACACACCACCCTGTGTAAAAAAAACCTCACCCAGCACATCATCTTTAAACTTAGTCTCTCTCACTGTAAAGCTGTGCCGTCTGGTCGTTGACATTTTCACCCTGGCAAAAAGGTTTTGACTGTCTACCCAATTTATGCTTCTCATAATTTATATATTTCTATCAGGTCTCCTCTCAACTTCCAGTATTCACCTGTAATGTGCCTGCTCATTAGAGTGGATCTTACCAGTGGATTTAACCTTACCAGTGGATTTGGAGAACTTTGCTGAAGGAATTCTTTGGATCTTGAAGAGTATAAGACATAACTAATGGCATTACAGGATTTAATTACTAATTGTTGTATGTTAGCCCTTGCCTGCCTCCGGTCAGTTTCTGTTGAAACTATCATACTTTTTGTAACTTTAGAATTCTTTGGTACCTTCTCACTACAATCTGCAAAATTGAGGTTGCCCAAACACTTTACTTAAGGAGCTAACATGTACAATCTCTTGCTCCCCATCACCCATGGTGGAATAAGGATAGAATTTCCCCTGTCCTTGCCCTTCACCTCACCAGCCTCCAAATCCAACACATCATTCTCTGACGTTAATGCCACCTTCATCGTGATCCTACCACTTCACATCTTCCCATCCCCAGTCCTTTCTGCGGAGACTGCTCCCTCTTCAACTTCTTGGCTCATTCATTCCTTACCACCTCCTCACCAGGTTCTCCTGTAACTACAGGAGATATAACACATGTTCCTACACCGTATCCATCCAGGGACCACTGCAGTCCTTCCAAGTGAGACAGAGGTTCACGTGCACCTCCTCTAATCCTGTCAACTGCATTCGGTGTTCACAATGTGGCCTCCTTTACATAGGCGAGACCATGCATAGACTTGGCAACCATTTCACCCAACACCTCTTTTATCCTTACCTCACACTTTTTTGTATTTTCATCTCTGACCATTTGCCAACCACCTGCCTATCCACCTCCTCACCTGTATCAACCTATCACTCGCCAGGCTTTGTCCTGCCCCACTTCTTTCCAGCTTTCTTCCCTCCCCCAACCACAATCGGTCCAAAGAAGGGTCTTGACTCGAAGCATCACCTATCCATGTTTTCTAGAGATGCTGCCAGACCCACTGAGTTACGCCAACACTCTCCTTTATTTTGTAAATAAGCACCTGCAGTTCCACCTGGGGGGAAATACATCGAAGTCCCTCACACTGAGCACAGGATCTCCCCAGGGTTGCGTCGTCAGCCCCCTACTGTACTCCCTGTACACACATGACTGTGTGGCCAGGTTCAGCTCCAACTCGATAATCAAGTTTGCTGATGACACTGTGGTGGTGGGCCTGATCTCAGACAACGATGAGAAGGCCTACCGGGAGGAGGTGGCTGATCTGGCACTCTGGTGTCAGGACAACAGCCTCCTCTTGAACATCAAAAAAACTAAGGAGCTGATCGTGGACTTTAGGAGGGCACATCATCCGAGGACGTACACACCATTGAGGATAAATGGGGATACTGTGGATAGGGTGAGCTGTTTTTAATACCTGGGAGTCCACATCTCTGAGGATATGACATGGACATCACACGCTGCAGCACTCGTGAGTAAGGCAAGACAGCGCCTTTACCACCTCAGGCAATTGAGGAAATTCAGAGTGTCTCTGAGGATCATCCAGTGCTTCTATTCAGCGGCTGTGGAAAGCATCTTGTCCGGAAATATCACTATTTGGTTTGGGAACTGCTCTGCCCAGGACAAGAAGGCTCTGCAGAGAGTAGTGCGTTCGGCCGAACGTACTATGGGAACTTCACTCGCCCCTCTGCAGGAACTATACATCAGAAGGTGTAACTCCAGAGCCAATAAGATCATGGGAGACCCCTTCCACCCCTGCAACGGACTGTTCCAGCTGCTACGGTCAGGTAAACGCCTCCGTTGCCATGCTGTGAGAACGGAGAGGTTGAGAAGGAGTTTCTTCCCAGCCATTAGGACTGTAAACTCCTACCTCACCAGGGACTAACTTTACTGTACCATTTTACTGTTTTTTTTAAATTGCTGTTTTTTTTTCCTTTTTCCTTCCTCCCACAATATGTAATATGTAAAAGAATATGTGATTCTGTTTGTAGTTTGTTTGTTTGTTTGTTTGTTTTTTGCACAAAGTCCGCGAACATTGCCACTTTTCATTTCACTGCACATCTCGTATGTGTATGTGACGAATAAACTTGACTTGATTTGACTTCCTTGTATCTCCTTTGCACAACCTCATCCTTTGTAAAGGATAGGTCAAGCAAAGCCTCAGTTTTACGTTCCTTTTGATCTCTACTGAAACAATATGAGTACTGAGTGGCATAATAAGCAACCTCCTGGCCTAGATACCTGGCCTCATTAACAATTATGCTGAAAATTTAATTTCATTATTCACAGTCATACCTTCAGCTACTAACAGTCTCTAAGTGCTCGAAATCCTTCACTAAAGTTGTCTATTTTTTCACCACCATTTAAGAGGTTCCTTAAAATAATATCCCAATCCCAAGCTTTTGATCACTTGCCATAATATGTTTTTGATAGCTCCTGGGAGATATTTACAGGTATTAAATACATTGAAGATTTTCTCAAGCTTGCAAGGCATGGAAGGAGAACATCTTCAAGCCTGTTCTTTGATATGATCATGGCTGATTATGCACTAGAACATCAAGATCACCCAGTATTTCACACACTTGCATTCTCTCTCCCTTTAAATCATCTTTTATTTCTCTCACCAAAGAGCATGACCTTGCACTTTCTCACGTTAAACCCAATTTAGTCATAATGTCATACAGCACGGAAACTTGCTCTTCGGCCCAATTAGTTTATGCTGACCAAGTTGCCCCATCAAAGCTAGTCCCATTTGCCTGTAGGTGGCTGATATCCATCTAAACTTTTCCTATCCATGTACCTGTTCAAGTGTCTTAAACATTGTTATTGTACCTACCTCAACTACCTTCTCTGGCAGCTCATTCCATATACCCATCATGCTTGGAGTGAAAAGGTTGCCCCTCAGGTTCCTTTTAAACTTTCCCTTTCATCTTCAACCCATGTCCTCTCGTTCTTGATTCCTTTATCCTGGTTAAAATACTTCACCCTATCAGTTCCCCTCTTGATTTTGTACATCTCTATAAAATTACCCTTTAGCCTCCTGTTCTCCCAAAATAACATCCAAGCGCCCATTCTCTCCCTCTAGCTCAGTCTCTCCAGTCCTGGCAACATCCTCATAAATCTTCTCCACACTCTTTACAGCTTAATTACATTCTTTTTATAGCAGGCTGACCAAAATTGAACAGAATACTTCAAAGACATATACACCAATGTCTTGTACAACTGTAACAAATCTAATTTGCTAGTCTTACCACTCGCTCATATCTGCTTGCAGAATCCAGTACTCTTATCACAACATGCTCTTCCATATTTTCATATCCTTGGAAACCTGTATTTTGTTGCTTCCTCCAGGAATAACTGAACTACTGCAGTATTCCACTGATGACCTCCTATTCTGAAAAGGACCCATTTTTTCCTCAACTCTTTTTTATGAGACAACTAGTTTTCAATCTGTTCTAATACACCTCCCCTGATAGTGCGGGCTTTTAATTTATGCAGCAGCCTTCTATGTGGTACTTTGTCAAATACCTTTTGTAGATTTGGATCTAAGTACACTGCAGCTGTAAGTTCTTGTTTATAAACATACCCCGTTACAAGCTTAATGAATTGGAGCAAATATTTCAAACATGATTTGCCTTTCATTAAACAGTTGACTAGGTTTCATTATATACAGCTTTCATAAATGATTAGCTATTGTCTCTTTGATTATTGACTCTAGTGTCTTGCCAATAATTGCTATTAAACTAACTGGCCTGTAGTTTACTATCTTCTGCCTTTCTTTTTTTTGAGCAAGGGTGTCACAGCAGCTGTTTATCAGTTTTCTGTTATCTTCAGAGTTCAGTGAGTTATGAATATGGTCAACCGATGGGTCCACTATCTGCAGTCCCTTGCTTCAAAACCCTACCTTGCAGTGCATCAGATCCTGACAACCCAGCAGTTTTTAGTCCTCTGAGTTTCTTTAATATTTTATACTTTGCAATTTGGATGTTTGTACTTTTTACCACGTTATTGAAAATTAGCCCAAATTATATCTTGTGTATATTAGCAATGTCTTCAATAGTGCAGACTGATGCAAAACATTTCTTGTTTGCTGTTACTAATTCACCAGCCTTTACTCTTAGCATTTATATTGACTGCCCTCTTTCTATTTGTAAATCTGTAGCATCTTTTATAGCTTGTTTTTATACTACATGCATGAGTTATCTCAAAATTAAATTTCTCTCATATTAGCATTTTTGGTTTCTGCTGCTGGATCCTAAAATCATCCCAGTTGCCTGGTCTACTATTAATTGGCTTTGCCATCTTGTATATGCTAGTTTACAATTTAACATAATTCTTTACCTCCTTTGATAACTGGGGGTTGTTCCTCTTTCTCATTGAATCCCTCTTTTTTTTTAATAGGGATAATGTCTTGCTGAGCATTATAGACTAGCTGCTTGAATATGTGCCATTGTTCCTCTACTGAGCTATCTCTTATTCACCTGGACCACGCTAGAACACAACTCCGTCACACCATTATAATTTCCCGTGTATAAATTGAAGACACTGCTTATAGACCTACAGAAACAGTTCTTTCAAATTGTTTTCACTACACTCTAGGAGGTGATGTTTAACTAGAAAATCCCTTACAAATCCTTCCACGTTGCATTGGACCATTTCTCAAATAGCCCAACACTTGTGGGTAGGCTCCACAGTGTACTGCTCAAAAAATCCTGCATGTTTTCATCAATGATATGTTTGTCAGTTTGGTTTGTCCAATCAATATGTAGATTAAAATCTCCCATGAAAATCAAATACATTGCATAATTTTTTTAATTAACATTATGTTTAACATTTAATCTTGTACATTAATTCCATACGTTGTGTCCCAATCTATATTTTGCCTTGCATAAAATGTTTAAAAGGTTTTTTAAAAAATTGGTGTTTATTCATTTTAGTTTAGAATTCTTTAGTTTGAATAGCTGTTCTGCAGCTTCTGTAAACCATTGATTGTCTGTAATTGGCACCAAAACGTAACACATGTTATAAAATGACAAAATTACGCCACAGAGCACATCAAACAGCTTTCTTCAAGATCAATAGCAGGTATTGCTTCTTGTTCACTGACTGAATAATCCACGTAAAAGTCCTTACTTTTCACTAGCCTGACTCAAGAAACTTGCTGTTTTTTTAAAGTGGTTTTACCCAATCAGAAATAGACTGATTTGTTTTCTTTCTGAGGTAATTTAAAGCTGCATACTTATTTGCTGTATGACCCTCTCCCACTGTACGAGTTCATTCAAGTGCTCTCACGAGTTTAAAAAAAAATCAAACTCGTGGTAAGCACGTAGAATGAACGTAGCGGGTAGGTCAGAGCTCGGGGACGTCTCTTAGCGGCTCGTAACGCTAACGGCAGGTACTCGGGAAGACTCGCTAATGGCAGGTAAGCTCGTGAAGACTCGGGAAGATTTTTAAACATGTTGAAAAATGTCCACGAGAGCCCCGAGTACTTACGAGCGGCCATTACCGTAAATCTCCGAGTTCGAATTGGGCAATCTTGGTTTCATCAGACCCAAGAATCTTATTTCTCATGGTCTGAGAGTCCTTTAGGTGCCTTTTGGCAAACTCCAAGCGGGCTGTCATTTGCCTTTTACTGAGGAGTGGCTTTCGTTTGGCCACTCTACCATAAGATCGAATTGGTGGAGTGCTGCAGATATAGTTGTCCTTCTGGAAGGTTCTCCCATCTCCACAAAGGAACTCTGGAGCTCTGTCAGAGCCACCATCGGGTTCTTGGTCATCTCCCTGACCAAGGCCCGTCTCCCCCGATTGCTCAATTTGGCCGGGCAGCCAACTCTCTGAAGAGTCCTGGTGGTTCTAAAGTTCTTCCATTTAAGAATGACGGAGGCCACTGTGCTCATCGGGACCTGCAATGCTGCAGAAATTGTTTTATACCCTTCCCCAGATCTGTGCCTCGACACAATCCTGTCTCGGAGATCTGCGGACAATTCCTTCATCTTCATGGCTTAGATTTTGCTCTGACATGCACTGTCAACTGTCGGACCTTGTATTGACAGGTGTGTGTCTTTCCAAATCATGTCCAATCAATTTAATTTACCACTGGTGGACTCCAATGAAGTTGTCGAAACATCTCAAGGATAATCAATGGAAAAAGGATGCACCTAAGCTCAATTTTGAGTGTCATAGCAAAGGTCTGAATACTTATGTAAATGTGCTATTTCAGTTATTTCTTTTTAATTACTTTGCAAAAAATTCTATACGCCTGTTTTTGCTTCTTCATTCTAGAGTATTGTGTGTAGATTGATGATGTAAAAAAATGAATTTAATCCTTTTAAAAAATAAGGCTGTAACGTAACAAAATGTGGAAAAAGTGAAGGGGTCTGAATACTTTCTGAATGCACCGTGCTAATGCAAGTAATGTAATGTATTAATCCATTTTTTACTCTTAAATTGTTAATGTTTTCACAGTGTGTTGCCTTCAAAGATATGGCACCACAAGCTCCAGTACATTTTCTAGTGGTTCCCAAGAAGCCCATATCCCACTTATCTAAAGTGGAAGATTCTGATGCAGAGGTGAGTGATTTTTAATTTATAGCTAGATAATAAAGCAGTTATGAGCTTGAGATGTAGAAACTCGTTGAGACGTGTTTTGATGTGACTGTTTTGAGATGGAAGTAGAACTGTGTACAGATGATGTTTCAGAACTAGGTATTTTTATAGACTACTGACCGACATCCACTATAAACCCACTGACTCCCATGGCTATCTGGACTACACTTCTTCCCACCCTGCTTCCTGTAAGGACTCCATCCCCTACTCCCAATTCCTCCATCTACGTCGCATCTGCACCCAGGATGAGGTGTTCCACACCAGGGCATCGGAGATGTCCTCATTCTTCAGGGAATGGGGGTTCCCCTCTTCTACTTTTGATGAGGCTCTCACCAAGGTCTCCTCTATACCCCGTGACTCTGCTCTTACTCCCCATCTCCCCCACTCGTAACATGGGCAGAGTCTCCCTTGTCCTCACCTTCCACCCTACCAGTCGTCACATACAACAAATAATCTTCCGACATTTTCGCCACCTCCAACGTGATCCCACCACTTGCCACATCTTCCCATCTCCTCCCCTGTCTGCTTTCCACAGAGACCGCTCCCTCCGTAACTCCCTGGTCAATTCGTCCCTTCACACCTGAACCACCCCCTCTCCGGGCACCTTTCCTTGCAACCGCAGGAAATGCTACACTTGTCGCTTTACCTCCCCTCTTGACTCCATTCAAGGACACAAGCAGTCTTTCCAGGTGTGGCAGAGGTTCACCTGCATCTCCTCCAACCTTATCTATTGCATCCGCTGCTCTAGATGTCAGCTGCTCTACATCGATGAGACCAAGCGTAGGCTTGGCGATCGCTTCGCCCAACAACTCCGCTCGGTTCGCAATAGCCAACCTGATCTTCCGGTGGCTCAGCACTTCAACTCACCCTCCCATTCCGAATCTGACCTTTCTGTCCTGGGCCTCCTCCATGGCCAGAGTGAGGACCACCGTAAATTGGAGGAGCAGCACCTCATATTTCGCTTGGGCAGTTTGCACCCCAGCGGTATGAACATTGACTTCTCTAATTTCAGGTAGTCCCTACTTTCTCCTCCCCTTCTCAGCTCTCCCTCAGCCCACTGGCTCCACCTCTTCCTTTCTTCTTCCCACCCCCCCCCTCCATCCTCACATCAGTCTGAAGAAGGATCTCGACCCGAAACGTCGCCTATTTCCTTCGCTCCATAGATGCCTCACCCGCTGAGTTTCTCCAGCATTTTTGTCTACCTCCGATTTTCCAGCTGCAGTTCCTTCTTAAACATTTTTATACATCTGATTTGTACACCTGAACTCTCTAAGTAAAGATCTTGCACACGTTAGATTTGTACCTATACTTAGGTGCAACGTGTTACAAGGCTTGGGCAAGTTAGGACTCAGCTGAGTGGAGAGGGCGTGTTGGTTGCTTTTACACTGGACCTGAATAAGGCCCAAGGAAATAAATGGCACGACAATGGGTTGGTGTGAACAGCTTCAGTGGTTCAATGGCACATTATTGTCACATGTACCTAGATAGAATTAAATTATTTTGCATATAATTCAGTAAAATCTCACAATACCGAAGCCAGAAGGCTTCCCAACGGGCCGCAGCTGTGGACTGGGAACGCGGCCGGAGGCCTTTATCGAGGCGCCGCGTCTCGGTCTCGTTGCCTCCCAGATCGCCGCGTAGAAGCCCGCTTCGGGGCCTGGCCATGTTCTCGCGGGTCGGACGGAGGAGCCGGTCCTCGCGGGTCGGAGTTCGGGTCGTTGGAGCGGCTGACAGAGCCCACAGCTGGGGCCCGGGTCGGCACCACGGAGGTGTGAAGTGGGGCGTCGACAGCGGTGTGGCCTCGGCAGCAGTGAAGCCTCGTGATTATGAGGTCTCGGAGGTGGTGAAGCTTCGCGGTGGCGGCGAAGCCTCGCAGGTCGACCCGTGATCGACGAGAGCGTGGAGGACCACCGTGAGGGGGGAGGTGAAGAACAATGGAGGACCCAGTGTGGAGGGACAGCTGTGAGGAAGGTGGGGGAGAACAATGGACAATTGGGGAGGGGAGGAGAACAAAGGACAATGGGGACCCGGAGTGGAGGGGAGAACAAAAGTAGCCGGTGTGCTTTGTAACTTTGTCAGCACCGTAGGTGGCTGTTATTTGTATACATTGGGTATACAGCAAAGAATCTCACTGCCTAGTTACATGTGACAAAGTATTCCACATTCATACCCAAGCACAAGAGTGCAATGATTGTACTGTGAGAAGAGTAGATTTTACTGAAACAGTGCACAAAGTGTCACCATGTTTCCGGTGCCATCTTGAATCCAAAAAAGTTTCAAAGTTAATCCATGGCTGATGTATACTTCAGCATAATTTGTCCTTTTTTTATTCCTTATCTCTAAGTATCCTTGCCCACAACCATTGTTCCATTATGGGACCTATAACAATTAAACATACTTGACTCTTGGTCTTACCTTGGGCTAGCCAGTTTTGTTTGATCCTTTGTGCAGACTACACAGTTGCACATCCGTTTTAATTAAATAATGACTCCAGGCTTCACTCCGAAAGCTTTTCATTGTAACCTGATACACTAGGTATGTTACAAAACTTACCTTCAATGGCGCTGTAATTCTGCCACTGGCCGTGTGCGCGATTTTGGCGCCTTTAAGGGGGGGTCGGGCTTAAAACGCGGGTTTCTCCTACCTTGTCCTGAATTATATTTCGTTGGAGTACAAGCGTTTGCTGAAAAATTGTTCCTAGGGGCGTTTTGTGAATTTTTTATTTTTATTAAATCGACAATGTCAGCCCTGGAGTCATTTTAAAATCAACTGAAGCCGTCAACGCCGATAACGGGGACGGATTTCACACACGGGACAGGTAAACGTAAGTGGTTTATTTAAATGTATAAAAGTGCTTCTGAAGAAGCCTTTAATTCACATTTTTTCATGCGAAACGGTGATTTTATTCCCCGAACTAACGGCAGTATTTTTCATACGGGGTTAAATTCACCGCAAATGAACATTCCAAAAGATCGCGTTCCAGAAATCCTCACTCACAAGATGATTTAAATGCCCATTAATTTACAGGTATTAAACATTCAATTCCTTCCATTTGGCCTGTAAATTCATGACAATGAGATTTAAAAATTATGTTATATTGTGAATTCTTGTGTGAATGTTATTTGGACACTTAGGCTATTTAAAAATGTTAATCTATTTTTAAGAAATTGATAGATGTTTAGATCTAGTAATTGAATTTTGTAATTAGCTACAATTAGGTAACTAACTAATTATATGCTTTAATTTCATGTCTTCTAAGTAAGATTGTTTCATATTTGTTTCAGAATGCTTCAATCTATAATAACTGAAAATTTATTTCAGTTCTCTTAATTTTTTAGAAAGTTATGGGCTTTTAACTGTCCTGGATCACAGCTTTTGTGTTAAGTCAATGGAAAAGCAATAGGGAACAAGATGCTAATTTCCGAGAATGAAAATGGCCATAACTTTTTTAATACTGAAGATATGAAAGTGAATTAGGTGTCAAATTAAACTTCTTTTTATGCTTTATCTGATGGGATAAATTGCAGACTTTATTTTTAAAATCTCAAAATTTTGTAACATTGCTAGATACACGTGCTTACTTTGTGATTGTGCTTTTCTTCTGCATTTTCCATGAGGGGAAGTAATTTTTTTGTTTTCTCTATTGGACTGATTTATAATTGTTTGGTCAAGGTGGGCAGGTTGCTGAAGACAGGAGGGCATTGCAAAGTTTTAAACTGCCTTTCTGCCCCAAATTGGCCAGTCAGAAGGTAACTTGCTGAAATTATGCTGCCCTACCATTCCAGAGAACTATGATTGCAACTATGAGGCAAAATCTTTTCTATCTGCCAACTGGTGTAGGATGGGCCATGTGCAGTTCAGGATATTGCTGAGGCTAACTTGCAAATATGGCATCATGTCTATCCTTGGGAAAAATCTTTGGTTTTGATAGAAGGTTGGAAGAAGATGATCATTTTAAATACCGAGTGAATCACCCTGCAGCCGTCTAAATTGAAAGGTATAATGACAGGGCTGAAGAGTCACTGAGCTGAAAAGTTAATAGACAATAGGTGCAGGAGTAGGCCATTCGGCCCTTCGAGCTGATCATCCTCAATCAGTATCCCGTTCCTGCCTTCTCCCCATATCCTCTGACTCCGCTATCTCTAAGAGCCCTATCTAGCTCTCTTGAAAGCACCCAGAGAACCGGTCTCCACCGCCCTCTGAGGCAGAGAATTCCACAGACTCACAACTCTGTGTGTGAAATAACTCACTGACCTGCTGGTTATTTGTGTTTATCTTTAGATCTTGTCCTTGGGCAGCATGGTGCGCTTCTGTTTTTATTAATTGTGTGAGGCGTTGCAGAATGCTTTGCGTAAAGGTTCTACCTAAATTTATTGAGCCTGATCTATCGTTCTAACATCTATCTGTACCCTTTCAAGAAAGGAATACAGACTGAAAGTAGCATTCTACTTTAGGTGTGATCAGGAGTATCAAACAATGCCTTGAGGCCAACATCCATTTGAGCAATTTCTCAAGGCCCTTGTAGTTACAGATGGAAACGGGGTATTTGGCCCTTATAGTTACAGATGGAAGCAGGGTATTTGGCCTGCCAAGTCCACACTGACTGACCATTGATTACCTGTTCACACTCTGTTATCCCAGTTTCTCATCCACTCCTAACATACATGGGGCAATTTCACAGAGGCCAATTATCTGCAAACCCACATGACTTTGGCTTGTGGAGGAAATGGAAGCACCCGGAAGAAGCCCATGTTGTCACAGGGAGAACACATAAACTCCATATAGACAGCACCCGAGGTTGGGATTGAACCTGGATCTCTCGCACTGTTAGGCAGCAGCTCCACCAGCTGTGTCACTGTGCAGCCCACCGTGTTTATGAGTAGCTGATAGTTGTTGCATCTGATCTGGTGAAAGTGATTTAGTATATTTGTAAAACTACTTTCTATTTTTTCTTTGCCTCTTGCAGCTTCTTGGTCACCTGATGATCGTTGGTAAAAATTGTGCAGCAAAACTGGGCTTATCGAATGGCTACAGACTTGTTCTGAATGAAGGCTGGGATGGTGGGCAGTCGGTCTTCCACATTCACCTCCACGTATTAGGTGGGCGCCAATTGGAATGGCCACCTGGTTAATCGATACTGAACATTTACTTTGCCTGAGAAATTGTTACTGGTTTCTGTTAAACAAAGAACACGGAAAACTGGAGTACCAACTGGAGCTCCGTTACAGTCTTGCCAATGGATCGATTCCTCTCATGGTCATAAAATAAAATCCTTTTAAAGGAATCTTTTTGCGTGCTGTTGCCTTACAAAGTGCTATCGTGCCACACATCACCCTGCATCTAGGATTGTCTTTGCTTTGCGTAAGGAGCAAAAAAAATAATCAAATGGCTGGAGAAACTCAGCAGGTGGAGCAGCATCTGCAGAGGCAAAGAGATTGATGATGTTTTGGACTGAGACCTTGCATCAGAACTGAGTGTAGAGGAGAAATAGCTGGTATAAGGGGTCAGGGGTGTGGGGAGAAGGCAGGATACTGGGGTTTAGGGGGAAGAGTTAGATCAGCCATGATTGAATGGCGGAGTAGACTTGATGGGCCGAATGGCCTAATTCTGCTCCTAACACTTATGAATGTGAAAAAATGAGATGAAGCCTGGGAGATGATAAGTGTTGATGCATGAGCTGTCGATGCTGAAATCTAAGAAGGTGATAAATGTAACCATTACGAGATGGATGATGAGCAGATGGATCCATTTGGGGAAGGGATTAGGAGTTATTGTGTGTGTGGGTGATGGGTATATGGAACCAGGTGGTGGAGGGAAGAACTTGGCTGGATCAGACAGCGGGAGAAAAGGGTACAGGAAGTGTGGGTCATCTGAAATCGGAAAATGCAATGTTCTTGCCATTGGACTGTAGACTACCCAGGGGGAATGGTATTGCTCCAGGATCATTGCAAATTTTACAATTTCAGGTAACCAGGCCAAGTTCCCACAATCAGCAATAAGGTCATAAGGAGTAGAATTAGGCCATTTTGCCCATGAATTTAACTCCTTTATTCTCGCTGGAAATTACATCCCCCCACATGCCTGCGTACGTGAGGCGCAAATGCAACTCGCTGACCAGGTAATGAGGGTAGAGAGTGACTTCCCAGACTCCATGGACATTGTTTTGGGGGACTTTAACAAAGCTAATCTCAGCCGTTGTAAAGAAGTGTTATCGACACATCGTTACTTTACTTCTTTTATTTATACTGCAGCATTACAGAAAGCACTAGCTGTACATGGTCTATCACAGGAACCAGAGAGCGATATGTGGGTGGGGAGGTTGTAATTATACTTGTGATATGGGGAGTGGTTACTAGTGATGAGGTCACTATATTAAAGGCACATGCATATATCATCTACATCCTTCCCCTTGGAAACGAAAGGCAAACACAATAGTGACAGGGCGACCACGTCTCATGCGTTAGAATCAGTTAAGCAAAATCACCATATCGGACAGGCGGCTTGACAACACGTCCCGACCGGGTTCGCATCTCGCCATCCTCCCTTCCGGCAGGAAGAAGCGGCACAGGTGAGGACCGACGAACTGGAACGGGGGAACCGGGAGGGGACGGAGAAGACAAGGGCAGAAAGGCAGGAGGAGATGAGGGTTCAGCAGCGGGCAGCGCGCGGGTAGGCGAGTGGGGACAAGCCGGAGAAGGATGGGACGGGAGGAGCTGAGAGGGTAGAGATCGTGGCATGCGACCGGGCAGAGCATCGCCCGGGTGCTGAAACTGCAGCGGGGGAGCAAAAGGATCCGCGGGAGGCGGTCGCGGCTCATTGACGAGCCGCAGGTGTTGGCGGGTCCAGCGGTGAATGGTTCCCGCATGGTCGACGAGATAGGACCTGGGCGACCCAGCAGAGCCGACGACGGTAGCGAGTTTGGAGTGACCGGAGGGGGTCTGCATGCGGACGACCTGTCTGGGGAAGAGGCGCGGCAGTGGGTGGCAGGACCTGTCATGGGAACGCTTCTGAACATCGTGCCTAAAGGCAATGCGTTCCTGAACAGCAGAAGGCTTGAGGGGATGAGGGAGCGCTGGGTCACCGGGATCGGGGGTCTGGTAGTGCGAGACATGAGCAGGGGAGCCCATGTTAGGGTCGCGGGAGATGTTGCGGAGGTTGAGGAGGGCCAGATAGAAGTCGGAGTTGGACAAGCGACATTGTTCCAGCAAGTTCTTTGCACTACGGACGGCGCGCTCGGCCAGACCGTTGCTTTGCGGGTACTCAGGGCTACTGGTGAAGTGGCGGAAGTTCCATCTGGATGCGAAAGCTTTAAACTCGGAGCTCGTGAATTGGCTGCCATTGTCCGACTGCAGGCTGGCCGGGGTGCCAAAAGTGCAAAAATGATGGCCCAACTTGTCGACAACGGCCGAAGATGTGAGGGAGTGCAGCTGGTCGACCTCGAACCAGCTGGAGTAGGAGTCGACGACGACCAGGAAGTGCTTGCCCCGCCACTCGAAAATGTCAACGGCAACCGCCATCCAGGGCAGTTCGGGGGCAGGCTGTTGCAGGAGCGGCTGTCGCTGCTGGTGGGGGGCAAGACTGTTGCATGTGGAACACGAGGAGACCCTCTCCCGGATGTATTGAGCCATACCAGGCCAGTAGAACTGGCTCTGGGCGTGAGACAAGGTGGCTTCAGCCCCAGGATGACCGCGGTGAGCGACCTGAAAATAGTGGTCGTGCAGCGCAGCAGGCACGACAACCTTGTGACCCTTCACCACCCCGCCGTCGTGTAGTACGAGCTCATCGCAGACCAGGAAGTAGGGCACGGCGCCAGCCGGCAAAGCGGAACGGCGGTCGGGCCAGCCCTGCTGGATGATGGCAGAAAGCTGTTGCAGGGCAGGATCATTGGGCGTGTGTTCAACCAGGGACTTCATCTGCTGTGAAGGGACAATATTCACATGGAGCACCAACAGGTTAAACATTTCATAGGGGTGGCGATCGTTGGATGTTAGCGGGGCGCGGGAAAACGTGTCGGCCACGAACATGTCCTTGCCCTTACGATAAACCACTTCGAAAGTGAAGCGCTGGAGCTGCAGCATCATGCGCTGCAGGCGGGATGAGGCAACATGGATCGATTTGTTGAGAATGGTGACAAGCGGCTGGTGATCAGTTTCGATGGTGAAAGTGTTGCCCAGGATGTAGTCCTTGAATTTGGAGCAGGCAAACACCACGGCTCCTTCTCGATATGCGCATAGTGTTGTTCGGCAGCGGTCATGGTGCGGGACGCGAAGGAGACAGGCAGCTGCAGGCCGTCATGGAGCTGTGGGCAAGTGGCACCGAGCCCGAACTGAGAGGCGTCGCAGGTGAGGATAATGGGACGCTGCAGGTCAAAAAACTTGAGTGTGGGGTACTGATTAGCTTGGATTTAAGGATGTCGAAGGCTTTCTGGTGTTGGGGGAACCAAGCCCAGGCCGTGTCCTTCTTTATCAACTCCCTCAGGGGTGCGCTGAGCTCGCTGAGGTCGGGGATGAACTTCCCCAGGTAGTTTACCATGCATAGGAAGCGTTGCAGGCTGGGCACATCAGTAGGTGAAGACATCCCGGAGATGGCAGCCGTTTTCTGCGGGTCGGGTTTCAGCCCCGAGGCAGTGAATACATGCCCAACATACGTGACCTCCGGGATGCGGAATCGGCACTTCTTGGGGTTCAGTTTCAAGTTGATTTTCCGGGCCCGGTCTAGGACTTGGCGGAGGTGGAAGTCGTGTTCGGCGACATCCTTACCGTAGACCAGGATGTTGTCAACGATGAGGGCGCACGGTAGACCAGTAAACAGCTGCTCCATTGTCCGTTGGAACACCTCGCTTGCAGAGTTGATTCCGAATGGCATTCGGAGGAACCGAAATCTGCCGAAGGGGGTGCTGAAAGTTGTCAAGATGGAGGACTGCTCGTCAAGCGGTATCTGCCAGAAGGAGCTCTTGGCATCGAGGACAGAAAAGATTGTGGCCGGTCCAACCTGTGCAGCGACGTCCTCTACTGTTCTCATAGGGTAGTGCGGGCATTTAATGGCCAGGTTGAGATCTTTGGGGTTGATGCAAATGCGTATTTCGCTTTTGTCCTTTTTTGCGGCAACAACCATGGTCGATGCCCATTTTTACCATGCTGTGCAGCGTCGATTCTACTTTGTCCTTCATGGCGAAGGAGACACGGTGTGGAGCACGGACCATTGGCTCGACCTTGCGGTCGACTACAATCTTGTAGTTGCAGGGCAGCTTGCCCAGCTCATCATCAAAGCGGTCAGGGTATTCAGTCAACGGGTCCATGAGGGCCTGCACCTTGTGGATGTCACGGTGGAAGGAGACCAGGCCCAAGTCCTGGCATTGCCTCGTTAAAAGTCAGATCAGCCCGGCGCAAAAGTTCAGCCCTTAGCTTTTCATCGTGGAGACCGTAAAACAGAAGGTCCCTGGTCAGCTCCTCGGAGTTCAGCGTGTCAAGGCGGCACCGCCTGGCCAGGTGCCGCAGCGCAGCGACATAGTTCTCGGCGGATTCCCCGGGGTTCTGCCGCTGCCCGAACAGTTTAAAACGTTCTAAAATGCAGTTTGATGGAATGTCACAAATCGCGGTAAACTTCGCCAACAAACATACTGGGTCCTGAGCAGATTCACCCGCAGCGTAGACGAAGAAGTCTGACCGAGCCAGGGCATCTGGACCAGCCAGGTTGAGAAGCAGAGATGCTTTAAGCTCTGGGGTGGCGGCAGGATGAGCGATAGTGACATAGTGGTCAAAATCACGTCTGAAAACATCCCATCGATGGGCAATGTCAGAATCGAAAACGAGCATATCGGGCTTTCGGCCAGAAGTGGCCATCACGAGAAAATAAGAGGGTGGGGAGAACAGAAAAACTGGGACAAAAATAAACCAAATCACCGATAAACAGGAGGCGCAAGGGTAAGGGGGCTGACACCATGTAAAGAAGTGTTATCGACACATCGTTACTTTACTTCTTTTATTTATACTGCAGCATTACAGAAAGCACTAGCTGTATGTGGTCTATCAAAGGAACCAGAGAGCGATATGTGGGTGGGGAGGTTGTAATTATACTTGTGATATGGGGAGTGGTTAGTAGTGATGAGGTCACTATATTAAAGGCACATGCATATATCATCTACAGCCGTGACCTTCCAAAGTACAGACTTCAGGTTACCAGCCCCACCAGAGGGGAGAGAACACTTGACCACTGTTATACGGCAATCAAGAACGCATATCGCTCTATTTCCCGGGCGGGTCTGGGTCTCTCTGATCATTGTCTAGTTCAACTTATTCCGACCTACAGGCAGAAACTAAAATCTGCTAAGCCTGTGGTCAGAACAACGAAAAGGTGGACAAGCGAGGGCATTGAGAACCTACAATCCTGCTTTGACTGCACGGATTGGAATGTGTTCAAGGAAGCAACCACAAGCCTCGATGAGTATACAGACACTGTATCATCATATGTCAGCTTTTGTGAGGACAGTTGCATTCCAACTAGGACCTGGTTCAACAACAACAAGCCCTGGTTTACTGCAGAACTCAGATGGTTCCGACAGTCTAAAGAGGAGGCCTACAGGAGCGGGGATGCAGACCTCTACAGGCAGGCCAAGTACAAGCTGAGAAGAGGAATCAGAGCTGCCAAGGAAAGGTACTGTGAGAAGTTGAGGAGCAAGTTCTCAGTTAGTGACTCTTCTTCAGTTTGGAAGGGCTTGCAAGAAATCACCTGCTACAAAAGGAAAGGCCCCCCTCCCCCCCCCCCCCCCCGCTCTTTGGACAATCGTCAGCTGACCAACGACCTGAATGAGTTCTATTGCAGGTTTGACAAGCAGAAACGTAACCCTGGTACCCCATTCCCTCCCTCCCCAACAAACACAGCCAGACCCCAGTCTGCGAAGAATGGACCCTTCTGCACCCACTCCTTCCCATTCACCATTTCACACATACTTAAAGCAAGACTCCAGTATGAAAAGACTGGACCCTTTCCCACCCCAACCAACACTTCACACCCACTCACAGCATGACCTCAGTCTGCAAAGACTGGGCCCTTCTACACCCACTCCTCCCCATTCACCACTTCACACCCAATTACCTACACCCTCCGTGCTGAACAACAGCACTTCTCCATCATCAAGGATAATAATAGAGGAGGTGAAGAGGCTTTTCAGAAGACAGAAAAGCCGGAAATCTCCAGGACCGGACAATGTTTCCCCCTCTACTCTCAAGCTCTGTGCCGAACAATTGGCACCGGTCAACACAGACATTTTTAACCAGTCCCTGCAAACCTGTACTATCCCAGCCTGCTTCAAAGTCTCCACTATTGTCCCTGTACCCAAAAAGGCAAGGATTACTGGTCTTAGTGACTACAGGCCTGTTGCACTGACCTCTGTAGTCATGAAGACCCTTGAAAGGCTTGTGCTGGCGAAGCTGAAAAATATCACGAACACCCTGCTGGACCCTCGGCAGTTTGCATATCGGGCCAATAGATCTGTGGATGACGCAGTCAACCTGGGCCTGCACTTCATCCTCCAGCATCTAGACTGCCAGGGGACCTATGTGAGGATGTTGTTTGTTGATTTTAGCTCTGCATTCAACACCATTGTGCCAGAGCTAATACACTCCAAACCTTCCGAGTTGACTGTGCCTGAACCCCTCTGTCGGTGGATCACCAGCTTCCTGACAGACAGGAAGCAGTGTGTGAGGCTGGGAAAGCACATCTCGGACCCGCAAACCCTCAGCATAGGAGCACTGCAAGGCTCCCCTCTCCTCTACTCTCTCCACACCAATGACTGCACCTCCACAGACTCCCCTGTCACGCTTCTCAAGTTTGCGGACGGCACAACCCTTCAACTAACTGAATTTTCAGCTTCCACTAAAGTTTAGCTTCTGGCTAAAGTGAACGGTAGCTTTCACACATTCTAATTGATCTTTCCTGCACCTTTAAAAAAATGCTCACACAAGGAAATTATGTTTCTGCTGTGATGCTATTGTCTAATAAAAATGCAAGCATCTTACACCTGTTTCAAGGGAAAATTGGAGCATACAACAGATTTGGCATGTTGGTTTTCATGAGACATGGGGGATATAATTGGGCCAGTTTGGTAGGAAGGAAACAATTGGAGGTTTTATAGTAAGAAGGTAGGTAAGCTAGATGTTTCACATTTGAGGAGAAAAGATAGTTGGGGAAAGAGTTGTGTGCATTTGAGAAGGGAAATCAATGCAAATGCAGAAAGAGTAGAAAAATTAGATTCGAATGCACACCTTGAACTGAAGTGCTGGTAAAAGCAGAGTGGACTGAGTTGCCATCTTCAATATTGTAAGTTCAATTATTTTAGCAGATTCCCCAGCCTGAATTGTATTCTTGCACGACACTGATTGAACATGTTTCAGCTCAACCTAAGTGGCAGAGAGGAGAATGTAATTTCAAAATGCAAGTCCAATGACACAGCCCCCTGCCTGACCATGCAGCACTGACGACTATTGACAAGAAAATATTCAACCAACACAATATATGTAGAAAACATTTAGCATTTATACGTATTTGTAGAGCTAACAGAAGATATTTTGTGACATAAAGTAATAATTTGGAAATGTAACTGAAGATATTGTTGCAGCATCTTTTTATTTACAACAAATGTAAAATTTTGCAGATGGTTGGTAGGTCTTCCTTGAATATTTTATTTAGCCATTTCATTTAAATGGAAATTAACAATGTGGTTCTTCAAGTTAACTTAAGTTCTACTTAATGGGTCCTTATGAACATTTCCTTCCTATTGATTGATGACAGTCTTGAATTAATACCATAACAATTCTCCAAAGGTCAAAGTGTAGAAAATAGCCAGGAATTGGTGAAATAGATCACTGCAGTCTACGTTTTGAACACTAGGTGTCATTGTTGTTTCAATATCACCTTGAGCATTACACACAAACATTAATATTTATAACTAGTTTTATGACAGTCTGTGATTAATGTAAACAAGGCAACCAAAAAACGTATTTGTCTGCGATTTCTGGTATAGAACTACTGTCTACGTTTGGTTGTCTGTGATTTTTACTGATCTACAAGCAAACCAAACCAACAGTGGATTTTAATAAAAAGGAACTTTTAGATGCTGGTTTTTACCAAAGATAGACACAAAATGATGGAGTAATTCAGTGGGTTAAGCAACATCACTGGAGAAAATGGATTGGTAATGTTTCGGGTCTGAAGAAAGGCCCTGACCTGAAACGTCACCTTTCCATATTCTCCAGAGATGTTGGAAGAAGGGTTTCGGCCCGAAACGTTACCTATTTCCTTCGCTCCATATATGCTGCTGCACCCGCTGAGTTTCTCCAGCATTTTTGTGTACCCTCCAGAGATGTTGCCTGACCTGCTGAGTTACACCAACACATTGTGTCTATCCACTGTGAAATTTGCCAGTGTTGATCTGCTCGTAAGTGTTATCCAAATCCTAAATCATGAGCCCTGACATGGGGACAGGCCCTTGTGCAGCATGATCATGGCATGTGGGGCAGAGGACTGGAGTAGGGGTAGGCAACACACATGAACAAAACATTCATGGACCAAGCCATGCTTTGTCTGATGTTCAAAAACAGTCGAAACTAATTAATCAAAAGCCAGAATGCTGAAAAACACTTAAACAGAAAAATAAACAATAACAAAGCATTTACATTTTACTTTCTCCCTAGCATCCGTTCCTCTTGAAATTAATGGATATTCTTTTGCTGCACCCTGTGAGCTCCATTCTCTCCCCCAGCCAGACACACTCACACATTCAATTGTGGAGTGTAGAAACCTCGTGGCCTTTTAAAACGTCAGAACTAGAAGTACTCGTACTAGAAGACTAGAAGAACTAGATTTGGGACCATTCTTCAGGCTCAGCAGCGGGTCCTTGGGTATTTTCCTTCATTGCCAGGGAACATGACTCTCTGCCACATTAATATGCAACAAAAGTAGTAAAAAGGGGCCTCAAGAAAGTGTCCAGTAATTATAAAGGGAAATGAATAATCACATCTTAAATGCGAGCATGTATTTTATGAATGGTCCAATCTGACTGTATTTAGTAGGAACTGGGGAGAAAGCCACACCAGAATTGTGAAATCCAATAAAAATAGTTTTAAAAAGGTAATCATTTTGAATTTCACCCACGATTAATGTTAATGGTTGACTATTGCAACGTCAAGTTTAACAAGAGCATTGAGACCGCCTTATGCATTACCTCAGGGCAATGAATCAAATAAAAATGGAAGTAAAAGTCATTAAAAGAAGTAGGTATTTCTGATAAAATGCATGAATGGTTTAACAGCTAAGTCCATCACTGAGTGTGGTACTGAACTACATCACTAGAGCAACATAGTGGCACAGCGAGGGTGGTACAATGATGCAGCGGTAGAGTTGGTGCTTACAGTGCCAGAGACCCGGGTTCAATCCTGACTACGGGTGCTGTCTGTATGGAGTTTGTACATTCTCCCTGTGCCCGTGTGGGTTTTCTCCACGTGCTCCGGTTTCCTCCCACATTCCAAAGATGTGCAGCGGGGTTGTAGGTTAATTGGCTTGTGTAAATTGCTCCCAGTACGTGGGATAGAACTAGTGGATGGGTGATCGCTGGTCATTGCAGACTCGGTGGGCCGGAGGGCCTGTTTCCACGCTGTATCTGCATTGTTCTCACTGTACAGTAGGTCCCAATAAACTACACCTGCCTTTTTTTATTCACTCAAGAAATGTGGGCTTCACAAGCTGAGCCAGCCTTCAATTACCCATCCCTAGTTGCTCGATAGAGTGCTGGTGAAATGGCTTCTTGAACCGCTGCAGTCCTTGAGGTGTGGGTATATCCACCATGCTATTCGGAAAGGAATTCTAGTATTTAGACCCAGCAACCTAGAAGGAACAGGAATATAAGGTGAGGATGGCATTGGCTTGGAGGGCAATTTCCAGGTGATGGTGTTTCCAGACCTTTACAGCCCTTGTCCTTCTAGCTGGTGGAAGCTGCGTGTTTGGAAAGTGCTATCCAAGGAGACTCAATGTGTCGCTGAAGTGCGTCTTGGAGAAGATACAAACTGCTGTCACATTGCAGCGGTGGTGGACTGAATAAATGGTTGCAGATGGGGCATTGCTTCAATGGTACTAAATTATCACATGTGTGAAGTGCAAATGCACAGTGAAATTATTTTCTTGCAAACAGTCCAGCATAGTATTGCCATAACATACCCGATTAGTAATTGTACAGAAATAGTCTACTGACCCTTCATGCGAGTGTCGCCATGTTTTGGTGCCGTTTTCCATGTCCAGTTCACACTCCAGTTCTTAAGAGCAGTGCCCAATTCAGGTAAGCCCCAGGCTGCTGCAGGTCTCCAGCCATCACTTACCTTGGTTGACCAACAATCAATGTCCTCTCCTCACCTCACCCATTCACCTTTGTGCCTCGGGGGCGCCTCCCGCAGCCGACCTTGAAGGCGAGGTAGGCCTGACCTCAGTTCCCTCTCCTCTCTTACTGGCCTCGCTCCTCTCCCGTCGCATCTGTCGTCGTCGCTGGTGCATCCTCCGTATCTCTGGTCTTCAGGGGATGAGCAGTGGCGGCTCGGTGGGCTCCACTTCCAGTCCGCGGTCGGCCGGGCCCTCAGAGCATGGGCTGGCTCGGAGGCTATCCTATGCAGGCTATAGTCTGCCGGGTCTTGCATTCGGCTGCAGTCCACGTTCCACTGCCTTCAGTCGCCGTCCGTCGGGTCTTGCGTTCGGCTGCAGTCTGCCAGGACTTCGCCCATGTTTCGCCGGCCCGGCAGTTTCCGCTGTAGTCCGCGCCGTCCTCTTAAGCGCCTTATCGAACGGGCTGCTATGCTGTCATGCTTCTTGAGTGTTAGTGAAGCTGCATTGATCAGGCAAGTGGAAAGTATTCCATCACACTCCTGACTTGGCATGTAGGTAGTTGACATGCTTTGTGGAGCTAGGTGGTGATTACTCACCGCAGGTCCCTTGGTCCCCTTGCCTCTGACCTTGTGTTATAGCCACATTGTGTGAGTGGCTCCTCCAGTTTAGATTACGGTCAGTGGCAACCCACAGGATGTTAACAGTGATATTAATGCAAACTGAATGCCTTAGGATAATTGCTGGATTTTCCCCTGTTGGATATCCTCACTGTGGCACCAATGTTACTTGCCACTTGCCACTTATCTGCCAAGGCCAGGATATTGTCCATGTCTTCATTAATTTTGATGGGGACTACTACTTTATCTGAGTAGTTGTGAATGGTGTTGAACATTGTGCAATCAACAGTGAACATCCCTACCTCTGAACCTGCAACTGATGAAGCAACGGAAGATGGTTTGGTCTAGGGCATTACCCTGAAGACTCTGCAGAGATGTCCTGTGGCTTCTCTAATGCCTGCCAAACTAAACTTTAAATAATCTAAAAATATGTTAAGAACTTATCAGAAGAGCTTACAACCACATACAAAGAGGCTTGGGAGGGCACGGTGAACCTCTTTAAACAATTTCCACAAACAAGTAAGGACATTATATATATAGTGATAGAGACTGTGCTGGGAAACTGGAGAGCTATTGTGTGTGCTGAACTAATGGTCAGAGAAAGGTTGGCCTGTAATACTCGTGTTACTCTGCTTGACTTTCTAAGCATGGATTCTGTGATGCATCTCTTAGAAAGAAGATGTTTGCAAATCACTTTTTCCGGTGGAATCCTGGATTTTATAGATTTGCTTGCACAGGTGACTATGATATTAGAGAATGCGTATTAACAAGAAAGTCTCTGCAGAACATAGTAAAAATGGTGTTGTTTTTGGATCACAATGTTAAATGTCATACTGGGTCAAAGTGTAGGAAGGAACTGCAGATGCTGGTTTACACCAAAGATCGACTCAAAATGCTGCAGTAACTCAACGGATCAGGCAACATTCATGGAGATAAACAGGTTTCAGGTCGGAACCCTTCATCAGACAGAAAGTAGAGGGGGTAAAATAAACAGGAGGCGAGAAAAGACCAGGACAAATCAGGGACGGCAACAGATGACCTCAGGGCTATCATACAGGATCAATGTATCAAAGTCAAAGTCAGTTTTATTGTTTACTTATATGTACATCACATAGGTACATCATATGCAGTTAAATGAATTTGCCAGCAGCGGTACACTTAAAAAGAACACACAATACACAATAAAATTTAACACAAACATCCACCACAGCATTCTTCACTGGTGGAAGGCAACAAAATTCAGCCAGTCCTCCTCTTTTGTTCACCCGTGGTCGGGACCATAGACCCTCCGTAGTAGTCGCTACAGACGGCCCTCGATGTACAGGCCCTCTCGTCAGGATGATCTAAACTCCGACATCGGGATGGTGAAACACACTCCACGGCTTGGAGGTCCCGAATCGGCACTTTCCTACCGGAGTCCGGGGCTTCAGGATGTTATAGGCCGCAGGCCAGCGGTTGGAGCTCTTCTCCGGCGATGGATCCCAGGCTCCGGATAAGGTCACTTCACGCCTGTGGCAAGAAGTTCCGCAGACCACAGTCCCATGATGTCAACGACACCAGGCCAGCGATTGGAGCACTCCTCTCTGGCGACCTCCGGCAAGGGTTCGCCCGCTCCGCGATGGAAAGTCCACTGCCGATGCTCCGGGCCCGACTCCAGGAAAGGCCGCTCCAATCCATGGTGTTAGGTCGCGAGGGAGGCGACATGGAAAAAGTTGCCTCTCCATTTCCCCCTTTCCCCTCACCCCCCCACATAAGACATACCGAGAGAGACACCCAAACTAACACTAGACACACGAAAAAAAACAAAAAATGTGGAAATAACGAACACTCTGCTGGCAGGGCAGCCGTCTCGCAGTGCCCCCACCGACCTGACAATTCATATCTCATTTGATTATCATTGGCATTGACCTCAAAAAGACTCTCAAATTATTATTTGGGTATGGGATGGGTATCAGTGAATACATTCCCACTACTGCAAAGGTTCAGATCAAGAATCTGTAACTTTTACATTTGTTCATTAGACCTTACATAGAATGGTTTAATGGTTTTGTCAGTAGGGAAACAAATAAGAGCACCTGTCTCAGCATTATCGTTCACGAAGCAGGACTTTTAATAGAATTGTAGGAGGAGCGTGAATTCTTGCCAAGAGGATTGCTACTGAGTTAGTGGGATTGATTTCAGAATTCTCCTAATAGCAACTTGTTAAATTCTGGAGTTGATTTTGGCCAGACACTATTTTCAGAGTCAGCTTTAATGCCGTGCAAGCAGACACACTTGATCAAAATGCTAAAGGAATCAAAAGGCTTTGGTGGAGTCAGCTAGGAAAGGGGTGGTTACAGTGGGCTCTGGTTTCAGCTAGAGTGGATGAAGTGCACTGTAGAACGTTGGAGTGTTGCATATGTCTGCAGTTGGGTTGGAATATGGCCAGGGGTGGAGGTTGGAGATTTTTAGGGGGGCTTCTGGTGTCTCCTGAGGAAGGGATTTTGGTGATGAAGGGGAGGTTGCCATGTACAATGGTCTATGGCTTTCTGTGGGGTGCTTGGAAAGAGTTGATATTTGCATTGGGTTATGGAAGGGATATTTATAGGGAATGTTTTGGGGAACATAGAGGCCCGTGGAATGATGTGGTTAAATGACAAAGCGTGGGAATAGTAGTGGGCAAATGGTGAGGCAATTGGAGTAGGTTGTGGCCAGTTATTGCTGGAATGGACCATGGGTAAATGGGCTTTGCAGGGGTAGTGGGTGGATGGTGCTGGTATGAAATATGGATAGAGTGGGGCTGCTAATCATAAATGTGGAATCAGGCAACACTCAGATCTCAAGAAGGGTTCTGACCCAAAATGTCACCCATCCTTTTTCTCCAGAGATGCTGCCTGACCCATTGAGTTACTCCAGCACTTTGTGTCTAACACTCAGATCAAGCTAGGTTTGGCTCCAGACAGACAAAATAATCAAAAAAGACTCCTTTTTGCTGAGGCTGTTGGGGTAGCTAAAGGATCTTCTAAGACAAGAGAGAACTCTTGAAATGATCCTTCAGAATGCTTTACGCCCCTAATGTACATATCTAAGGGATCCGTAACCTTGAGCAATCATGCTGGCTACATCTCTGATTGCCAGGCCTGTTTTCATTGAAGTCCAAGTCCAATTTCATACGTCTTGTTGGATGCAGCAGAGGCTCTCTGAACAGAGCAACATACAACCATACTGGAATTCCTTGGTACTGTGGGCTTGGGCTACTTGTCTTGGCTACTTGCCAATCCAAATTGAATACAAAGCTCTGAATATATTCTTGGTCCAGTCAATAGCATGAAAATCCAATGTAGGAATCTCAGTTTACAACAGAGCATTAAGGAATTTGCAGAAAGCCTGCACATTACTGCAGATTCGCCCAGTTTGCTACAGTTATCTCACTCCCTGATATTGCTTTTTAATTATAGTTAGTGAGTTTTTGAAGCCAAACTACCTCGCATTGATTGTATATTGTAATTGTACCCCAAAGGTGACTTAATTCCAATACTGTTAAATCACAAGATGCTCACAGAAAGTTAGAGGTGTTTAGTTCAGAGATGGAGTGGGGGACCAGGCCCTTCGGCCCACCAAGTTCATGTAGACCAGTGATCACCCGTACACTAGTTCTATTCTACACACAAAGAATAATTTACAGAAGTCAATTAACCTACAAACCTGCATGCGTTGGGAATGTGGGAGGAAACTGGAGTATCTGGAGAAAACCCACGTGGTCACAGGGAGAGCGTACAAACTCTGTACAGACAGCACTGGTGGTCAGGATTGAACCCGGTTCTGACGCTGTAAGGCAACAACTCTACCACTGCGTCACTGTTTTGAATATGATGCTGCAAGTAAATTAAATTCTGTGTATAATAAATGCGTACTAACTACATGCACAGAATTACTTAGATTGATGCTGAGTCTGCATTGGGTCTAATTTCAATGTAATTTAATTTTGTCTACCACAGGACAATTTAATTAATCCGACATTGCTGTTAGCTGCCATCATGAATTATGATCACAACTGCCCTCATATGGGCAATTATGGAACAGCAACTTGATTCATAGCCATAGACACCATGGCCAAGAAAGCACACCATTTGACTCCACTTTCCTCAGAAAGCTAAGGAAATTTGGCATGTCCAATGACCCTTACCGATTTCTATAGCTGCACCATAAAAACACATTCTATCTGGATGTATCACAGATTGGTGATCTGTGATTTGCTTTGCCCAAGACCGCAGGGTATTGCAAAGAGTTGTGAATGCAGTCAATCACATAAGTTTGAGTTTAGTTTATTGTCACGTTTACCAAGGTACAGTGGAAAGCTTTTGTTGCATGCTTACTAGTCAGCGGAAAGACAATACATGATTACAATCGAGCCATTACAATCGAGTCATCCACAATGTACCAATACATGATAAAAGGAATAACGTGAATAACGTTTAGTGCAAGATAAAGCTAGTAAAGTCCGATCAAAGATAATTCAAGGGTCTCCAATGAGGTAGATAGTAGTTCAGGACTGCTCTCTAGCTGTTGGTAGGAAGGTTAAGTTCCCTGATAACAGCTGGGAAGAAACTGTCCCTGAATCTAGAGGTGTGGGTTTTCCCAATCCGATACCTTTTGCCTGACGGGAGAGGGGTGAAGAGGATATGGCCAGGATGCGACTCATCCTTGGTTATCTTGGTGACCTTGCCGAGGAAGCATGAGGTGTAAATAGAGTCATTGGAAGGGAGGTTAGTTTGCGCGATGGTCTGGGCTGCAGCCTCAATTCTCTACAATTTCTTGTGGTCTTGGAAGGAGCACTTGCATTTTGATGGCTAAAGATGCAGCTAAAGCAAAACTGTTTATTTTGGGTCTGACACACATATGAAACCACTGGAAGGGAGCAGATAGTAACATAGCCTGCAGAATGTTCAGCTATCTGCTATGGAGACAATGAACACCACAATGATATCAAGCTGCAGAAACCATTGCCTATGTCCAGAGTAATCAAATCTATGGATTTGGAGGAGGTATTCCATAACGTACTGAATCAGATGACAAAATATCTAAACGGATGTGCAGTTGCATGTAATGCAGGCTAGAGAAAAGGTATTCCTTCTCATTTTGTTGTTGTATACTTAGCTAAAATGAGATCAGGGAGAGGGAAACGAGGGGTATTGAAGGGTATGGTATGAAAACGAGAGATCAAAGGGGACGAAGAACATTGTATGCCTCCTTGTTTGCTTGGAGAAGCTGACAAGGAGGCATACAATGTAAAATTTAATCAGGAGGATAGTCAGACTTGTCGGAGGACTAGGATGGGGGATGGATGGAGATAGAGGGAAAGCAAGGGTTACTTGAAGTTAGAGATATCAACATTCATACTGCTGGGTTGTAAGCTACCCAAGCAAAATATGAGGTACTGTCCCTCCAATTTGTATTTGGTCTTACTCTGACAGTGGAGGAGGCCCAGGATTGTATGGTCGGTATGGGAATGGGAAAGGGAGTTAAAGTGTTTCGCAACCGGGAGACCACATAGGCCCGAGAGCCGTTGGAGAGGTCGCAGAGGGAGGAGGAACCGAAATCTGCAACGTTCCAAGTTCCATTCGCATTTCAAAACAAGTGGGCTTGAGGAAGCCGCTGATTGGTGGAAGCAGACAAGAGGGAGCAGCTGATCGGGAGTCGGATCCCTGCTGATTGTATTGTACATTGTACTGTATTGCACTTTGTATTGTATCCAGGGTAAGGGGGGATTATGAGGGCCAGGGCAGTTTACTGTTCTGGATGTCAGATGTGGGAGGTCAAGGAATCTGACAGCTTTCCAGACGTCCACATCTGCGCCAAGTGCGTCGAGATGGGGCTCCTAAGGGACTGTATTAGAAACCTGGAGCAGCAGCTCGATGACCTCCGTCTGGTCAGGGAGAGCGAGGAAGTCATTGAGAGGAGTTACAGAGAGGTGGTCACTCCAAGACCACAGGAGGCAGGCAAGTGGGTCACAGTTAGGAGGGGCAAGGGGCACAGGCAGGGACTAGAGAGTACCCCGGTGGCTGTACACCTTGACAATAAGTATTCCTGTTTGAGTACTGTTGGGGGGGACAGCCTACATGGGGGTAGCAACAGCGGCCGGGCCTCCGGTACAGAGACCGGCCCTGTTGCTCAGAAGGGTAAGGAAAAGAAGAGGAGGGCATTAGTAATAGGGGATTCTATAGTTAGGGGGTCAGACAGGCGATTCTGTGGACGCAGTCGGGAGACCTGGATGGTAGTTTGCCTCCCTGGTGCCAGGGTCTCGGATGTGTCTGAACGTGTCCAAGATATCCTGAATTGGGAGGGAGGGGAGCCCGAGGTCGTGGTACATATAGGTACCAATGACATAGGTAGAAAAAGAGAAGAGGTCCTGAATGGAGAATTTAGGGAGTTAGGAGGGGAGTTAAAAAGAAGGACCGCAAAGGTAACAATCTCAGGTTTACTGCCTGTGCCACGCGACAGTGAGAGTAGGAATGGAGCGAGGTGGAGGATAAATGCGTGGCTGAAGGACTGGTGCAGAAGGCAGGGATTCAAGTTTCTGGATCATTGGGACCTCTTTTGTGGAAGGTGCGACCTGTACAAAAAGGATGGGTTGCACTTGAACCCGAGGGGGACCAATATCCTGGCGGGGAGATTTGCAAAGGCTGCTGGGGAGACTTTAAACTAGAACGGTTGGGGAGAGGGACTCAAATAGAGAAAGCTAGTAGACAGTGTGTGAGGCAGGAGGCAGAGAAGGAAAGCACTCAGACCCAACATGTAGGGGGGAAAGAAGAAAACAATAACAAACAGAATAAGAGGTGGTGGGGTTCTTAAATGGGTGAGCAGAGAGACAGAGGGGTGTAAAATGGGGGTAAAAGCAATAGGTAGCAAGGTGAAAAGTAAAAGTGGCAGGCAGACAAATCCAGGGCAAAAATCAAAAAGGGCCACTTTTCAACAAAATTGTATAAGGGGTAAGAGCGTTGTAAAAACAAGCCTGAAGGCTTTGTGTCTCAATGCAAGGAGCATTCTTAATAAGGTAGATGAGTTGAATGTGCAGATAGCTATTAATGATTATGATATAGTTGGGATCACGGAGACATGGCTCCAGGGTGACCAAGGCTGGGAGCTGAACATCCAGGGATATTCAATATTCAGGATAGACAGAAAGGAAAGGAGGTGGGGTAGCGTTACTGGTTAGAGAGGAGATTAACGCAATGGAAAGGAAGGACATTAGCTTGGAGGATGTGGAATCGATATGGGTAGAGCTGCGAAACACTAAGGGGCAGAAAACGCTAGTGGGTGTTGTGTACAGGCCACCTAACAGTAGTAGTGAAGTTGGGGATGGCATCAAACAGGAAATTAGAAATGCGTGCAACAAAGGTAAAACAGTTATAATGGGTGACTTCAATCTACATATAGATTGGGTGAATCAAATTGGCAGGGGTGCTGAGGAAGAGGATTTCTTGGAATGTATGCGGGATAGTTTTCTAAACCAACATGTAGAGGAACCAACGAGAGAGCAGGCTATTCTAGACTGGGCATTGAGTAATGAGGAAGGGTTAGTTAACAGTCTTGTTGTGCGTGGCCCCTTGGGCAAGAGTGACCATAATATGGTTGAGTTCTTCATTAGGATGGTTAATTCAGATGGTTAATTCAGAAACAATGGTTCTGAACTTAAAGAAAGGTAACTTTGAGGGTATGAGACGTGAATTGGCCAAGATTGACTGGCGATTAATTCTTAAAGGGTTGACGGTGGATATGCAATGGAAGGCATTTAAAGACTGCATGGATGAACTACAAAAATTGTTCATCCCAGTTTGGCAAAAGAATAAATCAGGGAAGGTAGTGCATCCGTGGATAACAAGTGAAATCAGGGATAGTATCAAAGCAAAAGATGAAGCGTACAAATTAGGCAGAAAAAGCAGCCGACCAGAGGACTGGGAGAAATTCAGAGACCAGCAGAGGAGGACAAAGGGCTTAATTAGGAAAGGGAAAATAGATTATGAAAGAAAACTGGCAGGGAACATTAAAACTGACTGCAAAAGTCTTTATAGATATGTGAAGAGAAAGAGATTAGTTAAAACAAATGTAGGTCCCTTGCATTCAGAAACAGGTGAATTGATCATGGGGAGCAAGGACATGGCGGACCAATTGAATAAGTACTTTGGTTCCGTCTTCACTAAGGAAGACATAAATAATCTGCCGGAAATAGCAGGGGACCGCGGGTCAAAGGAGATGGAGGAACTGAGTGAAATCCAGGTGAGCCGGGAAGTGGTGTTAGGTAAATTGAATGGATTAAAGGCCGATAAATCCCCAGGACAAGATAGGCTGCATCCCAGAGTACTTAAGGAAGTAGCTCCAGAAATAGTGGATGCATTAGTGATAATTTTTCAAAATTCTTTAGATTCTGGAGTAGTTCCTGAGGATTGGAGGGTAGCTAATGTAACCCCACTTTTTAAAAAGGGAGGGAGAGAGAAAACGGGAAATTACAGACCAGTTAGTCTAACAGCGGTAGTGGGGAAACTGCTAGAGTCAGTTATTAAAGATGGGATAGCAGCACATTTGAAAAGTGGTGAAATCATTGGACAAAGCCAGCATGGATTTACGAAAGGTAAGTCATGTCTGACGAATCTTATAGAATTTTTCGAGGATGTAACTAGTAGAGTGGATAGAGGAGAACCAGTGGATGTGTTATATCTGGACTTTCAGAAGGCTTTCGACAAGGTCCCACATAAGAGATTAGTATACAAACTTAAAGCACATGGTATTGGGGGTTCAGTATTGATGTGGATAGAGAACTGGCTGGCAAACAGGAAGCAAAGAGTAGGAGTAAACGTGTCCTTTTCAGAATGGCAGGCAGTGACTAGTGGGGTACCGCAAGGCTCAGTGCTGGGACCCCAGCTATTTACAATATATATGAATGATTTGGACGAGGGAATTGAATGCAACATCTTCAAGTTTGCGGATGACACTAGGCTGGGGGGCAGTGTTAGCTGTGAGGAGGATGCTAGGAGGCTGCAAGGTGACTTGGATAGGCTGGGTGAGTGGGCAAATGCATGGCAGATGCAGTATAATGTGGATAAATGTGAGGTTATCCACTTTGGTGGCAAAAACAGGAAAGCAGACTATTATCTAAATGGTGGCCGATTAGGAAAAGGGGAGATGCAATGAGACCTGGTTGTCATGGTACACCAGTCATTGAAAGTAGGCATGCAGGTGCAGCAGGCAGTGAAGAAAGCGAATGGTATGTTAGCATTCATAGCAAAAGGATTTGAGTATAGGAGCAGGGAGGTTCTACTGCAGTTGTACAGGGTCTTGGTGAGACCACACCTGGAGTATTGCGTACAGTTTTGGTCTCCAAATCTGAGGAAGCACATTATTGCCATAGAGGGAGTGCAGAGTAGGTTCACCAGACTGATTCCTGGGATGTCAGGACTTTCATATGAAGAAAGACTGGATAGACTCGGCTTGCACTCGCTAGAATTTAGGAGATTGAGGGGGGATCTTATAGAAACTTACAAAATCCTTAAGGGGTTGGACAGGTTAGATGCAGGAAGATTGTTCCCGATGTTGGGGAAGTCCAGGACAAGGGGTCACAGATTAAGGATAGAGGAGAAATCCTTTAGGACCGAGATGAGAAAAACTTTTTTCACACAGAGTGGTGAATCTCTGGAACTCTCTGCCACAGAAGGTAGTTGAGGCCAGTTCATTGGCTATATTTAAGAGGGAGTTAGATGTGGCCCTTGTGGCTAAAGGGATCAGGGGGTATGGAGAGAAGGCAGGAATGGGATACTGAGTTGGATGATCAGCCATGATCATATTGAATGGCGGTGCAGGCTCAAAGGGCCGAATGGCCTACTCCTGCACCTATTTTCTATGTTTTCTATGTTTCTATGTCTAGGCGGACTGAACTACGGTGTTCAGCGAAACAATCGTCGAGCCTGCTCTTGGTCTCACCAATATATAAGAGTCCACACCTGGAACAGTGGATACAGTAGATGAGGTTGGAGAAGGTGCATGTGAACCTCTGCCTCACCTGAAAGGACTGTCGGGGTCATTGGACGGAGTCGAGGAGGAAGGTATAGGGACAGGTGTTGCCTACACTGTGTACACTGTCCCTATCCCCAAACTCTATCTCTGCTCTCTCTCTCTCGCTCCAGATCGCAGTGGATTCTAGCCTTCCAAAGGCACATCGCTTCAATGTGCTTGGTCCTGGACAAATTGTTGGTAATCTTTACACTTAAGAAATTGAAGTTCTCGACCTTCTCGACCATCTCAACTTCTGCACAATTGACTGGGGTGCAAATACCACCCTGTTACCTGAAGTCAATAACTAGCTCCTTTGCCTTGCTGACATTCAAGGAGAGGTCTTGTCTTGACTATCACCCTCCGTCTCATTGTTGTTCACCATCTGGACCACTTTTGTGGTGTCATCTGCAAGCTTGTAAATGGAGCTAAAGCAGATTTTGGCTGCACAGTTTTGTGTGAATAGGGTGTACAGAAGGGGTCGAGAATGCATCCTTACGGGACACCAGTTTTGATAATAGTTGTGGTGGATGTTTTCCTTCTTATACTCACAAATTCTGTTATATGGGTCAGGAAGTCAAGGATCCAGTTGCAGAGATGGGTGCTGATTACTAGGTCAAGGGGTTTTGAGATGAGTTTGGTTGGGATCATGATATTGAAGACATAGCCATAGTCAATAAATAGATGTTATCCAGATGTTTCAGTGATGAGTGTAGGTCTAGGGTGATGGTGTCTGCCGTGGATCGGCAATCTGCAGTTGATCAAGACTATCTGGGAAGTTGGAGTTAATGTGCGTGATTACCAGGCTTTTAAAACAATTATGATGGTGGAGGCCACTGGACGGTAGTCATTAAGGTTCATTACTTGCTTTTCTTTGGAACCGAGATGAAACGGGTCTTTTTATTTATATTGATTATCATGTTTTTTTCTTAATCCCTTGAGCTGGAATATGTGTGATACTTTTCAATGCTTTGCACAAGACTTAAATTGTAGATATGTTTTCAATTTATCTAGCCTTTGGGTGGATCTGGCATCCTTGTCTTATTGTAAAGCTGCCCTTATCCAGTGAGTTGTCAGGTTGTCTTGGGACACTGCCTGAGATGAGCTGCCTTTGAGTCAGCTCATCCTAGAAGCTTCCAGCATTGATTTCTCATGGCTGTAGTTATGTTGCCACTGTTGTTTGCAGGCTAGGCTGATGGAAAGGATGGATCAGGATGGGTAGCGGTTCATCCAGCTGTTGTTGCTACCTAGCAGGGCCCAAGTTTGGGTCGCAGTATGAAGCATCCTCACAGAGTGAGGGTAAATTCATTCCAAGGATGAACCATCAACCTACCTAGAGCAGGCTGGAGACTGCAGCCTGCTAGCATCGGGATCCATTGGGCAACTTTACCAGGGCCACTTTGGAGCAGGGGTAGGATTGGGGATGGAGAATGGGGGTGGTGAGGAAGTGTTGGCAGTTACTGGAATCAGGGACAAAGATGAGTGATGGATTGGGAAAGTGAGGACTGAGTCAGCATTAGGGAGTGGGGAGGCAGTGAGAAACAGTAGTGGAAAATTGAATGAGGGGTAGTTTGGGAAAATGGAGGGATTATCGTAGCAGGAGGGGAGCAAGGGAGATGTACTGGGTGGTGTCACAGTGGACAGAATGATTCTCCAGTTATTTTTACTTTTAAAAGATTGTAATCCTGTAATCCTCCACAATATCGATACACCTCTGGACCTTTAAGCACATCTGGATCCATTTTTCAATTTGGATTTTGCTATGGATTTTCTTCAGGATGTTTAAAAAATATTTCTTTCTGTGATGCTTGATACATCGCAAGTGTGCAATGAACTGGGAATACTTTGTCTAAAATCATCCATGGCTATTTTGGCACTTCTAGTCTGAATCTAAATACAGCAGAATAATAGATCTTTTTTGATACGGGGAGCCTGGAAATCCAAAAGGACAATATGATCTCGTATCAGAGTGCCCGTAAAATCAGTATTTGTAGCTGTAGTGTACTTTGCATTGGCATTGCAGGTGCTGGTTTAAGGTATTTTTAAACATAACGTGTACTATTATGGGAACATGCAAGGCATGTCACATGGGCGGAGTAGAGCCGCTTTGTGATCTTTGGAGTAGAGTGCCTCACACTCACAGCATAGAAATACATAGAGAAAACAAACTATGATACCCATGCATGGACAATGCTATGTTGACACGAGGAACTGTAGATGCTAGTTTACAAAAAAAGACACAAAGTGCTGGTTGATGCAATGTTGATTCCATCATTAACAATGATGCAGCTAGTTCCATTTGTTAATTGTACAACAGAAATCTGGGGTTTAACCTGTTCACTGTCAAGCTTTTTCCCCCCGCTATTGGCCATGACCCAAGTATACTTAGGGATGGTACTGGATAGGTTAATAAGAGCAGCCACCCTCTGCCACCCCATTCCCACGTCACCCCAACGTCATTGTTATTCAAAGGGATCATTATTTGTTCGGAGGCTTGTTGGTGATAGACTGGCAGGAGAGCTGGTTGTGAAGGTTGATGCGGTCAGGCGAAGAGAGGGATGTTGGTTGAGAGCGACGGAGGATGAGCTGCAGCAACCTGGGGCTTACCTGGATTGAGGGCGCTCCAGTACATCAACAATGTGGACCATTCTTTGGACTTTGAACTTTTTTTTTTTAAATGGAGCCAAATATGGCGACTGGTGCAAGAATTTCACTGTGTAGTGCATGCGCGACAATAAAGAACCATTGAACCATTTAATATGTTGACTTTAATGGCAACCAGCTGTTAGGAACGTGAAGGATTTGGTGTCAATACTCACCTTTGCTTTCACCTTTTCCACAAATGGACGAGGATGGACCACATGGGAGTGAGGCCGGGGGAAGGAACAAAAGAGGACCCTGCATGGGGGACCGCTGTGAGAAGGGGAGGGGGGAACAGAGGGGGAGGGGGGAGAACAGAGGAGGGGGGAAGAACAAATGGGAACCTGGCCTGGATACCATGAAACTTTGTCAGCACCCTTTATGTGGTGACTATTTGCATACCTTGGGTAGGCAAGCAAAGAATTTCACTATGACTTGTCACATGTGACAAAGCATCAACAAATTAATTAATTACTTCTTTCATTCATTCATCCATTCAAGCTACCAATACCTCAAGAAAGATTTGCACCAACAACTTCAGTCACAAAGTACCTGCCCTTCAAGAGCAAAGGTTGCGTTTAATCAATTGATCTGCTGTTATGGCTGACGTTAACATAATCAATATCCATGAAGCATTGGCTAGCTTGAACTGTTGCATGTATTTATAAGATTAGGTGCCAGATGACAGCCTAAGACAATGAATAAAGTAGTTAGTGCTAACAGACTTGATATTGCATTAATGAGGCTGCAGTTCTAATTTTGTGTTTGTTTTGAACTAGACCGAATAGCTCTGTGCTAATTACGTATTGCATTTCTGGTGCAATTTCTCAAATATAATTAACAGGAGAAAATACATTACTTCATGGTCAATCATCAGTTCATGAGGAATTGTATCAGTGTTTCTTTTAACACTATCAGAAAGTAAAGAGTGAAAATATTTTTTGAATAGTTTACACAGATTCATAACTGCATCATCAGAAATTTAGTTTAGTTTAGTTTAGTTTAGAGATACAGCGTGATAACTGGGTCTCTGACACTAAGGCAGCAGCTCTACCTCTGCGCCATGGTAGCATACAAAATCATTGAAATCTTTATTTATGTTCTGTTACTACCCATTAAAGTGGTGAGTAGGCCATTTGATAAAATACTGGCCGTTAAATCCTATGTCATCTGGAAAGGTGCATTAACTGTGTATTGTACTGAAGGCCAATGCACATCTCTCACATGTGGCCACCACTTCAAAATTCCATCATATTTGAAAGCACCATGGCCTTGCATGTTTAACATATTAAATGTCCTTCCCTCTACTGGGATTTGTGTGGCAAGTTGTTGTGGAAGTGGGGGGAAAACCTGGTGGGTGGAAGGTGAGGGTGGCAGTCAGGTCGATTATAAGTACCTCAAGTGTCCAATTGGGACACTGGTGGAGAAGGCAGGGTGTTGAAATTAGCTACTGAAGAATTATTAGGGTTGCCATTAGTTTGCATGCATTTGGATTGCTATGGAGGTCTAAGGAAGAGCTACAATGAGGGATGCCATTTACTTTCAATGGCCTACATGAAGCTGGTTCCCAGCAGTGAGACCTAGAGTCACCAAGTTACCAAAGCAGGCCTGTCAAGCCTTGGCAGAGCTCACTCTGTGGTCAGCCTCATCCACAGGTCACTCAAATACCAAAGGAAATAGTAGAAGTAGCATCCAGGCTTGCAATGAATGTTAATGGATGCTTCTACACATTCAAAGGTAATAGAGGGAAGTTGTAGAGATATAGAATGCGTAACAAGTCATTTTTTGTTTATTTTATTAGAAGTTAATACAATACAAAACAATACAGTGGTACCTAATTTTAGGTGCCAACTATGTCATAACGTAATACATTCTATGTACAACCTCTAGTTTTATGTTTTTGAAAAGGAGGTAAAAAACAAACAAAAAATAGAAAGAAGAAAAAGAGGAAAAATAAATAGTAGAAAATAGAAAAACGTGAAGTGTGTATATAAGAAAAGAAAAAGTAGAAAGTAGAAATAGTAGAAAAAGACCCTTAAAAAAGAAATTTTCAAATCTTTGTTTGGAGATGTAAATCTATCCACGACCTGACCTGAAATCAGTAATCTTTACGGTACTGCTGCATCACATGATTCCAAAAAGTCGATGAAAGGGGACCAACTCCTTAAGAATTGGTCATATATATCTATTAGGTGGAGTCTCATTTCTTCAACGTGTGCTATGTCCGTCATATTCCTAATCCACATTTTAATAGTTGGTATAGCTGTATTTTTCCAAAATTTAAGTATCAATTTCTTTCCAATTATTAACCCATAATTAAAGAATACTTTTTGGTCTTTGTTTAAATTGATATCTTCTACTATTATTCCATATATAATCCATTCCGTATTAGGTTCTATTCTTGACTTGAAGAGCTTTGTAAATATATCAAATATATCGCTCCAAAATTTATTCAACTTTGTACATCCTACAAATGAATGTGTTATATTGGCATTTTGAAACAAACATTTATCGCATCTGGGAGAGACGTTTGGGTAGAATTTATTCAACCTCGTTTTTGAATAATATAGTTTATGTAATAATTTAAATTGAATTAAATTATGTCTTGCATTAATGGAACAATTATGTGTGTTCATCAGATACTTTTCCCATCTATCTTTCGGAATCTTTATCATTAGTTCATGTTCCCAATCTTCTCTTAGTGCCTCTGTTGAGGGTAATTCTCTATTTAATATACTATTATAAAAATGATATTAATTTTTGTGAATCAGCCTTAATATTCATTGCTTCTAAAGGGTCTAAAAATATAGTTTGAAATCTATGTATATATTTCTTCATGAAGTCACATATCTGTATATATTTAAAATATTGATTATCATTCAGTTTAAATTTAAATTTTAATTGTTGAAATAATAACAATTTGCCCAATTCATACATATCTCCTACTTTCCTAATCCCCAGTCTATCCCATTGTTTATATGTTTTGTCGATAAGAGATGGTTTGAATGCAGGATTATTCAATATTGGGGTTAGTACTGATAGATTATTTAATTTCAAGGATAATTTTATTTGTTTCCAAATTCTTATTGTATTGTGAATAATTGGGTTCTTCTTATATATTATACTATTCAATTTTATCGGTGAGAACAAGATCGTTCCTATATCGTATGGGAAACACTCCTCTTTCTTCATTCTTATCCACTCCAACTGGTGAGTGGAACTGTCCAACCAGTACATTATGTTCTTAATATGCACTGCCCAGTAGTAATACGTAAAGTTAGGTAGTGATAAACCCCCAACTTCTTTAGGTTTACACAAATGCTTTCGTTGAATTCTGTGTGCTCTATAATCCCATATAAAATTAGTGATATTAGAATCTAGTTTTTTGAAAAAATATTTCGGAATATATATTGGGATCGCTTGAAACAAATATATTAATTGTGGTAAGAAAGTCATTTTTATAGCGTTAATTCTACCTATCAATGAGAGTGGGAGCGTTTTCCAAAATGTAATCATAACATTCAGTTTATTTAATAGTGGCATAAAATTGGCGCTAAATAATGATTTGTGTCTTCTCGTAATTTGAATACCTAAATACTTGAATTTTTCTGTTGCAATTTTGAAAGGGAATTTTAATAAGTGTCTCGCATCCTGTGGTTTTAAAGACATAATTTCGCTTTTATTCCAATTTATTCTATATCCTGAAAAAGAACCAAATTCCTCAATTAGTGTTAATAAGGTGGGGATACTCGTTTGTGTATTAGCAATATATAAAAGAATATCATCAGCATATAATGAAATTTTATTCTTTGAGTCCTCGGTATTATATCCGTGAATATTCGGATGATTTCTAATCCTTTCAGCCAGCGGTTCTATCATAAGGGCAAATAGCAATGGTGATAAGGCACAACCCTGCCTATTACCCCTTGATAAATAAAATTTTGGAGATAACATATTATTAGTTAATATTCTTGCCGTAGGTTTATCATAAAGTAGTTTAACCCATCTAATAAAATTCTCTCCCGTATTAAATTTTTGGAGTACCTTATATAGATACTGCCATTCTACCTGATCAAATGCCTTCTCTGCATCCAGCGTAATGACTGAAATATCTTCAATGTCCTCTTTGTGAGAGTACATTATATTGAAAAGCCTAAGTCAAAGGAATAATCTTCCCAAGATATCTTATTCTGTAGTACACATAATTGATTGATTGATTGATGCAGCCTTGAAACAGGTTCTTCAGCCTCCCCGGGTCCATGCTGACCATCCATCACCCATTCACACTAGTTCTCTGTCATCCCACTTTTGCATAAATTTCATACTCACTTTCCAGAGTGCGTAGGAAGCCATTTACAGAGGCTAATTAAACTACAAACCAGCATGTCTTTGGGATGTGGGAGGAAGTCGGAGCACCCTGTCAAAGGCGGAACCTGCAAACTCTACACAGACAGAACCAGTGGTCGGGATCAAACCCAGTTCAGGTGCTGCACCACTGTGTGGCCGCAAGTAGTATGTAAAATGACAGAATTTCTGGGTTGCTGTCTTTTTGCTTCTGAGGCCTGGGTTATAAATAGTCCAGTCAGTTTGTCTAAGATCGCCTCTCCTTGACAAACATTAAAGATTCTAAGTACACCAAAGAAATGCAAACCTTATGTGACTGCTATAGATGCAGGAACAGCTTACTGATATATTTGGATAGTAAATTAGTCATGGAAGTAAATCAATTTACCATATTTTATTGCTGAACTCCCCTTTGATTGACTGCCTGTTTTTTAGATAAATTTGAGTTGTAAAATGGAGTTGTATGGCTGTCATTCTCTCATTATTCTCAGCCGAGGGGACCAACCACGATTCAATAAGGAGCACAGAAGAGAATGCAAAGGGCAGCAGTAGACTTTTACACTTTACAGTTTAGAGATACAGCGGGGAAACAGGCCCTTTGACCCACCGAGTCCGCACTGACCAGCGATCATCCCATACACTAGCATAGTCCTACACACTAGGGACAATTTACAGAAGCCAGTTCACCTACAAACCTGTACGTCTTTGGAGTGTGGGAGGAAACCAGAGCACCCAGAGAAAACCCACATGGTCACAGAGAGAATTACAAACTCCATACAGTCAGCACCAGTAGTCAGGATCGAACCCGGGTCTCTGGTGCTATAAGGCAGCAACCCTACCACTGCACCATCATGCCGCCTAGATATACCGAAAATTGATGTTTCCACCAGTTCAATGTATAACAGACAACAGACAATAAACATGCTTAACAGGAGAAAGAGCTCATTACAGACATGACTTATTAATCGCAAAACTAATGGATCAGATCGCATCGTGTAGTCCTGTGATATCTAATCAGAAATGACTGTAGACAATTAAACAATGAAACCACCGCACGATTGCAAAAGATAGTGCTGAAACATTTCTGCCACTTTCAACCAGAATTGTTGAGCGAAAGATTAACTTTGGCCTCCTTATAGTTTTCCACTTTCACAAAAAGTGCTTTTCTTTAGCTGATTGGCTGCACATGATACGAAGGGATGGGAAAATAAATATCTACAGTTTCCTACAGCATTCCAGCTGTAGTGCTAAAACATTGTGCTTCTCAATTAACTGCACTTCTAAATGAGCTGTTCCAATGCAGCCACAATACAGGGCATCTGCTTAACAAAACAGAAAATCACCCGGTATGATTTTCCCATTAAAAAAACCCAGGATGCAGCCAATCCTTCCATGTATCCTCCCATTAGCCTGCTTCCTGTTGTCAGCAACGTGACCAGCAAGTTTAAGGCAGAATATTGCTGCAGGAGTTCCTAAACAGATTCACCGAGGCCTAATCACCTTTAGCTGCTTTGTCACAATGTCGGAAGTGTGGGTATAAAGGATGGTGATTGGAATTAGTGCTCAGTTCTATTGGAACCTCCTCAGACAATGATGTATGCAGCTAAAGTAGGACAGTCTTCAGGCTTGGGCTGGTGCCCAGCTAACAACATTTGTTCCAGACAAGTACAAGACACCGAGTTTTGGCAGAAGATTCAAGGGCCAGAGGACAGAAATTTGACGTTGGATGAAAGACACAGCAGGGGAGAGGGTGGGGGGGGGGGGGGGGGTCGCAATGTGAAGACAAATATTTTTAAACAGTGACTTGTCAGCATCTGGAAATCACCGCCTGTAAATTGTGGTGGAAGCAAGACTTTTAGGGTTTTCAAAAGGGAGTTGGATAGGCACTTGAGGGAAAGTAAATTCAGTGCCAAGGGGGAAAGAGCTGGGAAATGGGGCTGAATAATTTGTTTCCCAAGAAGCAGCATAGAGAGGAAAAGTGATTGACTATAGTTTTTCTTCCGTTTCGTAACAATTCTAGTATTCTGTAATTTCTAACTAGTATGTCCAATTGACTGTCATCCTCATACATTTGCCAAATTCCCCCATCATCACCATCCTGGGAATTGCCATTAGCAGAAAGTTCACTGAACTGAACTTAACTTAACTGGAGGGAGCCTGGAACACACTGCCAGAGACAGTGGTGATAGCTGATACGATAGTGGCTTCCAAGAGGCTTTTAGATAGGCACATGGATATGCAGGGAATGGAAGGATTTGGTTCATGTCCAAGCAGATGAGATTAGTTTAACCTGGCATCATCCATCATGTTCAGCACAGACATTGCAGGCGGAAAGGCCTGTTCCTGTGCTGTACTGTTCTATATTCTTTGTTTAATTTTTATTTTTGACATACACCGTGGAAACAAACCTTTCGGCCCAACGAGTACCTGCCAACCGGCAATCCCTGTACACTACCACCATCCTACACACCAGGGACAATTCATAATTTTTTTTACCAAAGCCAAATTAACCTACAAACCTGTACGTCTTTGCAGTGTGGGAAGAAACCGGAGCACCAGGGGAAAACTGGTCATGGGGAGAATATACAAACTCTGTACAGACAGCAACCGTAGTCAGGATCGAAACCGGGTCTCTGGCGCTGTAACGCATATCAGTTCTAAATGTTCTAACTTGCTACATGAGTACTCTGATTACATAATCAGATCAGAGAGATCTGATATCCTGTGACAAATGATTCCACAAAAAGTTTTCAGTGCAGGTACAATGCAAATACTCTTCATGTGTTGTGATCAAGGTGGTTTCATTGAATGTTTAGTTTAGTTTAGAGATACAACATGGAAACAGGGCCTTTGGCCCACCGAGTCTGTGCAGATTAGCAATCCCTGCACACTAACACTGTCCTTCACACAATATGGACAATTTATAATCTTACCAAGCAAATTAGCCTACAAATCTGTTCGGCTTTGGAGTATGGGAGGAAACCTGAGCATAAGGAGAAAACCAACGCTGGTCATGGGGAGAACGTACAAACTCCGTACAGACAAGCACCCGTAGTCAGTAATGAACCAGGCTTTCTGGCGCTCGCTGTAAGGCAGCAACTCTACTGCTGCACCACTGTGTCGCCTAACATTGAATTTGTGATAAATAACACTAGTAGCTGCAGTGTGCACCTAACACAAAATGCATTGCAGCATCTTACCAAAGCTTCTTGAGTAGGATCTCAATCCCTAAAATCTAAAGTGCTGAAAATGCATGGGGCAACACCACTTGCAAGTTTCCACTGTGAACTGGAAATATATTGCAACCTTTGTCATGGCTAGGTCCAAATTCAAGAGCACCTTACCCAGCCAACCCATGGAAGAACATCAAGCATATGGATTTTGCTGGTTCAGGAAAGCTGCTCAAAGGAGATAGACAATAAATGCTCACCTTGCCAATGTTGTTCACATTTGGTGAATGAATATATTACAACAAAAAAATGATTAATTATTGTTGTCAATTTATTATATTTGGATTGCTCCATGCAAAATGCACAATCACCTCTCAACACCAAGATTAATATAAATTAACATGGGAGTCGCGGTGACTTTCCCTGCACACTTTATCTAACCAAATGATGCTTGACATTATAGAAGTCTATTCTAAGTTGAAGATATAGTATCAAGTTAGCATTGCAAACCTGTTCTGTAGTTGCAACAGCTAAAGTTTGGTTCTACTTTGATCACTCAAGTTTTGGGTGTTTGGAGGAGGCTGTCAGGATTTGAAGTGCCTTACATAACAACTTTGTAGGCACTTTATTTTTGCACAGTATCAGCTTTCTTGTGGAGATCTCTTTCACCTAATATAAGGCTACACAGGAGGAATGTGAAGAATGGATGGTTTTAGATTGAGGTGTAAGAAAGATAGCACCTCTTGATTGTGTTGTAGAGAATTCAATTGATGCCCATCAGATTAATGCTGGATTGTGAGGACTTTACTTATGGAATGAGATTGAAGAATTGGGGCTTGTTTTCCCTGGAGTGAAGGAAGCTGAGGGTTGTCTGGTTGGAGTATCTAAGATGATGATACTGCAGTCAGTCATTTTCTCGTGGGTGAGGTATCAAAAATAAGGAGGTATAAGTTTAAAATGAGAGGAGGAAATTTAAAGTTTGAAAATTTTTACACAGAGAATGATTGATATCTGAACATGGACATTGTGGACATGGTGAGCCAAAAGCCCCTTTCCAAAACCTTACACCAGAGTTTAATATCTTAGGTCTGCTTATGTCTCTAGAATCTGCAGAACTGCATCAATGGAAAATTAAGACCTGCAACCATATAACCAACAGAATAGTATTGCCTGTACCAGTCAACAGGTCAACAAATCCATAAGGTATTAACAATGCAATCCGTAAGGTATTAGCAATGTTATCGAGCAACATCAAACACCATTTCCCGTTGCTGCATGTCAATTCGTCAAGAAATGGCTTACGCTCTATATATCCAGGTTAAATAAATCATATCCATCTCAATGGACCCAATTTACACTGAGTGAATTAAGGTTAGGTTTGATATTGTTACATAAACTGCTGAAGATAAAGTGAATAAAGGCATAGGAGAACAAAGTAGGCGTGTGAAGTAAGGATAAGTATTTGTGTGGAGGAATAGAAATGAATTGATGTTGTTACACCCAGCTTCTCTTCATTTTGTGATTTCTGGATTATTATTTGTAATCGTGCACCAGTGATTTTACAGGTAAGGTGCCATGACAGGCTTAATGATGAAGTCGCAGGAAGTATACCAATCAGCAAGTCAGTAAATAGAAGGACCCTTTGTATAGAGGGAGGTTGGGGTGCAAATCTATAGATCCCTGAAAATGGCAACACGAGTGGATAGGGTAGTAAAGAAAGCATACTGGAAGGTTGCCTTCATTGATCAGGGAATTTAGTATAAAAGTTGTCAAGTAATGCTGCAGCTGGTATAAAACTTTGATTAGGCCACACTCGGAGTATTGTGTGCTGTTCTGGTTGTCACATTGCAAGATGGTATGTGGAGATCTTGAAGAGGGCGTGGACGAGGTTTATCAGGATGTCAATTAATCAATCAATCAATTGATTGATTGATTGATCGATTGATTGATAACAGGATGTCGCTTGGATTATAGTGTAATAACTATAAGCAGAGGTTCAACAAACTTGTGGATACATGAAATGCAGATATTGGTTTACAAAAAAGACACAAAGTGCTGGAGTAACTCAGCAGGTGACAACACCTCTCCATCTTCTCCAGAGATGCTGCCTGACACGCTGCTTTGCTCCAGCACTTTGTACTATCTTTGGACTAACACAAATTGTTTTCTCTGGAGTGTCGGAGGTTGAGGGGCAAGCTGAGAGGACAAATGTAAGAGAAACCTGATTGATGTATATCAAATTACGAGAGACTCAAATAGGATATATAGTCATTTTGGAAATGTCAAATACTAAAGAGCATAGCTTTAAGATATGAGAAAGAATGATTAAAGGAGAATTCCATTATGTTTTTTTCATACAGTGTGATGGATGCCTGGAATGTTCTACCGGGGAAAGTACTGTAAGCAAAAATGATAGCAAAGTTTACGAGATATTTAAACAGGTACATGAACACGTAGGTAATGGAAGAATATAGACAACCTGCAAGCAGATGGGATTTGTTTAATATGGCATCATGGTCAGCACACACATTGTGGGCTGAAGGGCCTGTTCCAGTGTCGTACTGTTCTATTAAATGATAAGTGTAATGAAGATTACCTCTAGAAATTCTAGACAATAATTGTTGTTGGAATGATTTGTATCTTACAATGTAGTGGCGAGAAATTTATGACATGTCTGAACCGACCATTTGTACCATTATATCATCAGGGAATGTTATTGTTTCCATCAGCAACCCAATAAATGTCGAATTTATGAGGCGTTTTTTAATTTCAAATGAAGGTGTTCACTATTAGTATGGTCATTAGGTGGTGGTAATTGCATTCTCCATTGTATGAGCAGCTACTTGTGTTGCATCTGTTCCGGTGGAAATGACAAATGAGAATGACTGTCTATCTCTGTCTGATACCTGTAATGATTGCATACCACTTGAATGTGAAGAATTCGACTAATTCCAGAAATTGCTGCAGAATGGACAGGAAAGCGAAGATAATAAGTTAGTAAATGGTAATGTTTATTCTGTATTTAGTTTTATGTAATCTATAAGCCTATTCATATTATTTAAACCATTTGGGCATTTGCAATCTGCTTACTTTGAGAGGAAGCTTTTCTGTTCAAATTCTGCGAAGTTTTCTTATGTGTGATTTTGGAACGAAGTGGAGTGTGAAATAGGAAAAAAAACGTTAACATTGTGAAAATGTGAGTGCTATCAGACTGAAAGCAAAGAGATACTAACTGAAGGGATTAATTAGCAGTAATGCTGGATTTCTTTTCTACACCTGATAAACGTTCACAATTAATTTATTCTGTTTAATCTTTTCCCAGTGCTTAACTCAACTCATCTATTTCAATTCTCTTAAATCTTTGTTTTACACCTCACTAATGCAATTTAATTGTAGTTCTACAATTCTCCCAAGACATCATTAATTACAGACAGAATGATCCAAATGAACATACGTACTATTTTCAAAGTAAGTTCGAACATAGTAAGATGCCAAACACAGGATTTGCCACCAGCATGCTTTTTGGCTATTTGTAATATTTTAAGTGGGGTATTAATACAATAATTATGGCACATGCTATTATTGTAATAAACCTATACTTCCGCTAAGGTCTTGACATATTTTCTAAAGTGTGGTATCCAGAATTGGCCGTAACATCACAACTAGAATCTAACTAATAATATATTAAGATTTAGCATAGCTTACTTGCTTTTATATTATTTACCCCATTAATAAAGCCAGTGATTACAACAATATTTCTTAATAGCCGTCGCAGTTTGTCATCCTACTAGCAAAAAGATTTGTGCATATATAACACCAGGTCTTGTCATTCCTGCATCAGTTTTAAAATTACATCATTACTAGTAGTTCTTGTTTCCTCTCCTCATTATTTCCACCGTTGAAACCCTTCACATTTCTCTGAGAAAATATTAGATGCCATAAATTTGCTGCGTGTCTTGGCTTCATTCTCTATATTTTCTTTGATTGGAACAGTCAGACTTGTGTAAAACACAAAGTGCTGGAGGAACTCAGCGGGTTTGGCAGCAGCTGTGACGGAAATGAACAGGCAATGTTTTGGGTCGGGACCCTTCATAAAGAGTAGGGGTGGAAATCTGTCATAAAGATTCGAGGTGGAAATCATTCTTTAGTTGCAAGTGGTAAATATGTATGAGATTGTCAGCAATTCTTTGGACTCACCTTCACACATTCAATTTCATGAACCACAATGTATCCAAAACATAGGAAAGTATTCAGCCACATGTTTCAGCACCAGTGACCAAGGACAAATTTGTCCCTCATATTAACCAGTGGGTGGAGCTGCTGCCTCGCAGTGCCAGCGACCCAGGTTGGATACTGAGTTTGGGTGCAGTCTGTAGAGTGTACACATTCTACCTGTTACCACGTGGGTTTTCTCCGGATGCTCCGGTTTCCTTCTACATCCCAACGACGTGTAGGTTTGTAGGTTAATTTGCCCTCTGTAAATTGCCCCTGGTGTGTAGAGAGTGGATGTGAAAGAGGGATAACAGAGAACTAGTGTGAACCAGTAATCCATGAACTCAGTGGGCTGACGGGCATGTTGTATCTCTAAACTAAAGCTAAAACTAAAACATAAGGACCTGGACGATTGATAGTTTAATGGAAGCTAAAAAGGCAGGCACAAAGGTTTACAAGGTTAATTCCCGGGATGGCGGGACTGTCATGTGCTGAGGGAATGGAGCGGCTGGGCTTGTATACTCTGGAGTTTAGAAGGATGAGAGGGCATCTTATTGAAACATATAAGATTATTAAGGATTTGGACACGCAGGTAAGGATTTGGAGGCAGGAAACATGTTCCCGATGTTGGGGGAGTCCAGTACCAGGGGCCACAGTTTCAGAATAATGGGTAAGCCATTTAGAACGGAGACGAGGAAACAGTTTTTCTCACAGAGTTGTGAGTCTGTGGAATTCTCTACCTCAGAGGGCGGTGGAGGCCAGTTCTCTGGATACTTTCAAGAGAGAGCTAGATAGGGCTCTTAAAGAGAGCGGAGTCAGGGGATATGGGGAGAAGGCAGGAACGGGGTACTGATTGGGGAAGATCAGCCATGATCACATTAAATGGTGGTGCTGGCTCGAAGGGCCGAATGGCCTACTCCTGCATCTATTGTCTATTGTCATTTGTCTATAAAGGTAAAACTGTAATTTATATAGTGGTTAAAGTAGGTCAACTTAACTTAAAGGGGTTCAAGATAAAGTAAACAATGAGCTCAGCAAAAAATAACTTATTTATCAGTTTTGAGAGTGAAGTGCCCTTTGTTTGTTGACCAAGAGCCTGTTATTTTGAAACTTGCCACAAGAAGGCGTATGAATGACACCAGTTATTTTCTAGCTTTCTGAGGCAGGCATGTTAATCACTAACGAACATTGGTGACAACTGAGCGTTGAGCATCCTTTGCAATATTATTCAAATTAACAGCTCACTGTTCCCTGCTGTGTTCTGGCTCAGTGTGTTATGACATTGATCTTGACCTTGGAACTAAATCTCACACAATGTGCCCAACATTCTTTTTCTCCTTTAAATTGCAAATTTGACTTGTTTCATTTGCCATAAAACGACTGTAGGCCTTGTTCTTTTATTTTTCTGGTGAGTCCAAAGAAGCAGAAATATTCATGTAAACTTGATAAAGCAATTTTGAACAAGAAGGCTCCCTCCTGCTCCCCCCCTCCCCCCCTCCCCTCCCCCCCTAAACCCCTACCCCCTCCCCCCTCCCCTCCCCCATCCCCCCTCCCTCCCCGCCCCTCCCACTTAGATACATAGATACATAGAAATTAGGTGCAGGAGTAGGCCATTCGGCCCTTCGAGCCTGCACCGCCATTCAATACGATCATGGCTGATCATCCAACTCAGTATCCCGTACCTGCCTTCTCTCCATACCCCCTGATCCCTTTAGCCACAAGGGCCACATCTAATTCCCTCTTAAATATAGCCAATGAACTGGCCTCAACTACCCTCTGTGACAGAGAGTTCCAGAGATTCACCACTCTCTGTGTGAAAAAGTTTTTCCTCATCTCGGTCTTAAAGGATTTCCCCCTTATCCTTAAGCTGTGACCCCTTGTCCTGGACTTCCCCAACATCGGGAACAATCTTCCTGCATCTAGCCTGTCCATCCCCATAAGAATCTTGTACGTTTCTATAAGATCCCCTCTCAATCTCCTAAATTCTAGCGAGTATAAGCCAAGTCTATCCAGTCTTTCTTCATATGAAAGTCCTGACATCCCAGGAATCAGTCTGGTGAACCTTCTCTGCACTCCCTCTATGGCTATAATGTCCTTCCTCAGATTTGGAGACCAAAACTGTACGCAATACTCCAGGTGTGGTCTCACCAAGACCCTGTACAACTGCAGTAGAACCTCGCTGCTCCTATACTCAAATCCTCTTGCTATGAAGGCCAACATACCATTCGCTTTCTTCACTGCCTGCTGCACCTGCATGCCTACTTTCAATGACTGGTGTACCATGACACCCAGGTCTCGCTGCATCTCCCCATTTCCTAATCGGCCACCATTTAGATAATAGTCTGCCTTCCCGTTTTTGCTACCAAAGTGGATAACCTCACATTTATCCACATTATACTGCATCTGCCAAACATTTGCCCACTCACCCAGCCTATCCAAGTCACCTTGCAGTCTCCTAGCATCCTCCTCACAGCTAACACTGCCCCCCAGCTTAGTGTCATCCGCAAACTTGGAGATGTTGCTTTCAATTCCCTCGTCCAGATCATTAATATAAATTGTAAATAGCTGGGGTCCCAGCACTGAGCCTTGTGGTACCCCACTAGTCACTGCCTGCCATTGTGAAAAGGACCCGTTTACTCCTACTCTTTGCTTCCTGTTTGCCAGCCAGTTCTCTATCCACATCAATACTGAACCCCCAATACCGTGTGATTTAAGTTTGTATCCTAATCTCTTATGTGGTACCTTGTCGAAAGCCTTCTGAAAGTCCAGATACAACACATCCACTGGTTCTCCCCTATCCACTCTACTAGTTACATCCTCGAAAAATTCTATAAGATTCGTCAGACACGATTTACCTTTCGTAAATCCATGCTGACTTTGTCCAATGATTTCACCACTTTCCAAATGTGCTGCTATCCCATCTTTAATAACTGACTCTAGCAGTTTCCCCACTACCGATGTTAGACTAACTGGTCTGTAATTCCCCGTTTTCTCTCTCCCTCCCTTCTTAAAAAGTGGGGTTACGTTTGCTACCCTCCAATCCTCAGGAACTACTCCAGAATCTAAAGAGTTTTGAAAAATTATCACTAATGCATCCACTATTTCTGGAGCTACTTCCTTAAGTACTCTGGGATGCAGCCTATCTGGCCCTGGTGATTTATCGGCGTTTAATCCATTCAATTTACCCAACACCACTTCCCGACTAACCTGGATTTCACTCAGTTCCTCCATCTCCTTTGACCCGCGGCCCCCTGCTATTTCCGGCAGATTATTTATGTCTTCCTTAGTGAAGACGGAACCAAAGTAGTTATTCAATTGGTCTGCCATATCCTTGTTCCCCATGATCAATTCACCTGTTTCTGACTGCAAGGGACCTACATTTGATTTAACTAATCTCTTTCTCTTCACATATCTATAAAAACTTTTGCAGTCAGTTTTTATGTTCCCTGCCAGTTTCCTTTCATAATCTATTTTCCCTTTCCTAATTAAGCCCTTTGTCCTCCTCTGCTGGTCTCTGAATTTCTCCCAGTCCTCTGGTATGCTGCTTTTTCTGGCTAATTTGTACGCATCATCTTTTGCTTTGATACTATCCCTGATTTCCCTTGTTATCCACGGATGCACTACCTTCCTTGATTTATTCTTTTGCCAAACTGGGATGAACAATTTTTGTAGTTCATCCATGCAGTCTTTAAATGCCTTCCATTGCATATCCACCGTCAACCCTTTTAGAACTAATTGCCAGTCAATCTTGGCCAATTCACGTCTCATACCCTCAAAGTTACCTTTCTTTAAGTTCAGAACCGTTGTTTCTGAATTAACAATGTCACTCTCCATCCTAATGAAGAACTCAACCATATTATGATCACTCTTGCCCAAGGGGGCACGCACAACAAGTCTGCTAACTAACCCTTCCTCATTACTCAATACCCAGTCTAGAATAGCCTGCTCTCTCGTTGGTTCCTCTACATGTTGGTTTAGATAACTATCCCTCATACATTCCAAGAAATCCTCTTCCTCAGCACCCCTGCCAATTTGATTCACCCAATCTATATGTAGATTGAAGTCACCCATTATAACTGTTTTGCCTTTGTTACACGCATTTCTAATTTCCTGTTTGATGCCATCCCCAACTTCACTACTACTGCTAGGTGGCCTGTACACAACGCCCACCAGCGTTTTCTGCCCCTTAGTGTTTCGCAGCTCTACCCATACCGATTCCACATCCTCCAAGCTAATGTCCTTCCTTTCCACTGCGTTAATCTCCTCTCTAACCAGCAACGCCACCCCACCTCCTTTTCCTTTCTCTCTATCCCTCCTGAATATTGAATATCCCTGGATGTTCAGCTCCCAGCCTTGGTCACCTTGGAGCCATGTCTCCGTGATCCCAACTATATCATAATCATTAATTGCTATCTGCACGTTCAACTCATCCACCTTATTACGAATGCTCCTTGCATTGAGACACAAAGCCTTCAGGCTTGTTTTTACAACGCTCTTACCCCTTATACAATTATGTTGAAAAGTGGCTCTTTTTGATTTTTGCCCTGGATTTGTCTGCCTGCCACTTTTACCTTTCACCTTGCTACCTATTGCTTCCGCCCGCATTTTACACCCCTCTGTTTCTCTGCTCACCCATTTAAGAACCCCACCACCTCTTATTCTCTGTTTATTATTGTTTTCTTCTTTCCCCCCTACATGTTGGGTCTGAGTGCTTTCCTTCTCTGCCTCCTGCCTCACACACTGTCTAATAGCATTCTCTATTTGAGTCCCTCCCCCCAACCATTCTAGTTTAAAGTCTCCCCAGTAGCCTTTGCAGATCTCCCCGCCAGCAAATCTCCTGGAGAGGCTCTCTAAAAGATTCACTGTACTGGAGACGTCTCTCATTGGTATCCAGCAGGGCCTTTCTGCAGTCTGTGTTCTCACTTTCTGTCTACTAGCCAGACAGTGTATTCTGCTGGGTTCGAACCATAGTCCGGACTTGATTATGTTGAGAGTTTGTCGTTCACTCTTCATCATGTGGCCCTCAAAGGCGACAACTTGTCACCGAGCAACACTGAACCATAACGCATTTTATTTGTATCTGCTTTACCTGAGACTGATGGTATAGCTGTCAAGATGAAACGGAAGCAATGTAGGAGAATAGCAGCATCTTGGAGTTGGTTTCCATTCATAAAGTTCAACAAACTTATTATCACATAATGTATAGCGTACCACACATGCTCTCTGCCAATGTGTACAAATGTACTATCATTGGGAAAGGACTGGTCAAGCGGAGAAAGAATAGATCAAGGTTGTTGCTTTGTGAGCAGACTAAGAACATTGTTGCCCTGTTGGTTACCTAAAGGTACCCTTCCCTGAGGAAAGTGAAGCTGGGAACAATATATTAGAAGATTAACTGCAGCTGGGGAAATAGTTCAACTCATTTGGTAAGAGTCGCGAGAAAGCAATTTGAATAGGCAGCCTTGAAAACAAAGTAAGCATCAGGTTTATAAATGCACAACGCATAGCAATGGAACAGCATGTAATAGTAAAACAGAAAACGGTAAGGAAATCCCAAATGAGGAAGTTTTGTTATAACAACTTAGATCTATGTTTTGGAACAATAGTAGTGGCTGGCCTCCTCAATTGCTGCCCTAATATCCAATTCTGCTGACTTAGCTCTGGGATTCAATTTTTATTGCCTCTGTGCCTTCCTTCTTTGCAGTAGTTCACCATGTTCAGCATTCATTCTTGAGTCTCTCCTACAGTGGATTTAATCATTTCCAGAGCAAAATTAAAATATTTACAGCATTTCTCACTGTGCCCTCTTCTCCTGAAGGTACTCCGCATTCGGAAACAACTGACAGGTTTCACACCAGTGGCAACACTTGCAATAATTACCCATCTGGGTAGCTTCTGCTAGATGGAGCAACTTCCTGGCACGGATACCACAAACAGAACTCTTGTATTTTATACTTGCATCACCTTTGCCATTGCACCATATGCTGCTTGTGTTTGCTTCATATCTCTGTACGATTCTTCCTGTTCCTTCCCACATGGTATCTCCAAAATAACAGTTTATCTCTCCCTGCCATTGAAGTCAAGCCCTTAGTAAATACAACAACCCTGTCAATGTTGTTAGGATTAGCTGCAAGTAACAAATAAATCATTAACACTATGTTAATATGCACGGTTTTAAGTGAAGAAATGGAAACAAACATAATTTTAATGGGAATAAACAAAACGAATATACTTCTAATAATACATAGTGCCATTTCCACCTTGCTCATTATATTATTTCTGATTTCTCTATAATTGGATTATGCTGAATTTATTTATTAATGCAAGTTTTTAATGTAGAACAGTGGTAGCATAGTATGAGAAGCCAACATAAAATACTGATTTGCTTATAATTGACTTGACAATCTATTTTTCATTATTGACATGAGCACAAATTACAACATGACAGATTGTTGACAACCAAATCTCATTTTCCTAAACCATCATCAGAAACACCATATGTTAAATATCATTTAAATTCCATCTCTGATGAGGGAGATAAATCATTTATCCTCTGTATTTTAGAAAACAAATCAATTTGTGTTAGAATGACTGAGAATAATGTTAGCCCCAAGGACATTGACTGAACTGTGGGACAAACCTGTGGTACATGTTAACCATATAACCATAACCATATAACCATAACAGCACGGAAACAGGCCATCTCGGCCCTTCAAGTCCGTGCCGAACACTTTTTTATTTATTTATTTATTTATTTAACTTCCCCCTAGTCCCATCTACCTGCACTCAGACCATAACCCTCCATTCCTTTCCCGTCCATATACCCATCCAATCTATTTTTAAAGGATAAAATCGAACCTGCCTCCACCACTTCCACTGGAAGCTCATTCCACACAGCTACCACTCTCTGAGTAAAGAAGTTCCCCCTAATGTTACCCCTAAACTTCTGTCCCTTAATTCTCAAGTCATGTCCCCTTGTTTGAATCTTCCCTACTCTCAATGGGAAAAGCTTATCCACGTCCACTCTGTCTAACCCGCTCATAATTTTAAAGACCTCTATCAAGTCCCCTCTTAACCTTCTGCGCTCCAAAGAATAAAGACCTAACTTGTTCAACCTTTCTCTGTAACTTAGCTGCTGAAACCCAGGCAACATTCTAGTAAATCTCCTCTGTACTCTCTCTATTTTGTTGACATCCTTCCTATAATTAGGCGACCAAAATTGTACTCCATACTCCAGAGTTGGCCTCACCAATGCCGTGAACAATTTTAACATTACATCCCAACTTCTATATTCAATGCTCTGATTTATAAAGGCCAGCACACCAAAAGCTTTCTTTACCACCCTATTTACATGAGATTCCGCCTTCAGGGAACTATGCACAGTTATTCCTAGATCCCTCTGTTCAACTGCATTCCTCAATTCGCTACCATTTACCATGTACGTCCTATTTTGATTCGTCCTGCCGAGATGTAGCACCTCACGTTTATCAGCATTAAACTCCATCTGCCATCTTTCAGCCCACTCTTCCAAATGGCCTAAACCTCTCTGTAGACTTTGAAAATCTACTTCATTATCCACAACACCACCTATCTTAGTATCATCTGCATACTTACTAATCCAATTTTCCACACCATCATCCAGATCATTGATGTACATGACAAACAACAGTGGACCCAACACAGACCCCTGAGGCACCCCACTAGTCACTGGCCTCCAACCTGACAAACAGCCATCCACCATTACTCTCTGGCATCTCCCATTCAGCCACTGTTGAATCCATCTTGCTACTCCACCATTAATACCCAACAATTGAATCTTCTTAACCAACCTTCCATGAGGAACCTTGTCAAAGGCCTTACTGAAGTCCATATAGACAACATCCACTGCTTTACCCTCATCAATTTCCCTAGTAACCTCTTCGAAAAATTCAAGAAGATTAGTCAAACATGACCTTCCAGGCACAAATCCATGTTGACTGTTCCTAATCAGACCCTGCTTATCCAGATGCTTATATATATAATCTTTAAGTATCCTTTCCATTAATTTGCACACCACTGACATCAAACTAACAGGTCTATAATTGCTAGGTTTACTCTTAGAACCCTTTTTAAACAACGGAACAACATGCGCAGTACGCCAATCCTCCGGCACTATTCCCGTTTCTAATGACATTTGAAATATTTCTGTCATAGCTCCTGCTATTTCTACACTAACTTCCCTCAATGTCTTAGGGAATATCCTGTCAGGACCTGGAGACTTATCCGTTTTCATATTTTTCAAAAGTGTCCGCACCTACTCTTCTTTGAATCTCATAGTTTCCATTGCTACTCTGCTTGTTTCCCTTACCTCACATAATTCCATATCCTTCTCCTTGGTGAATACCGAAGAAAAGAAATTGTTCAATATCTCCCCCATCTCTTTTGGCTCTGCAGATAGCTGTCCACTCTGACTCTCTAATGGACCAATTTTATTCCTTGTTATCCTTTTGCTATTAATATAGCTGTAGAAACCCTTTGGATTTACTTTCACCTTACTTGCCAAAGCAACCTCATATCTTTTAGCTTTTCTAATTTCTTTCTTAATATTCTTTTTACATTCTTTATACTCCTCAAGCACCTCATTTACTCCATGCTGCCTATAATAATTGTAGATCTCTCTCTTTTTCCGAACCAAGTGTCCAATTTCCCTTGAAAACCATGGCTTTCCAATTTTTACTATTTCCTTTCAACCGAACAGGGACATAAAGATTCTGTACTCTTAAAATTTTACCCTTAAATGTCCTCCATTTCTCTTCTACATCCTTCCCATAAAACAATATGTCCCAATTCACTCCTTTTAAATCCTTTCGCATCTCCTCAAAATTAGCCTTTCTCCAATCAAAAATCTCAACCCTAGGTCCAGTTCTGACCCCCTCCATAATTATATTGAAACTAATGGTATTGTGATCACTGGACCCGAAGTGCTCCCCGACACATACCTCCGCCACCTGCCCTGTCTCATTTCCTAACAGGAGGTCCAGCACTGCCCCTTCTCTAGTAGGTACCTCTATGTATTGCTGCAAAAAACTATCCTGCACACATTTTACAAACTCCAAACCATCCAGCCCTTTTACAGAATGTGTTTCCCAGTCTGTGTGGAAAATTGAAATCTCCCACAATCACTACCTTGTGCTTACTACTAATATCTGCTATCTCCTTACATATTTGCTCTTCCAATTCTCGCTCCCCATTTGGCGGCCTATAATACACCCCTATAAGTGTTGCTACACCTTTCCCATTTCTCAATTCCACCCAAATAGCCTCCCTAGACGAGCCCTCTAATCTATCCTGCCAAAGCACTGCTGTAATATCTTCCTTGACAAGCAATGCAACACCCCCACCTCTTGCCCCTCCAATTCTATCACCCCTGAAGCAACGAAATCCTGGAATATTTAGTTTCCAATCACAGCCCTCCTGCAACCATGTTTCACTGATCGCCACAACATCATACTTCCAGGTGTCAATCCAGGCTCTAAGCTCATCCACTTTTCTTACAATGCTCCTAGCATTAAAATATACACATTTAAGAAACCCACCACCACTTATTCTCTGTTTATTATCTTTTTCTTCTTTCTCCCCTACATTTTGGGTCCGAGTGCTTCCCTTCTCTGCCTCCTGCCTCCCACATTTTCTACTAGCTTTCTCTATTTGAGTCCCTCCACAATGCTACTCCACATGTTACTTCCACAAACAACAGGTAATGTGACATGCATCCTCAATGTCCTTAAGGCACATTGAAGTTTTACAGCAGTTCTATTTTGTTGCAATTCTATAGCAGCTTTCACATTTTCAGGAGATCTCAAATGGCTTTGTAGCTGATTTCAATGTGGTCACTGTTATAACACAGGAATGGAGACAGACAGTATTTTCACAGCAAGCTTCCAGAAACAGCAATGTCATAATATTTGATAATCTGTTTAATGATACTCATGTTCTTTGCTAACTGGAAAATCCGTGACTTTCCTTCAACCGTCAAATAAATTAGTAACAAGTTTTTTGTTGAGGATTTCAAGTCAAGTTAGAATTGTGGATGTGTGCAGTTGCATTAACTACAGTAATATCCTGCATCTTAGCATTAGTTATTTGGAACCCTCTATTAAATTTATGCAGTAATATTTCATTGCCATTTGTTAGTTGCATCATTATTATGCAGAAAGCACCATATTGATATGCTCTTTCTCTAGAAGAGATTTATAGTGTCAAATGATATGACTGGCACTGATTGAAAATTGGTTGTAGATGGGAAACAGAGAGGAGTAAATGGGGCTTTCTTGGGATGGCTGGCAGACTAAAGGGTGCTGTCGGGATCAATGCCTGAACCTCATCCACTCATAATACGTCAATAATTTGGATGAAGGAACTGAAAGCAATGAAGTGTAGATTGCATAAAACTGGGTGGGATTGAGGACTGTGCGAAGGATGGAAAGAGGCTTCAAGGTGATTTGGCAAAGTTGATTGAGTCAACAAATATATGGTAGATGCCGTACAATGTGGATAAATGTGAATTTATTAACTTTGGTTGGCAAAGAAACAACATGGCAGAGTATTACTTCAATGGGAATACATTGGAAAATGATTATAAGCAAAAGGATCTGGGTGTCCTTGTAAATTATTCACTGAAAGCAAACATGGAGATGAAGCAAGCAATTAAGAAAGCAAATGGTATGGTTGGCAAGAGGTTTTGGACATTGGAGCAAGGGTTGCCTTGCCACAATTCTGTGTGGTTTTGGTCTCCCCTATATAAGAAAGGATAAACTTGTCATGGAGGGGATGCAACAAAAATTCAATGGATGACAGAACTATCAAACAAAGAGAGATTGGGTTGCCTAGGGAGTTAAAAGAATGATGGCTGGAATTATGGCAATCAGGGAGGATGTTTCCTGTGACTGGAGGGTGGGGGATGGGGGATGGGGGGGTGGGGGTGGGGATCAAGTGCTAAAGGTCACATTCTCTGGATACATGGTGAGATATTTTGGACCAAGATGAGACAAATGCAGATGGTTCATATAGCCTATGGTTGACTGTTGAGCTTCCAACCAGTGAAGCAGAGATTAAACACTGGGGTCCTGTAAGACTCAGCATTCATATGCTTGAATAATGAAGAAGGGTAACCCACTAAGCAAATGGGCCACATAACTGCAAATTATAAACCAGCAGTAATGATCAATCGTTTTTGTGTTCTGGTCAGAATGCACCTTGATGATGTGCCTAGCTGGAGAGATATTGGAATAATTCAGAAAAGTACCAAGGCAAATCCCAGCAAGTGAGATGACATTGCATGAAAAATAAAAGAGAAATTGAGCCTTTTTGAAAAGAGATCCAATGAGAACTATGTTGTTACATTGGCCTGTTGAGATATTTATGGTCGCTTTGCTACAAATATGTAACCTTGCACAACAAAATATGCACAGGAGGACAATCCCTGTTTTTTTCAGTAAAAATAATTGTGATACAAAGCTATATATTTATGCAGGGATATCTTATCATGATAGCCACAAAATGCTGGAGTAACTCAGCGGGTCAGGCACCATCTCAGGAGAAATAAAAGGTGATGTTTTGGGTCAGAACCCTTCTTCAGGCATCTTTACCTTCCTCTGAAGAAGGGTTCTGACCTGAAAAATCACCTATTCATTTTTTTCCAGAGATTCTTCCTGACCCTCTGAGTTACTCCAGCATTTTGTGTCTATCTTTGGTATAAACCAGCATCTGCAGTTCCTTCCTACATATCTTGTCATGATATGGTTTCCTTGATTTTTATGTTTCATTTTGCAGCTACAGTTCTGACATAAATATGGAATTCATATTCAATGGTACAAAGGATCAGAGCATGCTCTCAACTGGCAAATGCTGCTGGCAAAATATGCTATTGCTGGCCCAAGCTCTGGCCAACTTATCTTCATATTGCAAGCAATGACTCAACTATTTGGATTGTGAGTTCAGCTCTAACTCTAGAACGCTGAGCCCAGATGGCTACATTCTCAATCCAAGGCAGTACCAAGGGACCACTGACTGTTCAACTAACTGTCTTTCAGATGGCACATTAAATTAAAACCCTCTGCTCTCTCAGGTGGGTTTAGGACACTTCATGGAATTGTAAATATGGCTGCTGAGTTAACCCTGGAGCTTTGACCAAGATTTATCCCTCACTCAATCTAATAAAAAATACTCAAATCATTTCTATATTGCTGTTTGTGGGAGATAACTCAACACAAATTGGCGAATAGGCTTCCAACATAAGTTAGACGTATGCAATTGGCTATGAATTGTTATGGGGCAGCCCAAATAGGTATGAAAAAATGATATTTAAATGCAATTTCCTTTCATTTATGCTTAAATCAATTTATTTTCTTTTATGCTTTATGCATCTGTTGAGGATTTGTGACTAACTAAAAATTGGTAAAGGTTATAATAAAATGATTACCAAAAAAATACGGGTGACACAGCTGACTTACAGTGTCACTGACATGGGCTCGATCTTGACCTTGTGTGCTGTCAGGGTGGACTTTGCATGTTCTCCCTGAAACCGCGGGTGCTCTGGTTTCCTCCCGCATCGAAAAAAGATATGCAGGTTTGTAGGTTAACTTGCCTCTGTATTTTGATCCTTTGATGCAGGGAGTGGATGAGAAAGTGGGATAACATAGAACTAGTGTGGATGGGTGATCAATGGTCGGCATAGACTTGGTGGGCCGAAGTGCCTGTTTCCAAACTCTAAATCGTTCAATAGTATCACATCTGCGTGGAGGGGTGTTTGTATTCATAAAAGAGTTGCCAATGATTTTGCTTTGCCATTTAATAGAATAACCATATAACCATATAACAATTACAGCACGGAAACAGGCCATCTCGGCCCTTCTAGTCCATGCCAAACACTTATTCTCCCCTAGTCCCATCTACCTGCACTCAGACCATAACCCTCCATTCCTTTCCCGTCCATATACCTATCCAATTTATTTTTAAATGATAAAATCGAACCTGCCTCCACCACTTCCACTGGAAGCTCATTCCACACAGCTACCACTCTCTGAGTAAAGAAGTTCCCCCTAATGTTACCCCTAAACTTCTGCCCCTTAATTCTCAAATCATGTCCTCTTGTTTGAATCTTCCCTACTCTCAATGGAAAAAGCTTATCCACGTCAACTCTGTCTATCCCTCTCATCATTTTAAAGACCTCTATCAAGTCCCCCAAATTGATGGCACATGCAGGCATGTGGGTGAGTGAGAGCAATCAGATGGATATAAATGTCAAAATGTGGACTTTTGAAGAGTGTACCTGAAATACTGTGGACTGGAGGGTAGCCAATGTAACTCCACTTTTTAAGAAAGGAGGGAGAGAGAAAACGGGGAATTATAGACCATTTAGCCTTACATCAGTAGTGGGGAAGATGCTTGAGTCGATTATTAAAGATGTTTTAGCAGCACATTTAGAAAGCAGTGACAGGATTGTTCAAAGTCAGCATGGATTTTTAAAGGGGAAATCATGCTTGACTAATCTTCTGACATTTTTTGAGGATGTAACAAGTAGAATGGATGAGGGAGAGCCATTGGATATGGTGTATCTGGACTTTCACACAGCCTTTGACAAGGTCCCACACAAGAGATTAGTGAGCAACGTTAGATCACATGGGTAGGGTATTGACATGGACAGAGAAGTGGTTGGCAGACAGGAAGCAAAGAGTAGGAATTACCAGTTTTTTTTCAGAATGGTAGGCAGTAACTAGTGGGGTGCCGCAAGGCTCGGTGCTGGGACCCCAGTTATTTATAATATATATTAATGATTTAGACGAGGGAATTAAATGTGCCATCCCCAAGTTTGCGGAAGACATAAAGCTGGGTGGGAGTGGGAGCTACGAGGAGGATGCTCTGAGGCTGCAGGGTGACTTGGATAGGTTGGGTGAGTGGGCAGATGCATGGCAGATGCAGTATAATGTGGATAAATGTGAGGTTATCCACTTTTGTGGCAAGAATAGGAAGGCAGATTATTATCTGAATGGTATCAAATTAGGAAAAGGGGAGGTGCAACGAGACCTGGGTGTGCTTGTACATCAGTCATTGAAAGTAAGCATGAAGGTACAGCAGGCAGTGAAGAAAGCTAATGGCATGTTGGCCTTCATTGCAAACGGATTTGAGTTTAGAAGGAGGTCCTACTGCAGTTGTACAGGGCCCTGGTGAGACCGCGCTCGGAGAACTGTGTGCAATTTTGGTCCCCTAATTTGAGGAAGGACAATATTGCTATTGAGGGAGTGCAGCAAAGGTTCACCAGGTTAATTCCCGGGATGGCGGGACTGACATATGATGAAACAATGGGTTGACTGGGCTTGTATTCACCCGAATTTAGAAGGATGAGAGGAGATCTTATAAAAACATATAAAATTCTTAAAGGATTGGCCAGGCTAGATGCAGAAAAAATGTTCCCGATGTTGGGGAAGTCCAGAACCAGGGGTCACAGTTTAAGAATAAAGGGTAGGCCATTTAGGACTGAGATGAGGAAAAACATTTTCACCCAGAGAGTTGTGAATCTGTGGAATTCTCTGCTACAGAAGGCAGTGGAGGCCAATTCACTGGATGTTTTCAGGAGGGAGTTAGATTTAGCTCTTAGGGCTAAAGGGATCAAGGGTTTTGGGGAAAAAGCAGGAACGGGGTACTGATTTTAGATGATTAACCATGATCATATTGCATGGCGGTGAGGCTCAAAGGGCCGAATGGCCTACTCCTGCACCTATTGTTCTATGTTTCTATACCCACAAGGCAACCTACCTACATTTCCATTCTGTGCCTGGCATAACTGTGACACACACAATCTGTTTTGTGTCTGCTTAATCTGTTTCCTTTCACTTAATTTTTACTTGGCATCTCTTTCCTTTGATATTTCTTACAGCTCTGGCAAAGGCTGTCAACTAGTTTAAATTAATTTCAACTTTACATATAGGACGAGGCAATATTTTCTTCTCATGCCCACTCATATTTTTTTCATAAACATAACCATCTAATTTGAATGTGCTGGCCTGGTTTTCCACATTTCCATCAAGCTGTTTCTCCGGAGCAGGCTGAAGCTACAAAAATGAGATGATAGCTGGGGACAGCTTGTGCAGAATATTAATGGATCCCCTTTCATTGTATAATCTCATTATATAATCTGGATAAACAAAATTCTGGCAAATAGAATTGGCTGTGCTTCTTCTCTTGGCTTTCCATTCTAAAACAAGTCAACTGCCTTTACAAGATTGGAAGCATGAAAAGATTATTTACATCTTAAAGAGACTGTTTTGTTGCCTTGGAGGGACTCTGCAGCCTGATCAGGATTAAGCTTCACTTTGTATGTAACCAGTTTAGCTGTGCATCCACGAAAAAGGGCTAGGGTTTGACATTGATGGAGGTAGAATTACCCAGAAGGGAGCATCACATTGAGCTGCTGTCACAGGATTCTTCAGCAATTACCATCTCACTGAAGTCTTCTGTGTTCCAGTATATTTGATGCTTAGTTCCCTCCCTACATGCCCTGCTTCACATCCATATCTACATGTGTATTCTTGATGAAAGGTTGGGGCCTAAGAAATATTCAGGTGTATGTGGGAGTGAAGTGTGTTGGAGTAGTTTGGCACAGTGGCACAGTGGTAGAGATGCTGCCTTACAGCGCCAGAGACCCGGGTTCAATCCTGACTACGGGTGCTGTCTGTACGTAGTTTGTACTTTCTCCCCGTGACTTACGTGGGTTTTCTCCGGGTGCTCTGGTTTCCTGCCACACTCCAAAGACATACAGGTTTGTAAGTTAATTGGCTTGGTAAAATTGTAAATTGTCCCCAGTGTGTTTGCTGGTCGATGCGAACTCGGTGGGACGAAGGGCCTGTTACCACGCTGTATCTCTAAACTAAACTAAACGACAAAATAAGGGAAAAGGGAATGTGTATTTGAATCAATTTACAATTGGCTTTCACTTTTTGTGGATACCCTCAGCTCAGCTTGGTATAGTAGCAATATTTTCGAATGGCAGCATATTGATCGGTTACAGTCAACTGTGGAGGAACAATTAAAGATGCTCTTGATAAGTAATGAGATGCCATACTTTAGACTAGAAATAATTATTACTGCTAGCCCAATGAAAATCAGGTCTTACGCCAATCATCATACTAAACATAGTTACTAATTCTTATTGGAGAAACAAAGAACTGCAGATTCTGGTTTATACCAAGATAGACACAAACTTCTGGAGTAACACAGTGGGTCGGACAGTATCTCTAGAGAAAAAGGATGGGTGACGTTTCTGGTCGGGACCCTTCTTCAGACATTCTATTTCTTATTTATCAATCAAAGAATGCCTGGGGTTAAAAATATTAGCTGGTTTTGAATGTTACCTTTGGGCTAGATTTGTGCCACAGACTCTCCATAAACTCAACTGGTTTAATTTGCATAATATTAAAAACAACAACAACAACAATACCATCACTACTTACCAATAATACCATTCGGAATAATCATAATAACATGGCAAATGCTTAATGGAGAAGTGGGAGAATCAGCAGCAGTCCAGAAATGGGGAGACATTACAAATTAACATTTTCCACAGGTGAAGGGGAATTGTGATAAGGAGCCAAAATTAATTTGGCAACATCATGTCTAGGTTTTCTACCATTCATATTGATTGATTATGCCAATTAAAATATTGAAATATTTACGAACATACGTTAGTAATTAGGGAGATCTTTTGGAAGGGGCATATTATCTTTGCAGAGTGTAGCCCTTTACAGGGTCAACGTGGCCTATTAATGTGATTATGCAATGCTGTCTACTTCCAGGTTATTTGATGTCCTTTCAGGTATGTTACTTTACATTTGCAAACATGAGTAGTGCTTATGTAAAGATGCACCCTGCAGCACACAAAGGAGATAATGTAACAATGGATCAGTGTGCACATGGCATATTGATAACCTTGCCAATGGAGCAGGTGGTACATTATCTAAAGAAGGGTCTCAACCTGCAACATCATCTATTCCTTTTCTCCAGAGATCCTACCTGACCCGCTGAGTTATTCCAACATTCAGTGTCTATCTTTTGCATTATCTAAGGACTCTATTTTGTCCCTGTTTATAAGTTGTTTATATAAATGACAACTGCACAATCAGGAAGGGATGCACAGTTGGGTTGTCGAGAATTGTCTGGGAAAGTAACAGAAAATGTGCACAAGAAATAAGGAAAGAATAAATTTCGAAGCTGGTCTTAAATTTAAAGAATTTCTTGTGTATATGGGCCCTATAATTGGATAACTGAGAAAGCTAATGTAACTGGTGGCGGAAAAGAGGGTTCACCAACTCCTGAAGTTTTAAAGGCTTGAAATTATATAGCGTAGAAGTAAGTCCGTCGGCACATTGAGTCCGTGCCAACCTTTTACACCAATTATGCATTATTCTCATTTTATGTTTCCCATCAACTCTTCCCAGATTCACCCACTTACCTACTCACTTGTGGCAATTTAAAATGGTCCATTAACCTAATCCGCACACACTTGGGATGTGGGAGGAACCTGGAGCACCCAGAGACAAACCTGCACAAACAGAACCAGGATATAACTCGGGCTGCTGGAGCTGTGAGACAGCAGCTCTTCTTTCTGTGCCACCACGAAAGGAAACAGTTAAGAAATAAAGATTCAGAGAGAGAGAGAGTGTAGAAGAGGATAATAAGTGACAGTCTGAACCATTCTTGAGATATATTCAAGGAAAGAGTACAAAGATGCAATTAGCTGCGGTATCATCTGCATCAAATGTTGTGGCCTTATATACATGACCCGTTACAGCACATGTGATGTAAGATCTTGTCTAATGTGAATTTTCTGTTAATATTACAGGCTTGCCATTGATTGTATAAAGTTCACTGCTAAGCCAAATCCTGAACTTTCTCGATCATTAATCTGACAGATGCCCTTCTGTCCATGATTACTGTCTCCTGACACAGAATTACTGGGAGCTGCAAGGTTTTGGGCAGATTTTTGTTGCTTCCTCCCTTCTACTGGCCTAGTGTACGGAGGGAGGAGGCTGGAGGATTGGCAACATTAGACTGTCCTGACAGATGACAATAAGAGCCAGCTAACATCATTCTCCCAGGCCTGGATTTGTGCCTCCATTAATCAGCCTGATTTATTGGTACCTATCAAGTCCTGAAATGCAATTCTGTTAACAGCATGAATTGTGGCCATCATTGACAGGAAAACAGTTTATAGATTCATCTGGTCTCCCTAGTCAACAGCGGGGCTGCAGTATTTCTGTGGAGACGTAGGACATTCCTTTTGTAAGAAAAGTTAGTACTTAGGTGAAGGTGAGCATCTTTTACTGCTGACTGACTAATGCTGCTGATATATCCTGCCATAGCCCAGAGCAATGCAAGGCCAAATAACATTGAGCTGTCATTATTTCTGGAAAACGGAGAAAGGCTGGCATAATCTGTTCTCAAAATCCAAGCGGAAATACTCAGCAAATCAGCCTGCATCTGCGGAGAGGTCATAGGTCATATGTGATAGGAGCAGAATGACATTCTGCCCATCAAGTCTACTCCGCCAATCAATCATGGCTGATCGAAGAAAGCTGACACAAAAAGCTGGAGTAACCCAGCGGGACAAGCAGCATCTCTGGAGAGAAGGAATAGGTGACGTTTTGGGTCCAGACCCTTATTTCTCTCCCTCCTAACCCCATTATCCTGCCTTCTCCCCATAACCCTTGACACCTGTACCAATCAAGAATCTATCCATCTCTGCCATAAAAATAATCATTGACTTGGCCTCCACAGATTCACCACCCTCTTACTAAAGAAATTCCTCCTCATCTTCCTAAAGGAACGTCCTTTAATTCTGAGGCTATGACCTCTGGCCCTAGACTCTCCAACCAGTGGAAACATCCTCTCCACATCCACTCTATCCAAGCCTTTCACTATTCGGTATGTTTCAATGAGGTCCCCCCTCATTGAGGGAGAGGGAACAACATATCAGGTTTTCACACAGAGGATGGTGCAGACATTGCACAAGCTGCCAGAGCAAGTGGCAGAGTCAGGAACAATTACAACAGTTAAAGGACACTAAGACAGATAAATGGATAGGAAAAGTTTGAAGGGATATGGGCCAGTTGGAGGAAAGTGGGACTAGTTTATTTGGTAACCCCTTTTGACAAGGATGAGATGGGCTGAAGGTCCTCTTTCTGTGTCGTATCATTTTATGATTCTCTGAATCTATCAGGTTGATGACATTTCATTATGTGAATTGTCATTGACCTGAAATGTTAGCCTTGAAATTTGTTTATGTTACAGTTTTATTCAGTCCTACGTGATTGAAATTTGTATCTGGAGCGTTGCAAGTTAAGTTAAACCAATTTGTCCATGGAGTGGCCTTTGTTGCTTGTTCCTGGAACAACTAGGTTTGTACACAACGCTCGACTGAGGCTTACCTGCAACCCTGTTGATGCCAATTTAAATAGTACTGGAAGAGGTGTCATATGCATTATTCTCACTGATATATGTGTCTATGTGGAACCAGTAAATTGCAAGTTCTGCTATTCTATTCATTTGGAGATCAAGGCCATCAGAAGGGCTGGGAACATGATTAGCACCTAAAGGCCAGAACTCTTTTAACATCTTTCATTCAGATTAGTCAATTGAATTGGTTTCTTTGGCAATAAGGGTAAATGAGAAAGCACTGCTTTACTTTCTGTCCTTGGGTCTTAACATAATTTTTGTTCTTCCACTGAAATGTTTTAATGCACAGCTCATAGGGAAGGGGTTGAACCAGGTAATAGAAACATAGAAACATAGAAAATAGGTGCAGGAGTAGGCCATTCGGCCCTTCGAGCCTGCACCGCCATTCAATATGATCATGGCTGAACATCCAACTCAGTATCCTGTACCTGCCTTCTCTCCATACCCGCTGATCCCTTTAGCCACAAGGGCCACATCTAACTCCCTCTTAAATATAGCCAATGAACTGGCCTCAACTACATTCTGTGGCAGAGAATTCCAGAGATTCACCACTCTCTGTGTAAAAAATGTTTTTCTCATCTCAGTCCTAAAAGATTTCCCCTTTATCCTTAAACTGTGATCCCTTGTTCTGGACTTCCCCAACATCGGGAACAATCTTCCTGCATCTAGCTTGTCCAACCCATTAAGAATTTTGTAAGTTTCTATAAGATCCCCCCTCAATCTTCTAAATTCTAGCGAGTACAAGCCGAGTCTATCCAGTCTTTCTTCATATGAAAGTCCTGACATCCCAGGAATCAGTCTGGTGAACCTTCTCTGTACTCCCTCTATGGCAAGAATGTCCTTCCTCAGATTAGGAGACCAAAACTGTATGCAATACTCCAAGTGTGGTCTCACCAAGACCCTGTACAACTGCAGTAGAACCTCCCTGCTCCTATACTCAAATCCTTTTGCTATGAATGCTAACATACCATTTGCTTTCTTCACTGGCTGCTGCACCTGCATGCCTACTTTCAATGACTGGTGTACCATGACACCCAGGTCTCATTGCATCTCCCCTTTTCCTAATCGGCCACCATTCAGGTAATAGTCTACTTTCCTTTTTTTGCCACCAAAGTGGATAACCTCACATTTATCCACATTATACTGCATCTGCCATGCATTTGCCCACTCACCCAGCCTATCCAAGTCATCTTGCAGCCTCCTAGCACCCTCCTCACAGCTAACACTGCCCCCCAGCTTTGTGTCATCCACAAACTTGGAGATGTTGCATTCAATTCCCTCGTCCAAATCATTAATATATATTGTAAATAGCTGGGGTCCCAGCACTGAGCCTTGCGGTACCCCACTAGTCACTGCCTGCCATGAAAATGACCCGTTAACTCCTACTCTTTGCTTCCTGTCTGCCAGCCAGTTCTCTATCCACATCAATACTGAACCCCCAATACCGTGTGCTTTAAGTTTGTATACTAATCTCTTATGTGGGACCTTGTCAAAAGCCTTCTGAAAGTCGATTCTGAAGGTAGATTTGGGTCTCTGATAAAGCTGCCATACAGCCATTGGAACAACTTTATTTAAGATGTGCATGATGTCTAGCATCACTAGTCTTATTATTAGTGCATTACGTAAACATTTCATATTCTAGCTCTTCACAATCAATGAATCACAATCACAATCACAATAATACTTTATTAGATAAGTATGTTTTGCAACATACGAGGAATTTCATTTCCCCAGTCAGTCATACAAATAAAAAGCAACAGAACACACAAAACACATTTTAACATAAATATCCACCACAGAGACTCCTCCACATTCCTCACTGTGGAAGGCGAAATAAAGTTCAATCTCTTCCCTTAGCTCTCCCTCGAGCCCTCCGTTGACGGGATGATCTTGACTACCGTAGTTGGTGCCGTTTTGGGCCCTCCGCATCGGGGCGATCCAGCTCCTGCATCGGGGGGATGTCATCTCCCCCGCGCTGTGCGATCGAACCCCGCGTCGGGCCTCTGCGTTCGTCAGAGCTCCCGACTAGCCTCTCCCGAGACTGCGAGCCCTTGATGGTAAGTCCACAGGCCACGGTTGGAGCGAACCCAGGCAAGGAATCTGTCACATCTTCGCCTACGATGTGGAACAATAATACTGACACAATATTTACAGATTACATTCCTTTGTCTCTATGTTTATTATCTCCGCCGACCATGGCCTCCTGCCTTGGCTTACACAGCGCACATGCGATCTGACCTCCAAGTCAGCTGATACAAAGGTCAAAATATTTGCATATCATTATCATGACTCATCATCATGACAGATCGCGCCCCGCAGTGGGGCCCAAGGTCAGTCTGAGGAGGCCTCCAGATCCATCGATGGTATGCCGCAGAGCGACCGGAGACGCAACCCGGAAACATCGCGTCTCCGGCAAGGTAGGAAACTGAAAACAAAGTTTCCCCCGGCCCCCCCACATAAAACAAACCGGAGAACATTTACACAAACTTATAAAACGCATTAAAAAAAATTTAAAAGATGAAAAAACAAATAGACAGTTGGCGGGGCTGCCAATCATTCGGCACCCCCTGTTGGTCTATATCCATGCCCTTTGCTCCAAGACTATGAGGAAAGAGCTGGGGAATAAGACTGATGGGATTGGTAAATTATGAATTCTAACAGTACACAATCAAGGAGGAACAATTAGGACCTCCAGAGATAGAAATTCATTGCTTTGAAATCTCAGGTGGGCAAAAACCCAACCTCCCAGAGAAAGCAAAGCAATCAGTTCACCATCATCCCTCATAAATATATATTTGTCCCAAAAACTCAACTACACTTCAGAACTTTAATCTGTCCAATAAACTAATGCTGTGAATTTGTTAACTATACAAGAACTTTAAACCAAAATTAGCTTTATCAATGTATAATCATTTTCTACAATCACAAAATTATAACCACCATGCAGTTAATGTTGAGAACGAAGAGGGGACCCAGCGAGGGGGCTCCGAGAACGATGGGGGGAACCGGGGAGGAGGCACCGAGAACAAAGAGTTTAGTTAGTTTAGTTTAGTTTAGTTTATTGTCACATGTACCGAGATACAGTGAAAAGCTTCTGTTGCGGGCCACGTGTGACGACTAGCCTGGTTTGATGCTGCAAGCAGAAGATATAACTGTTTGATGAACTTTTGGTAACTTTGTCAGCGCCAGAAATGTGGCGACTCTTGTGTAATGCCTAGGTGAGGTCAGCTGTACGATTTTACCAGGTTGTATGCAAAACAAAGCTTTTCACTGTACCGAGGTACATGTGACAATAAAGTAAAGTATCAAGTATCAAGTTTCAACTAAACTATTTTTAACCTCCAATATTTATGTTGCAAATTGACCTGATTTAACAACTACTTACTGTACATAAGCATAGGCCAGAGATTTTCTTGGAACTGTTCCTGCTTCTGACTTACAGTGTTATTGTAATAAATGGGGGTTTCCTGCTATCCTGACAAAATAATGGAGGCAGAATGAGAGCAATTCCAAGGAATGTTCTTCTTATAGATTTTTCTTGTAAATTAACCATTATTGGTATGGTGAGAATCCACAACAGAAATTTGCTTTTCAATTTCCACCAGCCAAATCCTTGCTGCTTGTTTCATTGTCTATGCAAAGCTATCATTCATTAAATTTCCTTTCTTGTGTTATAGTGAGTGAAAATTTCTGCCATCAATTTAATTATTGGGGTTTGGGAGTAACTCCCAGTGGATTGGTGAAAGTATGCATGTTTCAAAAATCAGCATTTCATGATGCCAATCAGGCCCATTGCTATTTTAATACTGGGTTGCACAAATAGCCATGGGAGGTTGTTTGCAGATGGACCTGCAAAGTCAAATATAGTATCTTCCAGATGCCCTAAGAGAATCTCTCCCCTGGGATTTCCTCATCCTTTGATTCTAAATTGTCACTGAACTCAACTACGATGACTTGTTTAATTTAGTTTTTAGAGGTACAGCGCTGAAATAGGCCCTTTCGCCCACCAAGTCCGCGCCGACCAGCGATACCCGTACACTAGCACTATCCTACACACTAGGGACAATTTACGATTTTTACCAAAACCAAATTAACCTATAAACCTGTACACCCTTGGAGTGTGGGAGGAAACCGGAGGACCTGGGGAAAACCTAAGCGGTCTTGGTGCCAGGAACAGTTCCCTTGTCTCCAGGATGGAAACCTGGGATCCTGTTCTGCTTGTATTCAGGATGTCATCGTCACCAAGTCTGGGTGGCTACTGGGTGGCTAGCTCGCCGATATGCGACTGGATCCTGAATTTCCTGACGGAGCGACCGCAGGCAGTGAGACTGGGCCCGCAGCTGTCCTCCACTATCACTCTGAGCACCGGCACACCACAGGGCTGTGTACTGAGCCCCATGCTCTACTCCCTCTTCACACACGACTGTGTTCCTGCATTCGACACCAACACCATCGTCAAGTTCGCAGACGACACAACGGTGATCGGGCTGATCACCAACGGTGATGAAACAAACTACAGAGCGGAGGTGCAGAACCTGGCGGACTGGTGCTCACGTAACAACTTGTCCCTAAACACCTCCAAGACCAAGGAGCTGATTAGCGACTTCAGGAGGACACAAAAGGGGGAACACGCCCCAATCTCTATGTATGGGGACAGTGTGGAGACAGTGTCCAGCTTTAGGTTTCTGGGCACACACATTGCAGAGGACCTCAAATGGTCCACCAACACCGCTGCGCTGGTCAAGAAGGCACAGCAACGACTGTTCTTCCTAAGAACATTGAAAACGACTGGTCTGCCCCAACAGCTGCTGACAACCTTCTACCGCTGCACCACAGAGAGCATACTAACACATGGCGTCTTTGTGTGGTATCTCAGCTGCATGGAGGTGGAGAGGAGAACTCTTCAGCGCGTCATCCACAGGGCGCAGAAGATTATTGGGTCACAGCTACCAGCCTTGGAGGGCATCTACTACACACGGTGCCTCAGGAAGGCCGTCAGCATCCACAAAGACTCCTCACACCCTTGTAATAGTCTGTTCGAACTCCTACCTTCCGGCAGACGTTACAAGGCCTTTTACGCCCGCATCTCCAGACTCAGGAACATCTTCATCCCCAGAGCTATCGCTGCTCTGAACTGGCCCTGCTGAATGCCCCCCCCTCCCACCCCCATGAACTGTATTCACACACATCGACCCGGCACAGACATATTTGCACTTTAGACTGTTTTACTGTTTTACTGTTCACTTTTTTTATAAATCATGTTTCTCGGGGTATCTAAATTTTATTAGTTGTTTAAGCTATGACGATCGGATGGAAGCTGCATACTAAATCTCATTGCACCTATGTACAATGACAATAAAATATATTATTATTATTATTAGATAGATGGTTGAAGCGTAATCTCTCTCCCAGGCCACACGCTGAAATCAAAACATACTTCCATTCAAAGTTTAACAAAGACATTAATTCATTATTTTTAATACATCTGTTAAAATTATGAGCAATGATATAATGTGCAAAATTCACTTAGTGTCAAGTGTGGATGGAATTATGCATTTTACCAGTCTCTTAATTTTTTAAAATGTTTTTTTAATGTATTATATTAAATTTATTACAACAATCAACTAAACATATTGAAATTGTTCTTCAGATAAGTGTTAAAGCAATAAAAGTACACGTAGAATTTTAATATTTTGATCAGGTATAAATAAATCTTATATATTTAACAAATCAATAGCAAAAAGTATGGGAGCACTGAACTGGCAGATAACTAATATTATACCACTGTTTAAAAAGGTAGATAAAACACATCTGCAGAATTAATATCTTGAATCAAGAATTTCTTGATTAGTACGAGTGTCAGGGGTTATGGGGAGAAGGCAGGAGAATGGGGTTAGGAGAGATAGATCAGCCATGATGGAATGGCGGAGTAGACCCGATGGCAAGAATGGCCTAATTCTGTTCCAATGGTTCAATGGTACTTTATTGCCTCATATGAACAGTTTAGTAAAAATCTTACTATACTTAGGCACAATTATACTCAAGTACAAGAGTGTAAGAATAGTAGATTGCACTGAGGCAGTACAGAAGAGTCGCCCCTTTTCTGGACCCATTTTGTACTCTTCAACCAAAGTTACAAATGTTAAACAGGTCACAGAAAGTATCGAAGGAGGCAGTACTTAAGCTGATGAATAGCTCAAGGAATGGCTTAAATAGATCTAATGTGCAGTTAATTGTCAAAAAGTGCAGCTACCTCTCATTCTAGCTCACCAAGCAATTGGAGAAGCTAACTGCACAGTCTAACTCTATAAGGGAAAATACACAAAATGCTGGGGTAACTCAGCGGGACAGGCAGCATCTCTGGAGAGAAGGAATGGGTGACGTTCCGCGTCAAGACCCTTCTTCAGACTGGGAGTTGGGGAGGGGGAAACTAGCAATATGGAAGGGTAAGGTGTGAAAACGATAGATCAAAGCAGATGATGGTCAAGGAAATGTAGAATGGTTCATTGTTGGCTGAGGGGAAGGTAACAACAAGATATACAAACAGTAACATTAATCAGAAGAGTTGCTCAAAGAATTAATGAATGGCAATGATAGGAAAAATGGTAGGCAATGGTGGGAAATAATAATCAAATAGATATTGAAGGAAAAGACACAAAATAATCGAGGAGAAATTAAAATAATCTGTGGTCAAAGTAGATTTCCGAAGTAAATGCCTTACTTGACAAACTTTATTGAAATCTTTGAAAAGGTGAAAGAGAGAGTAGACAGATCATAAGGTTTATTGTTAAAGAAGGAACTGCAGATGCTGGAAAATCGAAGGTACACAAAAATGCTGGAGAAACTCAGGGGGTGCAGCAGCATCTATGGAGCGAAGGAAATAGGTAACGTTTCGGGCCGAAACCCTTCTTCTTCTGAAGAAGGGTTTCGGCCCGAAACGTTACCTATTTCCTTCGCTCCATAGATGCTGCTGCACCCGCTGAGTTTCTCCAGCATTTTTGTGTACCTTCATAAGGTTTATTGTCCACCTGCTATCTGCAGCAGAGTAGAGCATCTGTCCACTTTCAGTGACAGAGCAGATGGTGCTTCAACTGTAGCAGACGGAGCAGATTGTCCGTGTACTGTCTGAGATGGAGCAGATGCTTCATGTAGTCTGGTTTAACCCAAATCATGTGAGCAGCTACTCTTTGACATTGAAAGCCAATATCTAAGTTAGTGGATCTCCAAATTTGAGGTTTTGGTGAAAGTTAATGTTGAGGACAGGAAATCCTCGCAGAATCAGCACTTAAGGGCCTGTCTCACAGGCGATTTTTTTAGGCGCCTACAGGCGACTAGGCTGTCGCCACATGGTCACCGGGGTGTCGCCTGTATGGTCGTGAGTAGTCTCCTCAGTCGCCCAAAGAGTCGTAGCGTCTTTCTGGATTTTCAAAATGTTCAAACATTTTTGGCGACAGTCGGCGAGTGGGTTTGATGCCAATGAGCGCAGCTTGACTTCTCCTGACATGGGTGCTGTCGTAGGTTCTCGCCAGGTGACATAGGTTGTCGCTGATGCTGACTTTGGTGAATTCCATTGGCGACTACCTACGTCAACCTACGTCAACCAGCGACAGGTACCGGCGTCAAGAGAAGTCAAGTAGTGACAGGCATTGTCTTCAGTTGTCTTCAGTTGTCACCGACAGGGTCGTAGCTTGTCGTAGCTTGTTGCGGTGGATGTAGGTTGACTTTGGTTGTCATAGGTTGTCGCCTGTGTGGTTGTAGGTTGCCGTGGGTGTGGTCGTAGGTGGACGTCCTAAGTCGCGACGATTAGGTTGCCGGTTGCCGGTAGCTTGCCATAGCTTGACGTCGACTAGGGGGTAGGTTGTTGTAGCTTGTCATAGACATTGACGTGGGGGGGGGGTGGGTCCAGTCACTGTTTTTTCGGCGACCTGCTACGACTATGACAGTCGCCGGCAGTTGCCTAAAAAATCGCCTAAGTGGGACAGGCCCTTTACAATTTAAATAAAAATCCAAATAGGGTAGTGAAGAAAATGATTTGGGGACTTTCTTCCATTTACTCATTGCTCAGAATCTGCTATTAGTGCCAAGGCCAGCATTTGTTCAACATCATTAATTGCCTTTGAGAAGGTAATGGTTCCCCACCTTCTTGAGCCATTGCAAATATTGCCAGTAAAGATCTTCCCACACTACTATTAGGGTGGAAGTTCCTGTATTTAGACCCAGCAACAATGATGATATATTTCCAAGTCAAGAAAGGGCATAGAAGATAGGATCCATATTTGGTCACCAGCTCTGTGCATGTGGTTCATGCTCATCCTGTTTCAATGGAACAAAAGGCTACTTATAATGAACATGGAGGAAATTAGTTTAAATTCTCATTATTTTAGTGGTGCAACTGTAGAACTACTGCCTCACAGCACCAGAGAACCAGGTTTGATCCTGACCTTCTGTGTTGACTGTGTGGAGTATGCACATTCTCCTGTGACCATGTGGGTTTCCTCCGGGTGCTCCTGTTTCTTCCCAGGTCCCACAGACGTGCGGGTTTGTAAGTGAATTGGACTACATAATTTGCCCCAAGTGCGTCGGGAGCGAACGTGCAAGTGGGATAACAGAACTAGTATGAACTGGTGATCGATGGTCAGCGTGGACTCAATGGGCCAAAGGGCCTGTTTCCAAGCTGTGTCTTTCAATCAGTCAATCAAACAAACAAATATGATGAAGCTGAATGATTTGCTCAACCACTTTTAGACTTTTAGACAGGTACATGGATAGGATAGGTTTAGGGAATAAGGGCCAAATGCAGGAAGGTGGGACTAGTGTAAATGGGACATGTTGGTCGGCGTGGGCATGATGGGCCGAAGAGGCTGTTGCCACATTGTATGACTTGCTCCTCTGAAATACTTTACTTCACTCAGTTGGGTGGCCACGATTATCAAACCGTTAAGAGCCTTCAAAGAAACAAGTTTAATTTTAGGTGAAGAATAAATGTAGGGTTATGAATTAGAGAAGGGAAAAAAGAAGAAAGGAAGATGTGAGAGAATTATTAACAACATTAAGAATGATTGTAAACGCCTTTGACTCTGGGTGCAAACTTAACTAGAAATTAATTCCTTCATTATGATATTTTCTAGTTTCTCAGTGATCCATATAGGCTTTAATTGGAAACAGTTTTTAATATGTAAATGCCTTAGTGTTGGAATTGTAATGGATTGCTTTTATGTTTTAAGTTTGCTATTGTGCTGAACAAAGAAACCTCTGTCAGGATAATAGTCTTCCCTGAGAGATGTAAAGGAACACTGAAGATTTGCAGATTTACACAAAGCTGTCAAAAATAATGTTTCATCATACAAAAAAAACAGAATCTGGAATTGCCGATTATTTTGCATCTTGATGTCCATGCTCTTATTCATCATCCTGGCAGATCACCAGCACAGCCAACAATACTGCAGAAGTGCCTGCCCCATGTGACGGGAACTGACTTGAATAGATCATTTGGCATAGGCTCTGAGAGTTAACAAGAAACCCTCTGCTCTATGAAAGATTAAATAGCAGTAACACCCATGTTGCCTTTCAGCTTAGATGTTCGACATACTAACTTTTGTTAATGTTACAATCCAGGCTGTTTTTCAGAATTCCCTGTTTTACATTTTTGCAGAAAGCTGCTTGAGTAATCAGACGTTATAATATCGCATGAACTGCGATTGAACCTTGACACAGTGGCACAGTGGTACTGTGGCACAGTGGTAGAGTTGCTTCGTTACAGTACCAGACACCCTAGTTCGTTCATGACTATGGGTAATGTCTGTACGGAGTTTGTACATTTTCCCTGAGACTGCGTGAGTTTTCTCCGGGATGCTCCGGTTTCCAACCACACTCCAAAAACGTGCAAGTTTGTAGGTTAATTGGCTTCAGTAAAAATTGGAAATTGTCCCAAGTGCTAGAGAATGGGCTCGGACTCGGTGGGCTGAAGGGCCTGTTTCTGTGCTGCATCTCTAAAGTAATGTAAAGTTTAAAGAATAGGATGCAGCTTACCTCAGATTTAGCAATCTATTCCTTATTGTTATGTTAAATGTTAATTGATTGATTAATTAATTGATTGTTTTAGTTTGTGTCCAAGATGGCTGCCGGAAGGGGGAGTGGACGCAGGCGCGTATTAGCAGCCGCTGCTCTCTCTTCCATACTGTGTTTTTGATTTTTGTGATTTAAAAAAAAAAATCTGTTTTAATTTATGTACTTGTGATGTCTTTACTATTTATTTCATTCCGTTTACTGTAAGATCTGTAAGGTGTCCTTGAGATTTGAAAGGCGCTGTGTCTCCCATAAATAAAATGTATTATTATTATGCCTAATACTCTGTGCATCGCCTTGCATTTCACATAATCAAAGGACAAAGGACAAAGGACAAAGGACATTTATTGTCACATACACCAATTGGTGCAGTGAAATTTGAGTTACCATGCAGCACACAAATAAGATAAACACAACACTATAGAATTTAACATAAAACATAAAACCATCCCCCCACAGCGGAATCAACATTTCCCACTGTGAGGGAAGGCAACAAAGTTCAGTCCTCTTCCTCTTGTTCACCCTATTGAGGCCTCCGCAGTCACCGCAATGGCGGCCCAATGTTTCAGGCCCTCTTGCCGGGATGATGGAGCTCCGGCGTCGTAAGAACACTCTCAGCGGCTTGGAGTATTCCAAATCGGCTGCTTCCTACCAGAGACCGCGGCTCCCGAAGTCCACAGGCCGAGCTGGACGGAGATTCCAAGCTGGCGACCCCGGCAAGGATCCCCAGGCCTCCGCGATGTTAAAGTCAGCGCCGCCCGCAGCTGAAAGCTCCGCAGACCACAGCTCCACAGTGTTAAAGTCGGCAGGCTCCCGGAGCTACAACACGGCGATCCCGGTAAGGCGTCGCATGCTCCACGATGGTAATTCAGTGCTGCGTCGCTGCTGAAGCCGAAGCTCTTGCCGGTCTCCGGCAGGAAAGGCCGTGCCAATCCAGATGGTAGGCCACGAGGAGGGGGCGAAGATGCAGCTCGGAGAAAAGCCGCATCCTCGACCAGGTAGTGACTGAGAAAAACGGTTTCTCCACCCCCCACATAAAAAGACTAAAAGACCTCCAAAAACACTTTTAGACAGACTAAAAATAACAAAAAGGATGAAAGGACAGACAGCTGCTGGCGAGGCTGCCACACTCGATGGCACCACCACTTAGTGGCAAGCAGAGATGCAGCACACCAGCATTCTGTCCGTGTCAACTTAACTACTTCAGGGCTCAACTTGTGGCCAGGAAGCTAGATTGACGGACAGAAGCTGTCGCAATTTTGAACAAAAACATTGTTTGGGAACATTGTCCCTATACCTCCCCCCTTTACCCCATCCAAGGACCCTGACAGCCTTTCCAGGTGAGGCAGAGGTTCACTTGCACCTTCTCCAACCTCATCCACTGTATCCCCAGTTTCAGGTGTGAACTCCTGTATATCAGCGAGACCAAGCGCAGTCTCGGCGATCGTTTCGCTGAACACCATTGCTCAGTCTGGCCTAAACCTACCTGATCTCCCGGTTACTAAACACTTTACCTCCCTCTCCCATTCCCAATCTGACCTTTCTGTCCTGGGCTTCCTCATTGTCAGAGTGAAGCCCAGCGCAAATTGGAGGAACAGCACCTCATACCCCAGCATACACCCCAACAGTATGAATATTTGCATCTATAAAATCAAGTAACCCTTGCCTTCCCCCCCTCTCCATCCCTCCCCCTTCCCTGTTCTCTGACTAGTCAGACGGTCCTCATTTACATGTTATCTCTGTTTGCTTTGTTGTTACCTGCTCCTAGCTAACAATGATTAATTCTACATCTTCCTTGATCTTCATCCCTTTGACTCGTTTTCACACATTACACTTTGTATCTCTCTCTCCCCTGACTCAGTCTGAAGAAGGGTCTCAACCCAAAATGTCACCCATTCCTTCTATCCAAAAATGCTGCCTGTCCCGCTGAGTTACTCCGCCAATTTGTGTCTATCTTCGGTTTAAACCAGTATCTGCAGTTCCTTCCTAAACATTGTTTGAGAATTTCATTGTGGGTCAGGGAGAATGCCGAGACTGTTTTACACATGTCCCTAAAGTTGACCTGTAAACTCAGCAGCCCGTCCTGTTCTTAGCCAGTTCCTTGGATCCAGGATGACTTACTTCCACTACGACCGTACGTTGTAAGGTGGCAAATGAGGACAATGTGGGAACTGCAGACCTGGTCATGGTGTAGTGGTGCATCTTGTAGCACTGGCCCAATAGACTGGGTTTGATCATAATCTGTGGCACTATCTGTGTGGAGTCTGAGCATTCTCCCTGTCTTTGTAACGGTTTCTTCCAGGTGCTCTGGTTTCCTCCAAAATCCCAAAGATCGGTAGTTAACTGGTCACTGTGAACTTGCCTAGTGTGTGGGTGAGTGATCGTGGGGGTAATTGAAGGGAATGCGGGGAATATAAAATTGGATATACACAGGATTTATGGAGTGAAGCCGAGGGACCTATCTCCAGACCATATGAAAGTGACTCAATGAAGTTTTCCACAGATAGGGTGGATGGTGGGTAGTTATGAAGGAGTCCACCTCTTGCACCATTTATAGTGTGTGCTCCCAATTCATGTCCTTGAGGCAGTCAAAATCACCTGACCTCTCTTTTTCTGCTTTGTTTCATGTGCCAGAAATCCCCTGGAGTGTGGGGATACTGTATTTCTTCAAGGAGGCTCTGAGCATGTCCTTAAAAAGTTGCCACTGTCTGCCTGGTAATCAGTTCCCATGGAGTTTGGGCAAAAGACCTGCCTGCCGGATGTAGCTGTCAAGGAGAAACTCAAGCTTTTATTTCATATTAGTTTATTTAGTTTATTGTCACTTGTACCAAGGTACAGTGAAAAGCTATTTTGTTGCAAGCTATTCAGTCAATGATAAGTATACATGATTACAATCAATAAGTGTACAAGATAAAGGGACTAAGATTTTGTGCAAGATAAAGTCCAAAAATGTCCAATTAAATATAGACCGAGGATCTGAGAATGGTTCTGTTGTTGACCACGGATAATATCATGGCTTGTAGGTTTGAGTGGAGCAAATATAAGACAAATAGGGCATCTTAGATTTGAAGAGATTGTTCCATGGTCCTCTTGACTGATGCATTCAATAATGTTAAACAAATACTATGTATAGTGACTAGTGCTGCTCTATGCATTGGTCTTGGAATTGATTCACAATGTCCAAATGTGCTCTTAATTGAGGAAATCCACACTGTAATTTGGGAAGCACCTTTTTGGCCACTAGGTGGAGACAGTTGGAGAAGTGTCTAGTGGATGACTATTGCTAAAGGGGAACTGAAGAATCAAGAGTGTTTTATTGTCACATGTCCCAAAAACAGTAAAATGAAATTCTTACTTGCAGCAAGTACAACAGATAAGTAAACATAGAACTCTGTAAACACCATCATAAACTACAAAAAAAGTTCCAGTATATATACTCCATGGTGGTGCAGCAGTAAAGTTGCTACCTTACAGGGATTACAACACCGAAGACCTGGGTTCGATCCCGACTATGGGTGCTCTTTGTACGGAGTTTGTAAGTTCTCCCCGTGACCGCGTATGTTTTCTCCGAGATCTTCAGTTTCTTCCCACGCTCCAAAGGCGTGCAGGTATGGAGGTTAATTGGCTTGGTGTATGTGTAAATTGTCCCTAGTGTGTGTCGGGTAGTGTTAATGTGCGGGGATCGCTGGTCGGTGCGGACCTGGTGGGCCGAAAGGGCCTGTTTCCGCGCTTTATCTCTAAACTAAAACTAAATATATTAAAAAAACAAAAAAACAATAATAGTGCCTAGCCAAAAACAATGCCTCCACATCTTTGTAGTTCAGAGCTTACTTGGAGGTTGTGATGTTTAACAGCCTGATGGTTGTAGGGTAGAAGCTGATCCTGAACATGGACATTACAGTTTTTCTGGCTCCTCTCCTTTCTTCCTGATGGCAGGAATTACAGTGTGGCCAGGGTGTGTGAATATCTGATGATGCTGGCTGCCTTTGATGGTTGGGGGGCCAGTATCATGATGAACTGACCAGTGTATACCGTTTTCTGCAATCTTCTTTTCTCCTGGGTATTTGTGTTGCCGATCCAGGCTGTAATGCAACAGTCGATATGCTCTCTACATGTGCACCTGTAGAAGTTCAAGAGAGTATTCGTCGATATAACAAATCTCCTCAAACGTCTAAGGAAATAGAGGCATTGATGAGCTTTCTTTCTGATTGCATCAATGTGCTTTGTCCACGACAGATCTTCAGTGATGTGCATGCCCAGGTATTCAAAGCTTTTAACTCTCCACCATCGTCCGGTGATGAAGACAGCTTTGTGGATCCTCGACCTTCGTCCTTCCCAAGCAATAATCAGGTCCTTAGTCTTACTGAAGTTGAGAGCAAGGTTGTTCTGGCACCATTTGGTCAGTCGATTAATCTCCCTCTTATACTCCAACATCATCATCTGTAATTTGTCCAACAACGGTTGGTGTCATCGGCGAATTTGAAGATGGAGTTTGCACTGGGTCCGGCTACACAGTCGTGAGTATAGAGTGAGTATAGCAGGGGGATGAGCACAGTGCCCCTGTGCTGATGATTATCGAGGAGGAAGTGTTGCTGCCAATTCGAACAGACTGTGGTCTGTTGTTGAGGAAGTTGAGGATCCAGTTGCAGAGAGATGCACAGAGAAGCAGTTCCCTGAGCTTCGTAACAGGTTTGTGAGGGAATGATTGTGTTGAACATCGAGCTGTAGTCTATGAATAACAGCCTGACGTATGTGTTTTCAATGTCCAAGTGGTCCAGAGCAGAGTGGAGAGCCAGTGAGATCATATCCTCCATTGACCTGTTGTTGGCTTAAACAAATTGTAGTGAGTCCGGATTCTTGTTGAGGTAGGAGTTGATATGCACCATAAGCAACCTCTCAAAGCACTTCATCACCACGGACATTACTGATATCGGTCGGTAGTCATTGGCATGTCACCTTACTGTTCTTGGGCACTGGTATTATTGGTGCTATTTTAAAGCAGGTGGGAACCTCAGACCTCAGTAGTGAGAGGTTGATGATGTCCGGAAAAACTCCAGCAGTACCAACAGGTTTTCAGAACACGACCAGGTACACCATCAGGTCCAGACACATCAGCATTCTCCTGATCAAAGCGGGCAGCATCTCTGAGGTTGCTTGGTATCCTCCTGTTCCCAGAGGTGGATGATGATGTGTATGTATTTGTGACTGAAGCTCTTCACTGCCGTGCTGTAGGATTTTAGAGGCATCTGTACTCCTAGCACCCCTCCCCAGACACATGGACAGAGACACTGACAGATAGATACAGAGACACAGAGACAGACACATAGACAGAGAAATGCAGAGACAAATACAGACACACAGATGGAGACATGCAGACAGAGATAGACATTCAGACAGAGATAGACAGAGACAGACAGACAGACAGATTCAGGCACAGACAGAGAAAGGCAGACAGACATATAGACTCAGTGGATATTTTACGGCAGAGATAGATAGAGTCTTGATTAGTACGGGTGTCAGGGGTATGGGGAGAAGGCAGGAGAATGGGGTTAGGAGGGAGAGATAGATCAGCCATGATTGAATGGCAGAGTAGACTTGATGGGCCGAATGCCTAATTCTACTCCTAATCCTTATGTCCTTATGACCTTATGACCTTACAACTGACCGACACAGGCAGATACCTGCCGTAATAGGTTAATAGCCTTCACACACCTAAATTGTTGGTCCGGGCCTCAGACTGATAGCTGGCTCAGTTGGGAGGTTCATTGGCCTTGTGAGAATTATCTACAAGCATTATAAAGGCTGCAGGGGGCACTGACGAGAAACTTGCTGTTTGTCACTTTACTCCCACATTAACAAATCACCCAGCAGGAGCTGCACAAGCATTTTGGCATTCATGACATTTTGTGGTGACTTGTGTATAAGAATGCAAATACATTCAACTATACAGTGACACTGCCTACAATTTTCTTTTTACAATTGATTTCCTGCAGTGTTGCAAGCTGAGAGTCAAAGTCTAAACATAATACTCAGCGTTAGGCTGCAGTAGATTTGGATTGAAGCTGTGCAAAGTTATCGGAAAGGGTGGGAGGAAAAAGTGGAATAGAGGATGATGAATGAGGAGCAAGAATGTGAATGGAGCAAGTGAAAGGGAAAAATCTATACGTAACTAAATCTCAGATCTTGTGCTCTTCCGGTTTGCGCAGTTTTTATATCTGCGCGGAAAAGGTAAGTGATAGCGCTACGATTTTTCGCCAGCTCACTCACCGTTCTCCTGTGCTATGGGTGCAACAAGTTTTGTTCCGATCAGTGCTATATTGTAAAAGTTAGCAAGGTTTAAAAATGGTAAAAACGGCACGTGCGCAGATCGATCTCCTCTCCTGCCAGTCAGCGTCATGGGGATTAGTCTCTTCTCCTGTCACACCCCGGGATGGCCCGCCCATTCCTGCGCCATCGTGTCTTTAATGGAGCTGAGGGAGACCAGTGGTGGCTTCCAATGGGACACAATTTATGGAGGGAGCGGAAGCGGCGCGGCGATGTCGCCAAACGGAAAGCGGTGAATCTGATCCCGGCGGAGGAGAACGTCCAGCTCCCGCTGTGAGTCCCAAACGCACCACCATCGCAATGCCCCGCAGCTCCAGCCCTTGCCCTCTGGTCCCCCTCGCTGGCTCCTGCCCCCTCCCCCTCTCCCCCATGGCTCTTCCCCCGTCTTTTGTCCAAGCTCTCCCCCTCCCCCTCCCACCCACACGCCGGCGCGGCCGTAGCTGCTGGTGCTTCCGGGCCGATCCGAGGCCTGGCTCTGAGGGCACCGACGGCTGATGCTCCTCCGGGGCACACAAGAAGGGAGAGCAGCGGCAACCTCGAGATCCTGGGAAGGGAGAGTGAGAGAGGAGAGGGAATAGAGGGAGAGGAGGGGAGTAGGGATGGGAGAAGAGAAGAGTTATGGAGGGAGGGAGTGACTGAGGGTAGGGAAAAGGAGAGGTGAGGGAGGGATTGGGGGAGGGTAGGAGGAGGGAAAAGAAGAGGGAGGTTAGATGGGAGAGTGGCGGAGGAGGAGGGAGAGGAGGGGGGAGTGGGGGAGGTAGGGAGTGGGGAATAAAGGGAGAGGAGGGCAGTGGGGGGGGGGTGAAGAGGGATAGTGGTAGGGATAGGGGGAGGTGAGGAGTGGGGGTGGGGGATAGATAGGAGGGGGGTATGGAGGGGACAGGAGTTATGGAGGGAGGGAGTGACTGAGGGTAGGGGAAAGGAGAGGGAGAGAGAGGTGAGGGAGGGATTGGGGGGGGAGGAGGAGAGGGGAAAGAAGAGGGAGGGTGAAGAGGAGGGGGGGAGAGTGCAGTTGGGGGCTATGGGTGAGTGGTGGAATATTGCATTGGGGGACCAAGCCTCCTGTGTGACAGGGAATCCCAATAGGTCCCTCCTAGTCTAGTAGATACTAGAGGTGCTGGTGGAAATGGGGCAATGTGGAAATGATCATCTCAATGGGTAGAGTTTTTTCACAGTGGATGTGGAGATGAGGGAAGGGAACAAAGAGAGGTAGATGAAGGAATATGGGTTCAGTGGTTCAATGGTTCTTTATTATCACGTACTGAGGTACAGTGAAATTCATTTTTGCATACAGTTTAGTAAATTATTACTATGCATAAGCACAATCCCAGATTACACACAAAGTGTGACGAAATCATGAGAGGAATAGATCGGGGAGACGCACATAGTCTCTTGCCCAGAGTAGGGGAATCAAGAACCAGACATAGGTTTAAGGTGAGGAGGGAAAGATTTAATAGGAAACCGAGGGGTAACATTTTCACACAAAGGGTGGTGGGTGTATGGAACGAGCTGCTGGAGGAGGTAGTTGAGGCTGGTACTATTGCAACGTTTAAGAAACATTTAGACAAGTAGATGGTTAGGACAGGTTTAGAGGGATATGGGCCAAACACAGGCGGGTGGGACTAGTTTAGTGACTAGTTTAGTGACTAGTTTCCACGCTGTATGACTATGACTATAAATAGACCACTTGAAACCATTTATAAGAGTCGCCAGGTTTTGGCGGCATTTTCAATGTCCAAGTTTCAGCTGGCCATAAAGGCCCGTTGTCCTGGCTGCAGGACCACCAGGCGTCATCTCCATCTGGATCATCCAGCGAATCGTCGTCCCTCTCCTCACCTGGCCACCTTCAGCCTTTGTGTCCATGGTGCACCTCCCATCGGGGTCGCAGAAGGTAAAAAGGTTCCATTTACGGGCTCTTTGTACTTGTGTTCGCCGTCACCGACTCCCTCCACTCCCAGGTTCTCCGGTCCTCAGGGACGAGCAGGGGCCGGGCTCAGCGGCTTCCCTCTGCAGGATCCGCGGCAGGAGAGCCTGGCCCGATGCTGGGGGGAAGCCCTGGCCCGATGCTAGTTCTGCTGTGCGGGGTGTTTGGTCATGAGTAGTGGCCCAAACAGTCGTACCTTTTTCTGGTCGCCGCTGGATTTTCAACGTTGAAAAATTTTGGAAACCTGCTGCGACTATAACAAAATCGGGTAAGTGGGACAGGCCCTTAACTCGGCGGGACAGGCAGCATCTCTGAAGAGAAGGAATGGGTGACGTTTCGGGTCAAGACCCTTCTTCAGACATCTCTTTCCTACACAGATATATTGGGACCCCTTCTCAGTGTGTTGGACAAGGACTTCCTTCTCATGCTGGCCACTACCCCTTCTCCCCTCTCCCATCGGGCAAAAGGTATAGAAGTGTGAAGATGCACAGGGACAGTTTCTTCCCAGCTGTTATCAGACAAATGCTAGCAGTGCCAAACTCCTATCTACCTCTTTGATGACCTTCGGACTATCCTTGATTGTATTTGCTGGCTTTACCTTGCACTAAACTTTATTCCCTTATCATGTATATACACTGTAAATGGTTTGATTGTAATCATGTATTGTCTTTCTGCTAACACACAATAAAAGCTTTTCATTGTACCTCGATACACGTGACAATAAACTAAACTAAACTGCTGAGGTTGGTGAATATTTTATCGTTTGAGCACAATGGTGGGGGGTGAGAGGGGGGAGACAGGGTTGTTGATCATTGAGGATGATGTCTGGGTTGGGGAGAGGATGGAGGGTTGTAAGTTTCTCTTTATTGGAAAGTGTTGCTGGTTCCATGAGTTTCCCCTGCTGAGTCTGGGAATGGCACACATTCCTTCTTTTGTGAGCGGTAATGGTTCCTCTTTGCGCAGGTCTCCTCAGTCGGGGGAACTTGGGTTTCGGAGAAGCAAGAAGCTGGGGTGGTGATGAACAGATATTTGTGGTGCTTGCCAGGGGAACAATCTGTATATTTAATATTTCTGATGACAGCAGGAGAGAGTGAGGGGATATAAATGAGTATGTCTCTGACTAATTATCAAATAAAGCAAAAGGTGTAGGAAATACTCAGTAGGTCATATTTTTACAATATGAACTTTATTTCTGACTCCATCGATGCTGTCTGGACTGTTATTTCTGGGCGGCACAGTGGCACAGCAGTAGAGTTGCTACCTTAAGACACCAGAGACCTGGCTTCGATCCTGGCTGTGGGTGCTGTCTGTATGGTGTTTGTACATTCTCCCGATGACCGCGTGGGTTTTTTCTTGATGCTCCAGTTTCCTCCCACACTCCAAAGACATACATGTTTGTAGGTTAATTGTCTTCAGTAAATTGTAAATTGTCCCTTGTGTGTAGGATAGTGCTAGTGTATGGGGTGATCGCTGGTTGGCACGGACTCTGTGAACTGATGGGCCTATTTCCACGCTGTATCTTTAGAGTCTAAAAGTCTAAAGCTGGTTTTATTTCAGATTTCACCTGGTTTTATTTCAGATTTCTGACAGCTACTCTATTTTGGATTTTGACTGCTTTGTTAAGTTCACTTCATCTCTCTGCTGTCAACAAGGTTGTCAGATGAGTCGGTCTAAATGGCAAAAACAAATGATGGGAGAAGAAATGCTTTCTGAATATGCCATCTAATTTTAATTAGGTATGTTTCCTAGAGAGGGTTATGTTACGTCAAGATTCATGTGGCATCTGTTTCAGAATGAGTTTCTGCAAAAGATTGTTAACATGAATAGTGGTAAATTTTGTGAAATATGTTTATTTGGGGATATGTGCGGGGTGTTTTTTTATTGGTTTGCTGTAGTTTGAACATAAATATATTCAGAGTTAGATACATAGATACATAGAAAATAGGTGCAGGAGTAGGCCATTCGGCCCTTCGAGCCTGCACCGCCATTCAATACGATCATGGCTGATCATCCAACTCAGTATCCCGTACCTGCCTTCTCTCCATACCCCCTGATCCCTTTAGCCACAAGGGCCACATCTAATTCCCTCTTAAATATAGCCAATGAACTGGCCTCAACTACCCTCTGTGGCAGAGAGTTCCAGAGATTCACCACTCTCTGTGTGAAAAAGTTTTTCCTCATCTCGGTCTTAAAGGATTTCCCCCTTGTCCTTAAGCTGTGACCCCTTGTCCTGGACTTCCCCAACATCGGGAACAATCTTCCTGCATCTAGCCTGTCCAACCCCATAAGAATTTTGTACGTTTCTATAAGATCCCCTCTCAATCTCCTAAATTCTAGCGAGTATAAGCCAAGTCTATCCAGTCTTTCTTCATATGAAAGTCCTGACATCCCAGGAATCAGTCTGGTGAACCTTCTCTGCACTCCCTCTATGGCTATAATGTCCTTCCTCAGATTTGGAGACCAAAACTGTACGCAATACTCCAGGTGTGGTCTCACCAAGACCCTGTACAACTGCAGTAGAACCTCCCTGCTCCTATACTCAAATCCTCTTGCTATGAAGGCCAACATACCATTCGCTTTCTTCACTGCCTGCTGCACCTGCATGCCTACTTTCAATGACTGGTGTACCATGACACCCAGGTCTCGCTGCATCTCCCCATTTCCTAATCGGCCACCATTTAGATAATAGTCTGCCTTCCCGTTTTTGCTACCAAAGTGGATAACCTCACATTTATCCACATTATACTGCATCTGCCAAACATTTGCCCACACCCAGCCTATCCAAGTCACCTTGCAGTCTCCTAGCATCCTCCTCACAGTTAACACTGCCCCCCAGCTTAGTGTCATCCGCAAACTTGGAGATGTTGCTTTCAATTCCCTCGTCCAGATCATTAATATAAATTGTAAATAGCTGGGGTCCCAGCACTGAGCCTTGCGGTACCCCACTAGTCACTGCCTGCCATTGTGAAAAGGACCCGTTTACTCCTACTCTTTGCTTCCTGTTTGCCAGCCAGTTCTCTATCCACATCAATACTGAACCCCCAATACCGTGTGATTTAAGTTTGTATCCTAATCTCTTATGTGGTACCTTGTCGAAAGCCTTCTGAAAGTCCAGATACAACACATCCACTGGTTCTCCCCTATCCACTCTACTAGTTACATCCTCGAAAAATTCTATAAGATTCGTCAGACACGATTTACCTTTCGTAAATCCATGCTGACTTTGTCCAATGATTTCACCACTTTCCAAATGTGCTGCTATCCCATCTTTAATAACTGACTCTAGCAGTTTCCCCACTACCGATGTTAGACTAACTGGTCTGTAATTCCCCGTTTTCTCTCTCCCTCCCTTCTTAAAAAGTGGGGTTACGTTTGCTACCCTCCAATCCTCAGGAACTACTCCAGAATCTAAAGAGTTTTGAAAAATTATCACTAATGCATCCACTATTTCTGGAGCTACTTTGTGAAATTGTTTGTGAATATAATGACAAAGGACAAAGGACAAAGGACATTTATTGTCACATACACCAAATGGTTTAGTGAAATTTGTCTTGCCATGCAGCACAAATTAGACACAACATTAAAGAAATTTAACATAAAACATAAAAACATCCCCCCCACAATGGTTCCCACTGTGGGGGAAGGCACAAAGTCCAGTCCCCATCCCATGTCCTCCCATAGTTGGGCCTATTGAGGCCTCCACAGTCGCCTTCACGGAGGCCCGATGTTCCAGGCCGTTCTCGCCGGGTGATGGTGCTCCGGTGTCGGGAGAATCCTCTCAGCGGCTTGGGACACCTGGAACGGCCGCCTCCTTACTCGAGACCGCGGCTTCCGAAGCCAACAGGCCGCGCTAGATGGAGCTCCCCCACTGGCGATCTCGGCGAGAGATCCCAGGCTCCCGTTGTTAAAGTTCAGCGCCGCCGCCCGCAGACCCACAATGCTCATCAATTCTGAATGTTCAGAAGGAGAAAATAAAGTAGGCTGTTACATAATGTTATCAGACCAATTTGCTCTCTCAGGTGGACATGAAAGATAGTATTGACAAAGAAAGTTACCTTCAGTTCTTTAGCTAATATTTATTCTCAAGCATCATCATCAGAAAGTGTGAGAAATCTAAATAACTTTTTGTTGACACCAAACTGGATATGGAGAGTTAAATGGTCACTATTCCACACATTTCCAAGATTTTACATTCCATGTTTCACAATAGGTTTAGAAATTATCACAATGATAATGGGGACTCTATTTAGTCATAAAACAAATTATTGGAGAGAGGAAACAACAAACCCGTGGCAATGGTCGTAAAGAAGATGCCAATGATTTGATTGAAAAGCTGTACAACACCAGTGTTCCACTTGAGAACTTACTGATAGCTAAATGAATGGGGCTTTATACAGCTTTATACAGCCTGGATCAAAATTGGGTGGAGGCATTGCATGCCTGAAATGAAGTCTGTTCCATTTGAATGATTGTAAACGGAAGTTAGAGATCTCCAAAGTAGATATCCACTACATCTGATTTCCCCCTATATGCTCCAGCCAAATTATATCCAAGTGGTGAAGCTGAAAAGTTGCTCTGTTTTGGCTAACCCAAATGCACTAAAAACTTTTCTCAGGAAATGCCCATCCAACATATGCAGGCTTCCACATGCACAAAAGAAAAGATTAGGATTATCTCCCCAGCCTTAATTAATAATAGATTGATAAGGTGATTCTGCTTTCAGGATCATACACACCTCGAGAGTTAGCATTGGAAAAGCATAAGCTTCCCTTCAGAATAGAAAATAAATCCAACATTGGGCGAATAGATTTATATTAGGTTAAATGTCACTATTTTCATTCTTTATGAGAATGCACCACATCATGTCAAAAAGATATAAATAATAATATTTTAGTAATCCAAATTTTGAATTGGTTTTAAAAGGCCTGAAAATGCAATTTATTTGGCCTCAGCAATAGTATGCTGCTGTTCAGCTATGACTTATGGTACTGATGGGGAGTGAAATCTGAAATATTGGAATGTACAGATGCACTTAAGTTAATTGGATATGCTCTTTAATAATTGGCTGACTTGGTGTTTTTTTAAAATCATACCAAGGATAACCAGTATTCCTTTATCTGAAATTGCAGAATTAACACAATTAAAATATTGTTATTGCATAGTTTGCAATAATGATTGCAGTAATTAAATGATAAAGTTCCAGCTCCTTAATTGCAAAACTATAAGTGATTTTAATCATTATATATTGCTTCTTTTAATAAACAAAGTCTATCAATATCGGGTTAATGGACAGTGAAGCCCTAATCCAACTCCTTCTTGCCACTTGAAGATGAATTTATTCCTGTAGCATGTCAGGTACTGTGATTATTGAAAACATTATCATTTCATTCGTAGCTTGAGGGCAAAGGAGCTTTGATCATCAAGGGTTTGTCAAACGAGTAACTGCTAACACCAATAAACCATTTGTTAGGGATCAGGTCTAATTAGCATATGATGCTGTACATTGTGTTAGAAATCAGTGTTGTAAATTAGTATAGAACCACACTTTAGCAATCCTTCTAGCAGACGATGAGTCCCAGCAGTTTACAACGTAACAGGTATATAAACCATATTGATTGATTGTCACCGTATTAATTGTTTTTCCAATACAGTTGCTTCTTCCAATTTACACCACTTAACCTATTTACTTTATATATGTGTATTATTTCAAATGGACACTTGGGAATATGTAGAAACAAGTCTGAAGAAAGGCCCCGACCCAAAACGTCCCCTATCCATGTTCTCCAGAGATGCTGCCTGACCCGCCGAGTTACTTCAGCACTTTATGTTTTTCCTTGGGTAATAAGCTTTATATTGTATGTAGTTTCAAATACTGCAGTCGACATAAATTAAACCATCCGCATAATATCATAACATCAAGATGCATGGGAAAAAATATTGAAGACTGCTCTAAATCTGGTGAGAGCTCTATTCAACATGATGGGAAATTGACCCACCTTTATCTTCAAATCAATGGCATTGAACCAGAACGGTTCCAATATCAATTTTAGATTGTCTCCAGGACTTTGGTTAAAATGTGGTTCAGGTTCAGTAACTCCAGTTCCCTTCAGCACAATATTGGCAGGATGTTGTACTGTCGAGAGGCTATTAATTCCCTCCTGATCTCTCAGGTGGATGTTAAAGACTTCCTGGCACTATTTCGAAAAGAACAGGGGAGTTATCTCAACTGGCTTTGTGCAAATTGGCTGTTGCATATCCAAAATTAATATAGTGACGGTACTCTTCAATCTCTTTGAATACCAGGTACAGGTTTGGTCACCTTACTTAAGGAAGAATACACTGTGTACTTTAGAGATGGGGCAGCAAAGGTTCATTGTTTCTTTAGATGAGGAAAGATTGAGCAATATGGCATGTGGGCTTACGTTGTGAAGTTTAAAAAAAATGATGGATGTTCTTATTGAAATATGGGGGACCTAACAGGAGTTTTCCCCAGACAAGAGAGTCTCAAGCAAGGGAGTAATGTCTTAGGCTAAGGGGACAACCATTTAAGATTGAACTGAGGATGATTTTCTGCTCCCAGAGAGTTATAAATCTTTAGACTTTTGCAGCGTCTGAGGGTTTAATGCGTTCAGAGCTGAAATAAATGGAGCTTTGGATTATAGGAGAATTAATGGTTATGGGACTGAGCAGGAAACGACATGAGGACAAAGAATAGACGTAATATTTAATTTATTTTTCAGGATGTGGACATTGTTGGGAAAACCAATGATTATTGCCTGAAACTGCTGCCCTTTAGACAGTGATCATCAGCCAACTTTTCAAACCACTGTAATCATTCTGGTGAAGGCACTCCCATAATACTTTTGCATAGAGAGTTCCAGGAATTAGATTCCAGATCGATGATGGCAGCTGTGACAAAGTTCCAAGTTAAGATGTTGTATGATTTAGAGAGAGGAACTTGCTGGGGATAATGTTTCCATATGTGTGCTGCCTTGCTCCTTGTGTTGGTAAATTTTGTGGGTTTAGGAAATACTTTCACAGTAAGACAGCTGAGGAACTGCAATATAGTGTAGCTAAGCACACAGTTCAACTATTTAGTTCATTGTCAAATCGACCACTCCAGGTTGTCCTCGTGTATTTTAAGTTCGTATTGTCCTTAGTTCCACTTCAGTGAACTTCAAAATGAAATTTTGAGGAAATACTACTGATTCATGTTTTAACTCACAGCCAGCAGTGAATTAATATTCTTGGGGATCTGAGCTCTACGGCTGTAATGTAGCATAAGGGAATGTTTGTCTTAATACCAGAAAATTATAGAAAGTAGCACAATGCTTGCCAGTCCAAACAGTGGCACATTTGCACTAACATTTCACTTCCTGGGATTGACAGTCTAATTTGCCAATGAATAAAGAACCAAGTTATTCTACATTTCTTCACAACATTATCTATTGTACACCAAATATACCTTTTTTTTAAATTGTCATTTGTCGTTTGGTGGAGTGCAACCTGATAACTGGGATTGGGGAATCTAAGGAGAAGGAATTAAATCTGGGTTGTGGCTTTCATTTTTTTAATCCTGGAATAAAAGCTGGTTATTTTGCAGCTTCAGTTGACTGATTCAGTGTTGCTGGTGACAGATGGTTTGCTGAACAGAAATTGTTGGAACTGAGAGGGGCATTAGTGGCAAATTGTGCAAAAACGCACAAATGCATTGATACTATTTATTAAAATTTGAGACATTACTGAACCCAAAAAGGATATGAAACAATGCTATCATTATAAGGTTAACACTCAATCAAAATAACGCCTATGTCATCTCTGTGAAATTTTGCTGAAAAAACAACATATTGTGCCAGCGAAGAGTGAGAAAGAATCAGAACACGTTTTACACAGATCTCTTTTTAATGAATAATTAATCATTTGATAATTAAGATTTTAAATAATGTAATTGACTGCAACCTACTAATCAGCTATTTTCCTGATGAAGTTCTCACAATAAATGTAAATGTAAAAGCTGTCCCCCACAGGTCTTTGCCAAGAAATAAATTTGCTTGGAAAACTACAATGAAATCCATCATCTGCAGGTTTTTGTTTTGGATTTTGTCTTTGCTACATATCCCAAATGATTTACCCAATAATGGCCTGGTCTTTTTAAAATGGTATCGCTGTTATTGGACATTGTTTGGAAGAGGCAGGAAGAATATGATTAATAAGAAAGCATCTTGTGCCTTAGAGATATGATTGAATACATGGACCCTCTCTATAATTGAAGACAATGAACTATTCTAGAAGATAGTGAATTACTAACAGCAATAAAAATTAACATTCATTTCAAGAAATGAAAACGTCATGTTCTGAAGAAGGAAGTATACGACGGGCAATTCGATTTTTCTTCTCTTTTCTGTGCTTTAGATTAAATATATTTTGTAATTGCTTAAGGAAACTGCAAGTGCCAGAATGCATCATTTGTGTCAAGTAACATGGAGAAATGTGAACCTAATTTACATGCAGTTTCATAACTTTATCAATCCTATTGACTAGCTGATGATAGGATACTAAACCTGCTTTCTCGGTTTGGATCAACGGTTAAATACAGCATGACTGTATATTACCAGGAATGGCAATTGTTTGCAATTAAGAAACGCAGGCGATGCAGTGTATGGAGAGATATGGCTTATAAGATAAAAGATGGTTATGGTGTGACCCATGCTTGGCACATACATTGTGGGCTGAAGGGCCTGTTCCAGTGCTGTATGGTTCTATGTTCTAAGGAAGATGAGTGAAGCTGGGGTTGTTTTCTTTGAAATAAAACAGGCTGGGGGAGATTAATTGGGGAAATAAATCTAGAGTTTCTAGAGAACTTGTATAGAAAGGATCTATTTCTCTTAGCAGATGTACCCAGAACTGAGGGGATAGAATTAAAGTAAATGATAGATGGGAATGGAGTTTTGGAGACAATTAACACCCAAAATGTGGTGATGCTTTTGGTGATGGTGATGGCGATGGAATGGTGAAGTCGGTAGCTGGAATTCATCCTAAGAAGCAAAACATTCTTGAGCTAGAACATGCAATAAGGCTGACTATCTCTTCCTTTCCCTCCTGAGTGGCTAAATATCATCCTTCCAATTTACTACTTTCTGTTTTTTTATTTTCTGAGATGCAAGTTATTATTAGTATTCCATTCACTGGTGCTTTGGCTCTTGGTGTAGAAAATATTCGTGTATTCTGTGCACATACCTTTTTTTGTTTTGTTGACTGATTGTTATTGTGATATACTATGTTGTGCCCTTTAGTGAATTGCATGCAGTTTTTCCACTCAAGAAATAATCTGTACAATTAATACTGTATTTGACCTTTACAGAAACCTCAGCTGATGAATGCCTTACTTATCTTTGGCCTTTTGGCTTGAGTCTTCATTTTCAGGCTTGTAGAATAACACATCATGCTCGTTGACATCGGTCAAACACGTCTAAGTGCTCACTGAGGTAGCAAGTTAGAGTAATTTCCAGCAATCATCTGACTACTGTTATAACCCAAATGCTATTCTGGTCAAGATACTGAAACAAATAAGATGATCATTAACGTGTAAAGGAAGAAAAACATTGGACGGTACACTGGAAACGCAATCATTTTAAATTACTTTCAAACAGCAAGTCATGCTCTTTGTACACTTTGGAACTCTTGAGTACAAAAGCAAGCTCTGTAACGTTTTACTGAGGTACAATTAACAAGCAGGATATCAATGTACTCTAGCATGTGTTTACCGAAAGGTCACAGGTTGAAAAGTTTGTGAAAGAAAGCAACAAATCCACATTTCCCCTGAATAATAGAACAGTATTTCTATTGTAACGAGGCGAATGCCTATGAATTGCACATAGGTTGATATGAATTGTCATTATCCAAATTACTTAACTTCAGCCTGACTGATGAGGCTTGAGCAAACCTGCAGGAGAATCAGGACTGAGTAGGAGCTGTGTATTCATACTCCATGGGTAAAAGTAGCACGGTAAGTGTTTTTATCAATGATACTTTAAAACAAATTACCAATATAAACATGAAAGATTACTTGAAAGAACACAGGTTGTATTTACACGGGCAATCTGGAAATTCTAAAGGGCCTGTCCCACTTGGCAATATTTTCGGCGACTGCCAGCATCATTGACTGACGTATCATATCACCGAAAAATACGTGGCGTGATGATGTATGATGCGGCGGTGACGCGGCGTGTTGACGTATGGCGCGGCGGTGATGCGCCGTGATGACGTATGACGCGCGGTGTTTTTTCAAGCGTCGCAACCACCTTTTTGTCGCCACTGGATTTTGAAATGTTCAAAATCTTTTGCCGACACTGATATGACACTGGCAAAATCGCCAAGTGGGACAGGCCATTAAGACACCGCCTGGCAGTCCCGAGCAGCTCATTATCCGTGATATCAACAGCAACTTGTCCTGGATCTGCCATATCGAAGCAATGGCCAAGAAAGAACAACCAATGCCTCTACTTCCTCAGAAGGCTTAGGAAGTTTATCAAGTTCCCAACAACTCTCATTAATCTGCAGATGCGCCGTAGAAAGCATTTTATCGGGATGCTTTGCAGCATGGTTTGGGAACAGTTCCATTCAAGACCACTAGAAATTGCAGAGTGTCGTGGATATAGCCCAGACCATCACGCAAACCTACCTTCCTTCCAATGACTCCATCTACATGTCACGCTGCCTCGGCAATGCCAGCAGCATAATCAAGGATGAGTCTCACCCTGGTCACTCCCTTTTCTCCCCACTCTCATTAGGCAAGAGGTACAGAAGTTTGAAATCGCATACCTCAAGATTCAGGGACAGTTTCTACCCAGCTGTCATCAGGCAACTGAACCATTCTATCACAAACTAGACAGCGGTCCTGACCTACCATCTACCTCATTGGAGATCCTCAGACTATCTTTAATTGGACTTTACTGGACTTTATCTTGCACTAAACATTATTCCCTTTATCCTCTATCTGTTCACTGTAATCATGTATAGTTTTTTTGCTGACTAGATAGCATTCATCAAAAAAAACTTTTCACTATACCTCAGTACACATGACAATAATAAACTAAACTAAAACTAAACTGTGATTACAAGACTTGAAGTAGCCAAGTGACTCATTTTCTGTTTATAGTTTCTCATTTGCACGAGGCCTTAAAAAGTGTAAATGTTGCGGTGAATTTTAACTCCCCCTCCCCCTCCCCCTCCCCCTCCCCCTCCCCCTCCCCCTCCCACTCCCCCTCCCACTCCCCCTCCCCCCCCTCCTCTCAAGACAGTGGGTTAGGTCCAAGCCTGATGTAAAATTTTAAAAAAGTAAAGCCTGATCTCAACACTTCTCCAACTCAGCCAAATCTGGGATTAGCATTTTGTGTCTTTCTACGGTATAAACCAGCATCGGCAGTTCCTACCTACGCATTCCCTCTGTTCCTATCTTATCCAAGTATCTGTTCAAATTATTTTTAAATATTCTAATTGTGTTTTCCCCTACCATCTCCTCTGAAGCTTTTCCCAGATATTCACCACCCTCTTGTTCTCCTGCGTGAAAAAAAAGCATAGATCACCTTTCAGATTTCCCCTTTTACATTTAACGCATTGTTCTCTATTTCTAGACTCCCTTGCCCAAGGAAAAAGATTGACTATCGATCCTATCTATGCCCCTCATAATTTCATAAATCTCGTAAGGTCTGTCTCAGCCTTCATCTTTCCAGTGAGAATAAACCTAACCTGTCCAATCTCTCTTTATAAGCACAGACTTTGTTGCCAGACACACTTCAATGCCATTAAAATCACCATTGTTGGATGGATAATGGGTAAAGATGAATTTGAGAGCAATTGGGAGTCGGGTTGTGTTGTGGCAGAACAACGATCTTTCCCTCAACATTAGCAAGATCAAGGAGCTGATTATAGACACAAAATGCTGGTGTAACTCGGCGGGACACGCAGCATCTCTGGAGAGAAGGAATGGGTGACGTTTCGGGTCGAGACCCTTCTTCAAAAGCATCACCCATTCCTTCTCTCCAGAGATGCTGCCTGTCCCTCTGAGTTACTCCAGCATTTTCTGTCTATAAAGGAGCTGATTGTTGACTTATACAAAGAAGACCATACACCTGTCTTTGTTAGTGGGATGGCAAAGGAGAGAGTCAACTGCTTAAAGTTCCTGCGCATACATATCTCTGATGATCTGTCTTGGGCCCAGCACATGGATGCAATCGCTAAGCGTCTCTAGCACCTCTTCTTCCTCGGATATTTGAAGAGAATTGGTCTATCGCTGAATACTCTGTCGAACTTCAACCAGTGAGTGGTGAAGATCTTATTGATTGATTGTATCTCAACCTGGTTTGGTATTTTGAACACTCAAGTACAAAGAAAGATCTTGCTGAGTCCATCATGCATATTGGGACCCCCTCATCATCAGAAGGCTCTACAAGAAACATTACCCTAAGAAGGCAGGTAATCATCAAAGTCTTATACCACCCTGGCCACGCTGTCTTCCTGCTGCTACCATCAGGAAGAAGGTACAGGAACCTGAGAATTGTTACCTCTGGCTTCTTCCCATCAACCGTCAGATTTTTGCTATACCCTAACCACAATCTTACATCAACTGCCTCAACCTTATCGATCCACTACGGACTTTTCACTGCTGTGGTTACTCTATGTATTCTGGGTTTTTCCACTATCATGATCTTATTTACTTAGAATACCTGATAGTGTTTTGTATATTTATTGTTGTTGCATCTAATGTGCATGTAATGCTGCAACAAGTAAGAATTTCATATCTGGTGTATATAAAAAATAAACACTCTTGACTCTTGCCCTCCATTCCAGGCAGCATCTTGGTGAATCTCTTTTGCATCCTCTTAATTGTTACTACATCCTTCCAGTTGGTATTTAATTTTAGATTTAGACATACAGCATTGAAACAGGCCATCGAGTCCACAGCCACCATTGATCACCCGTTCACACTAGTTCTATGGTATACCAATTTACCACACATATGGGGCAATTTACAGAGGTCAATTAACCTACAAACCCAAGACAGACACAAAAGGCTGGTGTAACTCAGCGAGTCAGGCAGCATCTCTGGAGAAACTGAATTGGTAACGTTTTGGGTCAAGACCTTCTTCAGACTTGAAAATTCACCTATTCCTTTTCTTCAGAGATGCTGCCTGACCCGCTGAGTTACTCCAGCCTTTTGTGTCTGTCTTCAGTTTCAACCAGAATCTGCAGTTCCTCACTACACAACCTATAAACCCACATGTCTCTAGGATGTGGGCGTCTACTGGAGCCCTCCCCCGGAGGAAACCCACATAGTCACAGGTAGAACGTGCAAACTCCACAACTGGTGCTATGAGGCATCAGTTCTACTAGCTCTGCCACTGTGCCGCCCTTTTCTGTGATTCTTTAATGAGTCTTTGTAAATGGGTAGAAATTGGTTTAAATATTTGAAGGATGTTGTCTTGTTAGCTGATCACAGGAGATAAGTTGAAGTGTTGCAGGTCTGCTCTCAATGACTCCCAACATACAGTAGGTTTTGCTCTCCATTGGAATGTCATTGGTCCTGACTCTGCACTAGGTACCTAAGTAGCCATAATTACAAGAATCAAGAACTGTACTTCTTTGATGTATTTCATCTTCCCTCCCGGACTGAAAAATGGGTTGAATTGTTAGACCTCTACCTAATGGAAATGAGCAGAAAATGAGCACAAGATGCTTTTCCGTTGTTTGGTGGCATTATCGATTGAAAAGGCCTTCCTAAAAAATATTGCACTCCGTTTTGAAAAGGATTACTGACTGGAAATATTTTCTTTGAATGTGGATTTTCCTCAGAAAATCCACTAGGTCAGAAACTCAACGATGAAATCTTTCCAGTTCACAGCCACAGGTTCATCAAAACCATTGATTTAATGATATCTGTAATGATATTTAATGATATCCTCTGATTAATCTCACTGGAGTCAGCAGCATTGGAAATGACTGACAAATTGCCAAGAACACAAATAATACTGGGTAATGTGTACTGAGAAATAATAAGAAAGAAAATGCATTAACATTTAAGCAGGCAAGCAAGGATTCCAATTCATGGTTTATTCTATTCTTCCTTTTTTAAGTTAAGTAGATGTAATTTTCCTTAAGTAATTAAGTTGTAGAGTGATCCAAAGTATATTTAGCAGACAACAGCATTTAGTGACTTCTGTTGATAGGCATAGAAAATTATCCTTTGATGTATTGATCGTAAGTGTGACCCATTAATGTCTGTGGTATAAACTCCTTTTCAAAAATAAAACAAAAGCAGCTCAGGATGCTTTGGTGGAAAAAGAAACTTGAGCTAATGTTGCAGGTCAGGATGTTAACGAAGAGTTTTAAAGATGAAATATTAAACCTTCACAGAGGTTGTTGACTTTTCACAATGTTTAATGTTTCTCTTATTCAAATTTCCATTTTGCATTTTTAACCTTGAAGACCATTTCTGAAAACTGGTTACATTGAAGTGGTAGACACAAAAAGCTGGAGCAACTCAGCGGGACATGCAGGATCTTTGGAGAGAACGAATAGGTGAGGTTGCAGGTTGAGACCCTTTTCGACCCGAAACGTCCCCATTCCTTCTCTCCAGAGATGCTATCTGTGCCGCTGAGTTACTCCAGCTTTTTGTGTCAATCTTCAGTTTAAACCAGCATCTGCAGTTCCTTCCTATACATTGAAGTGGTGTTTAGTATGTATTTATCCAATTCACACATTTATTACACTTAATAGTTTAGTTAAGTTTAGTTTAGAGAGATGCAGCAAGGAAACAAGTCTTACGGCCCATCAATCCATGGTGATCTGTTCAAACAAGTTCTATGTTATTCCACTTTTTCACTATTCCTACACTCTAGGAGCAATTTTACAGAGGCATATTAACCGACAAACCCGCACGTCTTTGGGATATGGGAGGAAACTGGAGATCCCAGATGGCCACAGAGAGAATGTGCAAACTCTGCACAGACAGCACCCGAGGTCATTGTCAAATCCAGGTCTCTGCTGGCGCTGTGAGACAGCAGTTCTACCAGCGACATCACTGTGCCACTTTTAGAGGGAGGGAGAAAAAAAACTACTTTCTTCAAGCAGTCTTCTAATGGGCCTGTCCCACTTACACAACTTTTTCCGCGACTGTCGGCACCTGTCATAGGTCGTTGAAGGTCGGCGAAAATTTTCAACATGTTGAAAATTCAGCGGCGACCAGAAAAACGCTACGAATCTTTGGGCGACTGAGGAGACTACTCCCGACCAAACAGGCGAGTATGCGACATGTCCGCAGGATGAAGCCTGTATGGTCGTGAGTAGTCGCCCAAAGAGTCGTACCTTGTTCTGGTCGCCGCTGGGTTTTCAACATGTTGAAAATTTTTGGCGACCTGCAACGACCTATGACGGGGTGCCGGCAGTCACTGAAAAAGTTGCGTAAGTGGGACAGGCCCATTACTGTTTCTATCATATTCAACACCACCCACTATTGAATTAAGCTAGTGATTAGAGTTTACCTACCTGAGATAAGGATTGTTTGTTGAACTCCAGCAATCAGTGTGTGACCCAGTATCATACTCAGTGGCTATTGAAATCTAGGAGTTGAAAGGTCTGCATATCTCAGTACTACTTGTATATCAAATGTAAATAATCAGTTGCACATATGCCCACTGTGCTACAGTAAAATGCCATTTTCCATTAAAAAAAAAAAGAATTTGACTATTCAATTAAAAGGTCTATGTAAATATTTGAAGTGGACCTTTTATAGACTGGACAAACTTTTACTCGTGGCTAACAATGGACCTCTCACTTCTGCTGATGGTATTAAAAATGGAGTCACCCAGTGTCACGTGCTTGTGAGCACAGAAATAAAAGGATATGCCAGATGAATACGTAGAAAGGAACTGCAGATGCTGGTTTACACCAAAAATAGACTCAAAATGCTGGTAGACAAAAATGCTGGAGAAACTCAGTGGGTGAAGCAGCATTTAAGGAGCGAAGGAATAGGTGACGTTTCGGGCCGAGACCTTCAAACTGATGTAGGAGGGGTGGGGCGGGAAAAAGAAAGGAAGAGGTGGAGATGGTAGGCTGTGGGAGAGCTGGGAAAGGAAGGGGAAGGAGGGAGAAAGCAGGAGTAACTCAGTGGGTCAAGCAGCATCTCTAGAGAAAAGAAATAGGTGACGTTGTGGGTCGAGACCCTTCTTCAGACTGAGAGTCAGGAGAGAGGGAAACTAGAGGTATGAAAAGGTACAAAGAACAATTTTTTTTTTAAAACATTTTTGTTAGAAGTAAGTACAATAATGTGGTACCACAGTACCTAATACTTGTTGACATATTACATTTCATATACAACTTCTTATTTTTAATTTAAGAAGGAATCAAATACACAGGACAAGATGTTAAGAAGTCCCTTGTGCCAATAGGTGGGGAGCATTTCACGACATTCGTTGATTGTTGAGAGTGGTAGACGCTCAACATCGGGGGGGGGGGGTTAACCTTCAGGACAGTTGGGCACAGGACACATCATCAGTAGTGTACCCTTGCATCACTGGGTGTTTCGGCCTTTTAACACTATACACCCTCCACAAGGGCGGCCCGCTGCAGGATGATCAACCCTCAGCGCATGTCCCGTGTCAAACCGTCCCAAAGATTCACCCCGACATACTTGGGGCCCAGCATGGGTCTTTCCGCTTGAGCCAAATCCACCGGCTGCTTCTTTCACCCGCCTCTGAGAGTGATCTTATGGTCTTCCGCAGAGCCTGACCGTGGATTCCAAGCTCCTTCAGCAGTCTGATGGTAGATGACGCAACAAATCCTCTGCATCCCACTTCAACTGGATAGACTTTGGTGTTCCAGCCACGCTGCGTTGCCTCTGCTGCAAGCTCTGCGTAGCGCAGCTTCTTACGCTCATAGGCCTCCTCAACAGAGTTCTCCCATGGAACTGTGAGCTCTATGATGTAAGCAGTCTTCTGTGAAGGGGACCAGAACACCAAGTCTGGCCTGAGGTTGGTGGAAGCAATTTCAGGTGGAAAAATTAGTTGTCGGCCGATGTCTGCCAGCAGCCTCCAGTCACGGGCCCTGCATTGGCTTCCTTCTTCTGATCTGGTGGAAGGAAGTTTAGAAGTTTTCTGTCCTTCTCGGACAAAGGTTGTTACCCTTAGGGGAGGGGGGTTGCTTGCTCTCGGAGGCAAGGAGTTGGTCGCACACCGCCTGTTCTCAAGGGCTGATGCCAGGCTTTTTAGTACCTGATTATGCTGCCACGTGTATCTCCCTTGCGTGAGGCTGGTCTTGCAGCCTACCATGATGTGTTTGAGGGTCGCTGGAGTTGGGCAGATGGCACAGGTTGGATCCTCGCCGTACCACTGATGGAGGTTCTTTGGTGATGGAAGCACGTCATATGTCGCTCTGATGATGAAGCTGATCTTGCTTGCTTCCATTTCCCATAGTTCTTTCCAGCTGATCTTCCTCCGCTCCACACCTTCCCACTGCATCCATTGCCCCTGCTTGGCAAGAGAGACCGCCTTTGCACTTCTTGCGGCCTCCTCCTGTCGCCGCACCTCCTCAACCACCAACATCCTCCGCTCTGATGTTGTGGCCTTTCGCCAAGTTGGTTTACTTGTCGTAAGGCCAAAGCCTCCTCTTCCCTGCTGGACTTGCCCCACTATGTCTTTGTGCCTCAGGGCTGATGAAGCTTGCTGTACTGCATCAGATGGTGTCCACTTCCGGCCAGTTGCTAGGGGCGGCGCAACAGCACTGATGATCTTGTCTCTAGAGTCCCTCAGTGTCATCTGGAGTCTTACTTTAGAACACTTATATTCCTCTGTTAGACTAGTGAGAGGTAGTTCCAGGACCCCTTTGCCATAGAGGCGGATGTTAGTTAGACATCGTGGGACACCGAGCCATTTCTTCACGTATGAAGTTATGGTTCGCTCCATCTTCTCCACAGTTGTTATTGGGGCTTCATAAACGGTCAGTGGCCACATTGTCCGAGGAAGGAGTCCAAACTGTAGGCACCAGAGCTTCAGTTTCCCAGGCAGTAGGGTCTGATTGATGTTCTCCAGTCCATTGACAATTTCTTGCCTTAGTTGTTGCACCTGCTCTTTGTCCTTGAGACTTGCGTTATACCATCTTCCCAGGCTTTTAACTGGCTGCTCAGACACTGTTGGTATTGGGTCGTCACCGATACAGAACCTTGTGTCTCTAAGCACCCCCTTGACTATGGAGATGCTTCGAGATTTACTTGGTTTGATTTTCATTCGGGCCCACTTGATGTTCTCCTGCAGCTTTCCAAGTAGCCGCTTGGTGCATGCTGCACTAGTGGTTAGTGTTGTCATGTCGTCCATGTATTCCCTGATGGGTGGCAGACGGAGCCCAGCCCTGGTTCGTTCACCGCCCACCATCCATTTTGAGGCCCTGATGATGACTTCCATGGCCATTGTAAAGGCCAAGGGTGAGTGTGCAGCCTGCCATGATGCCTACTTCCAAGCGCTGCCATGTTGTACTGAAGTCAGCTGTTGTGAAGCACAGCTGCAGGTCTTGGTAATATTTCTTGACCAGTGTGGTGATGAGCTCTGGTACATGGAAAAAGGCAAAAGATTCCCAAAGGAGTTCATGGGGAACTGAACCAAATGCATTGGCCAGATCGAGGAAGATCACATGTAGGTCTCTCTTGTCCTTCTTAGCTGCTTGGATCTGGTGCCAGATCATGCTTGTATGCTCCAAGCAGCCCGAAAATCCTGGAATTCCTGCTTTCTGTACAGATGTATCAATGTACTTGTTTGTTACCAGATAGGTGGACAGCCTTTGTGATACAATGCTAAAAAAGATTTTTCCCTCGACGTTGAGGAGACATATTGGCCGGAATTGGCTGATGTCTGACGAATCCTTTTCTTTAGGTATTAGCACGCCGCCGGCCCTTCGCCACGCCTTAGGTATTGTTTGCTTCTTCCACACCACCCTCATGAGCTTCCATAATAAAGCAAGAGTAAGGAAGAAAGGGAGAAAGGAAGAGATTGACATAGAGTGTTGCTTGAAATAGAAAGATAGCCCGAGAGAAGAAAGAAGAAAGAAGAAGACGTAGAAAGAGAAAGAGAAAGAGATGAAAAAGAAGAAGAAGTAAAAAAAAAAAGGGAAAAAGGAGATTGAAAGTGATATATCTATTTAATGTCCCTGGCCACCCGTCACCTGATTCTGAACCATTTTATTTCTATGGTTGTGTTGCACCATATGCTTGTAAGAAGTCGACAAAAGGAGACCAAATCAATAAGAATTGGTCAACTTTACCTGTTAGAAGGAGTCGCATTTCCTCAAGATATGCCGTTTCCGACATATTTGAAATCCACATTTTGAGCGTTGGTGTTGGCGCATTTTTCCAAAATTTAAGTATGAGTTTTTTTGCCGTTATTAAACAGTAATTAAGTAGAGATGTTTTTAACGTATTTAGCTTATTCCCATCTTCCATTAATCCAAAGATAATCCTTTCTGTATTAGGTTCAATTCTTCTATTAAATAGTTTTGTAAAAATTTCAAAAATTTAATTCCAGAATTTATGACGTTTTATACAGGAGACAAAAGAGTGTGTTATTATGGCATTCTCAGATAAGCATTTACCACAGATGGGGGAAATATTTGGATAGATTTTGTTCAGTCTAGTTTTCGAGTCATATAATCTATGTAAAATTTTAACTTGAATTAAGTTATGTTTTGCATTAATCGAACATTTATGTATGTATATCAAGTATTTTTCCCATGTTTCTTTCGAAATTTTAATCTGTAATTCACGTTCCCAATCTGCTCTGATTGCCTCTGTCGATGGTGATTCTATATTTAAAATGATATTATATGTATGATATTAAATTGCATGAATCTGCCTTGATATTCATTGCTTCATCTAATGAATCTAGAGTTAGAATTTGATATCCTTGTATGTGTTTCTTCAAATAATCTCTAATTTGAAGGTATTTAAAGTATTGGTTATATTTCAAGTTGTATTTTAATTGTAATTGTTGAAATGATAAAAAAATTCCCATTTCATACGTCTCCAATCCTTTTAATTCCTAATCTTTCCCAATAGGTATACATTTTGTCAGTGAGAGATGGTTTAAATGCGGGATTATTTACTATTGGAGATAAAAGCAATACGTTTCTTAATTTCAAAGTTAGTTTTATTTGTTTCCAAATTCGAATTGTGTTGTGGATAATTGGGTTCTTCTTATATATTGTGTTGTTTAATTTTATCGGGGAGAAGAGGATCGCTATTAAAAGGAGAGCAATCCTCTTTCTCCATTCTTATCCATTCTACCTGTTGGGCAGAGCTACCCAACCAATAAATTATGTTTTTAATATGTACTGCCCAGTAGTAGTATAAAAAATTTTGGAGTGTCAATCCCCAAATTCTTTAGGTTTACACAGGTGTTTTCTTTGGATTCTGTGCGATCTGTAGTCCCATATGAAGTTTGTAATATTGGAGTCTAATTTTTTTAAGATGTTTTTTGGTAAGTATATTGGTATTGATTGAAATAGATATAATATTTGTGGTAGAAAAATCATTTTATAGCATTTATTCTACCTATTAAAGACATCGGCAGGGTTTTCCAGAATTTAATCAACGTATTCAATTTAGTTAATAAAGGCATAAAATTTGCATTAAATTGTGATTTATATTTTCTAGTAATTTGGATACCCAAATACTTGAATTTTTCTGTTGCAATTTTAAAGGGAAATTTTAACAGGTGTGTCGAGTCTTGGGGTTTTAACGTAATAATTTCACTTTTATTACAATTTATTCTATATCCTGAAAAGGAGCCAAATTCCTCTATTAAATTTAATATATTTGGAATACTAACTTGTGAATTTGTAATGTATAACAATACGTCGTCTGCGTATAGTGAAATTTTATTATTTGAATCTTTGGTATTATATCCCTGAATATTCGGATGGCTTCTTATACATTTCTGCTAAAGGCTCTATCACAAGGGCAAATAGCAGCGGTAATAGTGCACACCCCTGTCTATTGCCCCTTGTTAAATGAAATTTTAAAGATAACATATTGTTGGTCAGTATTCTACCAGTCGGCTTGTCATATAATAATTTTACCCATGAGATAAAATTCTCTCCCATGTTAAATTTTTGCAATACTTTATACAGATATTGCCATTCTACTTGATCAAATGCTTTTTCTGCGTACAATGAAATAATTGATACATCTTCTTCTTCAGTTTTTTGTGAATACATTATATTAAACAAGCGTCTCAAATTGTTGGCTGGGTATCTTTTAGGTCTAAACCCCGTTTGATCCGGGTTCATTAGTTTACTAACGTATTTACTCAGTCTTCTCGCTAAAGTCTTTGCTAGTATTTTCTGATCTGTATTTAAGAGTGCTATAGCTCTATATGAACCTGATTCTTCTAGATCTTTATCTTTTTTTGGTATAAGTGTAATAGTTGATTCGCCTAATGTTTCTGGTAATGTGTTTTCTTTAAAGGCATGAGTATATAATTTTTGTAGGCGCGGAGAGATTATCTCGTGGAATCTTTTGTAGAATTCATTACTAAAACCATCTGGTCCTGGTGTTTTGCCATTTTTCAATGAGTTTCTTGTTTCTTCTATTTCTTTAAGTGTAATCTGAGCTCCTAACTCCTCTTGTTCCAACAAAGTAAGGTTTGGAAGGTTACACTTATCTAAGAAATTTGTAATTTTAATGTTATCTGCTGCGGTTTTAGATGTATATAAATTTTGATAAAATTGAGCAAATCTTTTATTAATATCTTTAGGTAATGTTAATAATTCACCCTTATCTGATTTAATTTTTGTAATTGTATTTTCCTTTTCCCGTTTTTTCAGCTGATGTGCTAAAAGTTTATGTGGTTTATCGCCAAATTCAAAATGTTCCTGTTTTATAATTTGAAATAATCTTATTACTCTTGCCGATAAAATTTAATTTAATTTAAATTTCAATAAAGTTATCTTATTGTGTTTGTCTATGGTTGGGTCTTTGGCATTATCTAGGTCTAATTGTCTAATTTCTTGTTCTAACTGCAATTGTTCTATGTTATTCTTTTTATTTTGGAAGGCTTGATGTGAAATTATAACTCCTCTAATAAATGCCTTGAAAGTTTCCTATAATAATGAAGGTGAAATACCTGTTGTATCGTTGGTCTCGAAGAAGAGTTTCATCTGTTGTTTTAGATATGTACTACCTTGTGGATTGTTTAGAATTTGGGGGTTAAACCTCCAAAATGATTTTTTTATCCATCATTCCTTCTAATTAAAAAAAAAAATTAACGGGGAGTGATCAGAAATAATGCTATTATGATATTTAGGGTTGATTGTAAACGGAATTAATTTTGTGTCCACTAAAAAATAGTCAATACGTGAATAAGTTTTATGTACCGATGAGTAAAACGAGTATTCCCTTCCAACTGGGTTAGCAATTCTCCATACGTCTGTTATATTTGTATTTTTTATATATGTATTTAGGAGTTCGCTCGTTTTAGATTTTATATTACTCCTTTTATGTTTTGCAGATTTATCTAAATATGGATCTAAGACACAGTTGAAATCCTCCCCTATTATCACATTTTGATAATTAAACTCTGAAATCATATCTAGAATTTTATTAAAGAATTGAGGGTTGTCAAAATTAGGCACATAAATATTTATCATAGTAAGGGGAGTGGAGTAAATTTCTCCCATGACTATGACATACCTCCCCTCTTTATCTGATATGCTGTTCTTGAATTTAAATGGTATACCTTTACGAATAATAATAGCCGTCCCTCTAGATTTAGAAATAAATGAGGAATAATATGTTTGCCCGATCCAATTTGCCTTCAATCTTATCTGTGTTTGTTGTTTCAGGTGTGTTTCCTGCAAGAAAATTATGTCAGAATTAAGTGATTTTAATTGGGCGAATATCTTGCCCCTTTTAATTGGTTCATTAGCGCCCCTTATATTCCAACTACAAAATGTGACTCCTCCTGTCTTCTTTTGTTTATCGTCTTGCATTGTGAATCATTTTATTACCCTTAAGTCATATGGTGCAGCCAAGTACCTCAGAGCTCTAGGTGTTGGGTGGTCATCCAGAACTGTTCAATTTATTTGACATCTCCTTTCCAAAGTAAACCTTAAAACCAACAAGAAAGAGTGAGGTGATGAAAAAAAAATAATAATACAAAAAAAAGTGGTGTTAAAGTATCTAAAGAGGGATACCTTAATAAAGAGAAACCACCTAACGGTGGTAAAGAAGTATTTATGAGCTTCCGTCGTTGTTATTATACATTCAGCTCCGCCCCCTTGACCAAATATTGTAAAAAGGAAGAAAGGCCGTTTCAAGGCTATAAAATATATCCAAACGGGAAAACCCCCCCAAAAAAACACTTGAGTTCTAAATATCTATATGCATCTCCAAGTGGTCTAGTCTTGAATATATACTGAAATTTACCATATGTTAGTTATATACCCATATATACCTATACCCCAACCCTTATTACCTTCGATACCCCACTTAAGTCCAAAACTTTAATTTTAAACAACAGCAGGTTGCAAGGGGTTAACAGAGTCAGACTCCTGGATACCTTCCAAGTGTCTGAATCTCCTCCCCCCTCATTTACACAAAACTTATGCTAGTTCTATTATGAACTTTTAATTAATTAATATTGTTGTTAGAATATATCTATAATTTTAACTCATTATCTTTAAACTTAGGGTACATTAAAAGTAGTTAGTATTATTGAGTTAGTTGAGTTAGTTGAGTTGGTTAGTTATTTTATGTTAGTATATGATTATATAAAAAAAACAATCAAGCTTTTTTATATTCAAGTCCATTTGTATTATTGTCCATGTTCTCGAGCTCGAGGTTGTTTTCCATGTTTCCCGACTTCGTTTTGTTTTTCTTTAAGTCCTTCATTCAAGGTGAAACATAGCTTGCGACCTCGAATTCACATTCCAGGGAGATAACATGTCTGGCCAACGCCTCATGTAAAATTCCGCCATCTTAATGAGAACAAGTTCTTTTTTATATTTAAAAAAAAGGGTCTTATCTTCACCGGTTCTCCTCTGTAATATTCTTGGTTCTCAGACGTTCTCCTTTGCGATATCTTGTGCATATTTAAATGCCGCTTCTGGATCCATAAAGGCATGTTCCCTAGAGTTATAGGTAATTCTCATTTTTGCCAGATACATTATACCATATTTTACACCAGGGATTCCTTTCAAAATATCTTGTCTTTGTGAACATATTACTTTTTTTGACGATTTCAGCTGGGTAGTCGCGAAAAAAACGAAGATCATCCTCTTCGTATGTCAGATTCGATCCGTACAGAATCTGTTTCATTATATCTTCCAATGCAGAGATGTCAAGAAATTTCACAATAATCTGTCTTGGGGGGGACTCAGGTCTTGTCTGAGCATGACCAACCTGGTGAGCCACATCTATTCTCGGGTTTACCGGCAGCTTAAAAACTTGTTTAATTAAGTTAGTCGCAAACTCTCGGGGGGTGCATTCCAGCCTTCCTCCCTTCCTTTACTCCAACAATTCTTAAGTTCTGCCTTCTCGATCTCGCTTCCAAGTCCAAGCATTTGTCAGTCATTTTAACAAGTTGCCCCCCAGCAGCTTCTTGTGCCTTTCTCAGTCTCTCTATCTCCTTAGACATCTCACTCATTGCATCTTCCATTTCTTCCATAACCGTATCATACTTTTGAGTGGACTTGAGTATAGAATCAAACTTCTCATTGCAGACTCTTTCCACCTGCTTGATTTCTGAAGTAAACTCCTTCTCAACTTCTTTCACACGTTTCTTTAGAGTAGCAAATTGCTCAATCATTTCATCGTTACCTTGTTTAATTTTTCTAGACAGATTTTTCTCCAGTGTGACGTTTCCATCCAGTATCATTTGAGAAATCATTTGAGAAATGTCTTTAGTAACTGAAGCTCTTACCGATTGTTCCATTTGTTCCATCTGTCTCTCCTTCGTAGCCATTTCAAAAGGTAACCTTTGAGAATCAGCTTCTTCTTCTGAGCTTTCAGCTGCTGTTTTCAGAGGTTTGCCAAGTTCTTTAAGATGGCTTCTTGTGGCAGGTCTTTCAGGTCTCTGAGGAGGATTCTTTTTTTTCATTTAAAACTGTCGTTAATCTCCGTTATTTTCGCGGCGATTTCTGATGACGTCACTTACGCGACGTCAAACAGCCCTGGTGATTGTTTTTAAATCGATCCTGTCTTCCAAAACGGCTTTTTTTGCGATTTTAACAGGAGCAGAGCTCAATGCAGCGCCCTTACTGCTCCATGGCACCGCCGGAAGTCCAAATTAGTTTGTTAGCCTCCCCCTGACACTCAGTCTGAAGAAGGGTCTCAACGCAAAACATCACATACTTTTCTCAAGATATGCTGCTTGACCCCTGAATTACTTCAGCATTTTATCTTTGGTGTAAACCAGCATCTGCAGTTCCTTCCTACCTACTCATCTGGCCTATCCTTTTTATTTCTGTGCTCACAACCACGTGACACTGGGTGAAATCCATATTACCACCCTCAAGGTACTGCTTTATAACCTCTTTCCTAACTCCCTATATTCACTCTGCGGGACCTCATCCCTTTTCCCTACCTATGTCATTGGTACTGATGTGCACACTGACCACCGGCTGCTCACCTTGGACATCGTGGACCCTGGCACCATGGAGGCAACGTACCAACCCAGAGTCCTTTCTCAAAGAGAGCAAGATTAGCAAACCGGATAGACAAGTTCATGCAAAGAGAAAAAAGACCAGTGGTTTCAGCTGCATTTATTCCAATGCTGGAGGCCACACAATCTCATAGAAACATAGAAAATAGGTGCAGGAGTAGGCCATTCGGCCCTTCGAACCAGCACCACCATTCAATATCATCATGGCTCCTGAATGTTACCCTAACTCTAAGTCTTATCATTATAGCCCTCTCTGATGTTGCCCTACCTTGCTGTGCCTCAGACCCAGACCTGGTGCCATAGACCTGACTGTTGCTTTGGTTTCTCCTGCATGGTTACCTCCCTCAACAGTATGCAAAAGTGTTTTCACGGGGAATGGCCACAGGATGTTCCTGTACCCTCTGCCTACTCCCTTTTCCCTTCTTAGTGGTCACCCATCTACTTTCTGCCTGTACCTTAAGAGTGCCCTCCGTCAATATAACTCCGATCTATGACACTCCTTGTCTCCCCGATTATCCGGCGTTCGTCCAGCTGGAGCTACAGTTCCCTCGCGTGGTCAATCCGGAGTTGCAGCTGGACACTCGTCCCACGGGTGTAGTCCTCAAGGACAACAGAAGTTTCCCTGACTTCCCACATCGTACAACTTGGATCACATCAGAACAGCCCAATGAGGTGACGTGGCATGGGTGGGGGAATGAACGAGCAAACAGCAACGGCAATGGGAATACACCCATTATCTAACAAAGGAGGAAATTGTTACTTGTTCCCAAACATCAGCTGTCTGTCTACACTGCCAAATGCTTCGGAGATCATGAGACCTGGAAGGGAAACGTATCGATCATGGGATTAAAAGTTGCAGCTGGGCTCCTCTGTGGAGATTGGCCCTGATTTAAAAGGTCTACCACGTGTATCGTCAGGTTCTCAATTGCCCAGCAGAGCAGCCCACTCAGGATCACTGCGGCAACTGTAGTTTGCCACTTTCCACCAGCTACTCTGAGTAGTCCATATGAAAATCCATCTCAGCTTATAATCTTGTAGAAATATGGATATATGAATTTTTTATTGGAAATATTGATATTAAAAGTATTTCTGAACAATGGTAGCAAACAGATTTCTGTTACACTGAGTTGCTCTCTCGTCGCATCACATGCAGAGGGTAACCTAAAGAGCCAGGAGAGGTACCACTAAAAGGAAGGGTCCCAACCCAAAACGTCACCTATCCATTTTTTCCAGAGATGCTGCCTGACCCGCTGAGTCACTCCAGCATTTTGTGTCTATCTTTAGAGGTACCACCAAATGCTGCCTCGGAAAATCCTTTGGGTTAAGTGGGAAAACCATTATACTGATGGCAGTGTCACCCATATTAAGGCAGTGGTCCTGAGCAGCAACTCTGCTAGACTAAATGCTGTGACACCTCAAGTAAGCTTGATACCTTCTCATGGCCAGGGACCCTCTGGCAGTTAAAAGCCCATGCTGAAGGCTTATGAAGATGCAGCAAACAAAGTAGGAGTAGGACTCCTCGAGCTGGTTCTGCCATTAGTAAGATCATGGGTGATCTGACTGTAATCTCAGCTTCACATTTTGCCTGTCCCATTCGTTGCTTAACCAGAATCTGTTTAATCCAGCCTTAGAAATATTCCAAGGTTCTGTTTCCACTAGCTTTCGAGGAAGAGTTCCAAAAGTTCATGAGCCTTCTGAGAGAGAGAACATTTTCACCTCATATCTCTCTTAAGTAGATGGCCCCTTCCCCTGTAAGCCCAAGTTCTAGCCTCTCCCACTAGAGGCTAGAACATACAGACAAACAAAGTAGGAGCAGGAGCAGGTATTCATCCTCTCCAGCTCATCTCTGTCAGAATTCTCTAGGTACTTGTAATTAGAAACACGGGAGAATCTGGTACACGTCCACCACCGATTTTCTGGCAACTGATAATCTGGAGCCTCCTTTAATCCGGTCAGAATTGTAAGAGTGCACTTGGAATCCCCTCTGGAAGTCCCCCCAAAAATATGGCACCTAGGCCAGGTAAGGCAGGCGACCTCAACCTCATTGGGACATTTGTGCCGATTGGTCGGTTGAATTTGCCCCCTGCATCTGGGGCTCTGGAACTCCGGCCTGGCTGGAGCTGGCAGATTGTTTCCCATAGCCGTCTTCTGAGGCCGGCTTTGCGGGCTATTTTCTTGGTTCTTCAGCGGCCTAGGCAGACCGTTCTGGTATCGTTGGACTCCTCTCGCAGTCCAGCAAAATGGATAATCCAGAAAGTTCTCTGGAACCAAGGATGATGGAAAATGGGTGGCGGACCTGTACTTCTATGGTTGAATCTGTTTCTAGAATTGGATCATTGGGGTCATCTCAGCATCCACCAATAAACATCCTCAGTCATAAGAAGGGTGCTGATGTAAATGTCACCTATCCATGTCCTCCAGAGATGCTGCCTAATCAGGTGTAACTCCAGCACTTTGTGTTCTGTGCAAGATTCCAGAATCTGCAGTTCTTCATGTGAACATCCTCGCATTGGCGGATTGTTGCTATTAATGACAACAGGGAACGATCTTTGCCCTGAAGTTCATCCCCAGGCAGTGCCACCAGACACCTTACACCTTGGGTGGGTAATATTCTGAAATTTGTTCTTTGAGATCAATTTGAATTTGAGATCAATTTGAAATTGAATTTTGGAGGCAGATAATAATACACTGCTGTTCTTTAAATGAAGGCCCGAGCCTATTAACAGAGGAGAAATTTCAAAGTATCCTTTCGGGATAGTTGGACACAATTGGAGAACATTGATAGACACAAAAAGCTGAAGTAACTCAGCGGGACAGGCAACATCTCTGGAGAGAAGGAATGGGTAACGTTTCGGTTCGAGCCTTTTTCTCTACAATAGGTGCAGGAGTAGGCCATTCGGCCCTTCGAGCCAGCACCGCCATTCAATGTGACCATGACTGATTATTCCCAATCAGTACCCTTCTTAGGACTGGTTAAGGATAAGGGAAACAAGAGATATAGATGATGATGTGGAGAGATAAAGAACAATGATGAAAGATATGCAAAAAAGTAACTATGATAAAGGAAACAGAGAACATTGATAGTTCTGGGAAGAGAATGGAGTGGGAGTCAGATCGTTTGGAGGGTATTTCAGATTCAGGCTGGAAAGGACTTTAATCTGATAACAAGAGAGGCAAGTCCCTTATGGAAAGGACTTTAATCTGACAACAAGGGAGGCAAGTCCCTTATGGAAAGAAGTAAAGTATACACACTTAAAAATGGATCTGGAGCCAAGTGGTGAAGAGTGTAGAACAAGGTAGGAGACAACGTTTAGGGAGAAAATGGGGCCAGAGGTGGAATGGATAGTGGCACTGAAGGGCAAGGAGTGTAATCAGAGCCAGGCATGGAACTGCAAACAATGAATTGCCACCAGGAGTTGGAGCCGTAAACATTACCAGGAAGCGTAGTACACATTTCAGCTGAACTGCGGTCTCAAGAGCCAGTTTTAAAAGTAAAAGTTGCCACAACCAGAGATAGGGCCTCAGGT